>JABVZY010000307.1:787192-818579 GCA_020883555.1 Drosophila nannoptera
CGTACATTACTTGAAGAGCAATTGGCAACAACAACTACTAGTTTGGCAACGCCAACGCCACCGCCAACGGCAACGGCAACGGATGTCGTCCAAATTAGCAATGAAGTCAATTTAGACACAATTACAGTTAAAAATGTGACAAGCGACAATAAGAATTGGTTGATTGAAAATAGCGAGAGTAAAAACAATAACAGTAGAGCACAGCCAATCAATAACAGTTCAGCTGAAATTCCAGTGCAGCAAATCAATAATAACAGTGGTGCCAGTGCAACAACAACAACAACCACGCCGCTGTTAGCCGACGCAAAGGCCAAAAGCAAATTAAACGAGCATGAGACATTGCTCGAAACTAACAACATAGGCGACACAGTGCCAACAGCCCCAGCAGCAACAACAACATCAACATCAACAACAACAACAATTGTCCCTACCCAGACTGTTACGCCGGCAGGAACAACAGAACCGGCGGCTGTTATTGCTCTGGAAACAACAGTGGCTCCAGCGACAGCTGTAACTGTTAGGCTTTACCATGTGGATGTTGATAATGAGGATAATCGACAGCAGATTGAGCATGAAGGCGTCACGGAACAACAGTTGCTAGAGAGAACCAAAATGGCGAACACAACAACAACAACAACAACAACAACGTCAACAACTTCAAGAAGTACAGAGACAACGCCAATAACTACAACCACCACCGAGGAGCCTTACATCAGTTTACTGGATGACAGCACCACGACCACCAGCTCAGCCCCAACAACAACTACCACAACAACAGCAGCTGCCACAACAACCGAAGAAGTGGCAGCAGCAGCAGCAACAACGGGCGAGCCTGTTTACAACTCAAGCACCGAGAGGGGCATCAACATTAACAGCCAAAATAACAGCATAATGCTGCCGACTGATGACAACTCCTCGACGACCAGCAGCAGCACTCCCATGATGCTGCCCCCGCAATCCCCCGTCGACATAAGCGACAACATTCAGCAGCCGCACGGCAACACTGGCACCGATGTCAACGTTATTATTGCCATCACTGTAAGCGTCATCGGAGTTGTGGCCCTCATCCTGCTGGTGGCCTTCCTGTACCTGATGCGTAAGCGCCAGAAACAGATGTCGTACGGTCAGCGTTGCCGACCCGTCAGCCTGGACGCCTACTCCCTGGACAACGTGTCCGTGTTGGGCAGTGTGCGACGCAAAGGACGCGATTTGCGTGCCTCGAAACGGACGTACGGCAACGCCGCCTTCGACGACCCCTCGCTGCGCCACAATCTGCTGAGCGCCACGGAGCTGGGCAAGTTCTTGGAGAGGCGCTCTAGCATCTTCGAGGAGTTCCGAGACGTGCCGCAGATCATAGCTCGGGCCGACGAGGTGCCAGCCGGCTGTGAGGATAAGAATCGGTAAGTGGAGGCAAGGAGATGGGAAGGAACTGAAAAAGCAAGTAAAAAGGAGGAAAGTGAGGAACGGGAATGGTGCAGAACGGATGAACAAACTTAAAGTTGAGTGAAGTGTTTAATTAATTTTCAAGGTCGTGTTTAATTTGACGTAGATTATTTTATTTGGGATGCTATTGAAGCTCAATAACCTTTGAGGTATTCGAGCCGTCAGACGAGTTTACTTATTCTCGAGCGTATTCGTAAGGGACAGTGAGCGGGCGAGAGGGAGAGGTAGCACTTATCAACTATCTCATTTGTTATCTAATCTTATCGGTGTCCTACCCTCGGAAAGTACAAGCCCGCAAGTTCAACCTGAGTTGTGTTGAAATAATTATTACCCTATTAGGAGACGTCATGGGGAGTGCTCCGATTACGCATGCTCCTACCAAAATAAAAGTTATACAACTCTTTAATTTCTATACTTTTATGTCCATATATAAACTCAATGAATGAACCGAATGCGTATTACGAATCACACGGAACGTAACCTCCAACCGCATGGAAACTCGCTAACCTGACAACTTGAAAACTCGGAAACTGGCAAACCTGGCAACCGCAGCTACGCTAACGTAATTCCGCTTCCTGAGACCCGGGTCGTGCTCCAGCGGCAGGGTGACGATGACAAAACGGAATATATTAATGCCAATTATGTGCGGGTAAGTCTGGCTGGGCCAGTATGGTTGTCTGCCCCAAGATGCTTGCGGAGTCGACACCCTGGACTCACACACGATTCTCATCGTGATTCTCATAGTCGGTTGAATTGGACTCATCATACCCATCCACACAGTGTTTACAGGGCATGCAAAACAATCACAAGCTGCCTCCCACAGCGGCAGCCGCAGCAACTTTCTCACATGTGTGTGGGCGTGTGTGTGCGAGTGTGTGCGTGTGTGTCTTTAATATCTTACAACGGTACTGATCAGAGCTGCCTCTGCGCCTAGCCTTGCATGACGTGCGCTGGATGATGAGAATGACCAGTCGGGGAGGGGGACTGCGGGGGCAGCATAATTATACGGCTCATGAGATTAGCGAAGTGCCAAGAAAATTGTTTCAGCCTCTTTGTTGCACGGCTTGTTGTAAGCAAATGGGCATAGTGGAAAAAATAATACAGCAAAAAATATGAAGAGTTTAATGCATAATATTTGTGATTTGGCGAAAGTTGGACGACTGCACAGTGTGAATATCCTACAAGTATAGTTCAGGGACTCTTAAAAATGTTTGTCTTCCATTCATTTCAATTCCAATCGCTTAAATTAAGCTGAGTCAATTAACAGCAGAATCAATTGTCGATTCTGCAGTTGGCCGATAAGTTGAATGAACATTTATAACGGTACGTGATTTCTAGGTATCTAATTGATAACGATAACAGTCGAGCACAGCGCAGAACAGATTAATTAGTGAAAGTGTGAGTCACATGCGTATTGAAATAAAGCCGCAAACATTTGGCCCATGCGAAAGCTGTTAAGCGGCATTGCATATTAAGGGTATTCCCGAGATCAATTGAGAAAATAAAACCTGCTGCATTGACGCGTGACGCGTGCTATGAGCAGCGCGGTGTATTCAGGCGTTGCCAGACAATAATAGAAAGAGAGAGAGAGAGAGGCTGAGAGCATGTCTGGCTTACGATTTATGGATGCCTTTTAATATCAAATACTCGTTGCTGAACAAAGCAGTCCGCGACTTGCTCACTGGCAAACGGGTCTGTGTGTGTGCGAGTGTGAGTAGTTGCATGTGTGTGCATGCGCATGCATGCTTTTGTGTAGAATAGTAAGAGTAAAGCAATTTATCAAAACAGCTCGCCCAGCTCAATGGCAGTCATTAAATGACGCATACGCAAGGGTAGACATGCACACACACACACACACACACATAAACACTTATCCAATCGCGATCACAAGAGAACGTAATTGAAAGACGTTAAACGGAGAGCAGAGAGCGTAAAGCCTTAACTGTTATGTCATAGCATAATAGTTGCCTCTTTATGCATTTTATGCAGTAAAACGGTTTTAATAACTGAAAATTTAAAATTGTATTTCCTTGAGCCATTGAAGACCCCGCCTTTAATATCGCCGCTGCCTTTGCAGGGACCGCGCGATGCGCCAAACTATTATATTGCCTGCCAGGCGCCGCTGGAAAGCACCATTGCGGACTTCTGGCGCATGATCTGGGAACAACAGTCGCGTGTCATAATTCAGGCAACAGATCTCAGCGAGAATGGTATAGAGCGTTGTGCCGAGTATTTGCCGCCTTCGGTCACCCTGGATAATCACAGCAGTTACGGTGATTATCAGGTTACACTGAAGCATCGCGAGGTCAAGGATAAGTATGCGATCTCAACGTTAATGCTGAAGCGCGTAGATGGCACCGAGTGCCGCGAGCTAACCCACTACTGGTACAAGTGGCCCGAGGTGGGCGTGCCATTGGAGGAGGCGCCAATTATTGCCATGCTGCTGGAGGCTCGTTCCTCCCTGAAGTCGTATGCCATGGAACAGGCAAACGAGCTGAAGCACGAAAAGTGCTCCACACTCACTCTCAAATCGCTGGAAGGTCTGACTCAAAAGGCAGACGAGGCCCAAGAGGAGGCATGCAGCACCTCGAGCGCGGCGAGCAACGAAATTAACGGCAATGTGGCCAATAAGATCTCGCGTAGTCAACAGGGGTGAGTACAAACCGAACTATATGTCACATGTGTGAGTCTTGTTTGCCGAACGTTGATTGTTAATTGTTTATGTTTTTCATTCCTTGTGTGCGCATGCCGGCCCTGCTACAGACCGCTAACCGTTCACTGCTCCCCAGGAACTGGACGCACGGGCACCATTATTGCCTGTGACATGGCGATTCGGAGTCTGGAAACACCAAAACGATCCGTGGACGTACCTCAGCTGGTATATTATGTGCGTCGGGGTCGAGCCAGTGCCGTGCAGACGAAAGAGCAATACGAATTTATCTATAAGGTGGCTAACATGTATGCGACCAAAATCACAAATCTTTCGAACGACAATTGAGATTGTTCGACAAGATAGTGTTGAAGCCGATTAGAATTAAAGAAATCCTTATATACAAGCTGTACGCATATTTTAGTCATAGCATATAATACCTGCTACAATATTTACATCCGTATATATACTCATGTATATATCCCAATTGTAACTTTATGTATTACTATATACAAATATCTAGGTATTATTGATATTCACATATATACAACTGCACGTGCTGGAAAAAATTTCAATTGAGTTTGTATGTATTCCTTTATTATTGTGATATATTCGTATATATGTAAATCTCTTGTGTAATCTGTTGCATATTTATAATTAAGAATTTTTGTTTTTAGTTTTGCCAGAAAAAAACAGTTATAACATCTTCGGCCCAATTTTGTAATTCAAATGAGCTTTAATGTAATTTGTTTAATAAATGTTTAGTATATATTGTGCAAAAAAGTAAGCTTAAATATAACGAGTGGAATTTAAAATTTGAATTTGGCGGACTTGCGCGAAGTTTTGTGAATGGCAAAAGTGGCACATCGATAACTTCATATGCTGTACGATTCGATAGTTAGTGGAAACTTTGCAATCAGCGGAATTAAGTAGTGTAAAGATGAAAATACAAACTTTGTTCTTAATTTTCTCAGTTTTGGGTGCTGTAATTGCAAATGATACGCCCAAAGTGAAAATTGGAGTTAAAAAGCGAATTGAAAACTGTACGCGGAAGGCTAAGGGAGGCGACCTAATACATGTACATTACAAGGTATTGGAGCATGAGATTAGCAGAACGCGCCACTAAATGATAATGATTCGCAGTGAGCGGCATATCAAATCTAAAAGCAAATTTGATCACGTTGTGTATACCAGTGATCTAGTTTTGAAGAGTTGGATTTTATCGGAAACTAAATTCTTTTCTGTAGGGAACACTGCAAGATGGCTCAGAGTTCGATAGCAGCTACAACCGCGGCAAACCATTCTCGTTCACCCTGGGTGCCCGACAAGTGATCAAAGGCTGGGATCAAGGACTATTGGGCATGTGCGAAGGCGAACGCCGTACTTTGACTATACCTCCAGAGCTGGGATATGGTTCCAGCGGTGCAGGCGGTGGCAAAATACCGCCCAACTCAGTGCTTATATTTGATGTAGAATTGATGAAAATCGAGGCACGCACGGACGAACTGTAGCCGCAGCGTGGACCAAGCAATCGCATTTTCCACAGTGAATAAAAAAAAAACAAATTATATTTAAGATTAAATAATTACAAACAAACTTATAATTTAATTGGCAGAAGTATTGGCAGAACGCTCCTCCACTTCATCGAAGTGGCGCCGCATCATACGATGTTTCTCAAGGGCAGTGCCCTGAATAAATCGTTCTCCGCAAGTCCCACATATGAAAGGACATTCTCCCGTATGCTGCTGTAAATGTAGCTTCAAATCCTTCGCCTGGCGATAGCTCTTATCGCAGTAGGTGCACTTGTGCGGCTTGAGGCCGCTGTGGGTCAACATGTGCCGCTTCAGCTTGTCGGAACGGGCGAAATCTTTCCCACAGACAGTGCAATGAAAAGGTTTCTCGCCAGTATGCATCCGCCGATGAGACATCATCTCCGAGTGACGTGGGAATGCCATTTCGCACAGATCACATTTGAAGGGCTTTTCGCCAGTATGCCGCCGCATGTGGGTGACCAATGTAGCTGCCGACTGGGTTTCCCGACCGCACAATGAACAAAGGAATTTCTTGATGGCCTCCTTTCGTTTGCGGTCCCCGTTGATATGAACATCTCGTATGTGATTGTTCAGCCGAGCTTTCATTTGATATGTCCTATCACAGTGCGGGCATTGCAGCAACTGCACGTCCTCGGATAACCCCGTCATATCGGTAGACATTGCTGACAGACGATCCGAACTAGCCGAGACGTTAACAGCAGCCGTTGATGCTATTGACGATTGCTCCTCTCCACTGCCGTGCTGTACAATCATGTGTTGCTCCAAATTCTCCGGCCACATGAATTTGTAGCTGCACTTGCTACACGCGAATTTCTTGTCAGCGCTGTGACATTGCGATTGCATGTGCTGCTCCATAATGCTCTGTGGATTAATATTCGGTTATAGCCTGCTGGACATATTTGATAGTCTCTCACCTTGCATACACATTTGAATATGCACTTATCACACTCATACGGCATTTTGTCGAAACGATGCATTGCTCTTTGGTGCTGGATCATCTCGTACTTGCGCTTGCACTGCACCTTGCAAAGCTCACAGACGTAGACTGGACGTGTATTGGGTGAAGCTCTAGACTGACATTGTTGTTCTTCTTCTGTCTCGGAGTCACCCAGCTGTAACTCATATCCCGACTCGTTTGTGATGGAGTAGTTGTGCGGTGAGTCGTAACTCTGGTGCATCGATAAGGCCAGCTTGAGTTCCATCTGAATGTGCGCTCGCAGATCGCGAATGCGTTCAAAGTGGAGGTTGCAAATCTTGCATGTTATCCGTTTAGTGCCATTGGGTTTTGAAGTAGCCGCAATAAGTGTCTCAGCGAGCGGTATATCCTGTTCCCGTATGCCGTGACGTTTCAAATGTTTCACCAAATAATCCCGGCGATAAAACTTACGGGTACACCATTGGCACGGTATTAGCTTAGACTCTTCCGCATGCACGCTCAACATATGCACGGTGAGCGATTTCTTTTTGTCAAAGACCCGCTTGCAGTCGGTGCATTCAAATGTCTGATTCTGCAAAATAGACAATTAAGATTTGGAAAGGATTGGAAACATTACAGTTCACTCTTACGATGCTGCGGTGCTCTCGTATATGCGCCTTCAGATTGTGCCGCCAGCGAAATCGAAGCGGACATCTGTGGCACAGGAATCGCTTTTGGGCATTCTTACACTGCAGCTCATTGTGATGCCGCAGGAGCTGTAGGCTAACAAACCGCGCATCGCAACGCCCACAGACATGTGGTGCCTCCAGCCAGGGATGCGTTAGACGTTGGTGCTCGAACAACTGATATTTGCGTTGATACCGCTCGTGGCATAGTTCACAGTTATACTTGGCTTTGGGTATAGCTAGCTGCTGATTTTTTGCATCGTCGCCGTCTCGCTCAACTTCACTCTCCGTTTCAGAGCTGTCCAGATCCATTTCGTAGCCAGATTGATTGGTGATGGAATAGAAGCGTTGAAAGATTCCGGCATCCAGATCCTTGCGAATCAGTGCTTTTAGCTGCTCCACGCTGACATGCTTCGCATCAGGATAGAACAGTTCGGCCAATTCGTGCGGCTGCATATTGGAGCGTGCACCGAAATTAACGATCTCTGGATGCTGTTCCAAGTGGCGCCGCAAATGTGCGATTTTATCGTATTGACTCTGACAGATCATACACTCAATAAGCTTATAGCCATGAGGCTTACACATGTTCAGATCGATATCCTTGGCTTTTTTGCTCTCGCCCAGGTTCGCAGACCGTTTGGAGTCGCGATGTACTTTCAAATGTGATTGCAATGACTCTCTGTGACTAAACTTGCGTATGCAGTAAGAGCAGGAAAACCAATCGGATTTTGTTTTATGCGCTCGAGTTGAGTGCTGCTTGAGATACTCGGGTCGTTTGAAAATTTTTGGGCAATCAGCACATTTGAAAATCGACCGCTTTAGGGCTCGCAACTTATCAGATTGCCTCCACTTACGTACGCGTTGTTGCAGTGGCAAATCGTCCAGGGATCTAAAAAATATTTACCGAATTTATAGGCGTTTGTCACTAGTTCGATATTCATACATACTCCTCATCTTCAATATAAGTCTTGTATTCCGTCTCCTGTACATTTGACGGCCGAACGGTGGATGGCTCCTCCTGTTTCACTGGGTCGAGCATGTTCAGCGGATCACTATACTTTTTACTGTCCAGTTCAAAGTCAGCATCTATCTCTACATCGTTAGTATTTTCTATTGTTGTGAACTCCGGCAGTTCCGTGCAGGTTATATCATTTTCCGGTTCATCCTCCACCGCTTCCATTTTTATCTGGTTGGAAAACATGTTAGGATATTTGGTTAAATTCATATGTTTGCGTGACCAACCTCTACATGCTGTTCAGCACACATCTCCATTGGTGACTCCTGCAGACAATCACTGACTGCCGTTTTATTACTCTCCAAGCGGACCACATGATTCATAAGCAACTCATTTGCAGCCAGTGCTTGTTTCACATAGTAGTAGGCTCCTATTAGCTTTCTAGCACAATTACCGCATAGACATTGTGGAAGCTGCTGCGCCAACGATTCATCCACCTGTGACAAAACATTTACATAATGGTATATCACTATTAATTGTTAAATATATACTTACATTGATTTGTGTCAATTCAGCTAAAATGTCGGAAAGCTGTTTATCCGGAAAGCGTTTGGTAGCTGCTCCTAGCTTGTACAGTTTATCTGTATCCCTTGCATCGCAAGTGCGGCACATAACAGGCAGCTTCATTTTCTTAAAATTTAATTAACTTTTAAGGCATTTACAAAACGAAACAAAACACAACAAAAAACTTCCATGTCCCGCTAATCTACCAAATACATATGTGCAGTGCAACTGTGATGGCAGAAGCGGACACTTGATGTAACTAAAGACTATCGATAGGTCACGTGAGTATATCGACGACATCAAGTGATTAAATACCCAGGTATTCCGAATTCATAGCAATGAAAAATACTTTCCCCTTTATATTTATGTTTCATGTATATTTGAAATTATTTATAAATTGTGATATAACTCCGATATTTATACACTAATTTACGCAATGGGCCTAAAATGATGTGGAGTGTTTTTTCATGAAAAAATTAAATAAAAAATACAATGTCTACAGATAAATCATAAACCGTGCTAAGCAGTCATATTCTGCTAGTACTTCTTAATGGTTTTTCTGATCAATGCTAGACGCTGTTTATGGGCCTCAGTAACGGCTGCGCGTTTATATGGACGTAGTTCGTCTGTACCGAAGCCAGGTATCCACATATTATACTTTCTTTCAAAATGTAGTTGCACATCGCGTACTTCGATTTTGTTTGATTTACGGTGCTTCGCAAATGCGCTCGTCGATTTAACGGTATCCTCAACAAAATCATCTATGATTTGCAGCAAAAGTTCTTCCACATCTTCATCCAGCTGCGTTGTGGTGTCCACCTCACGTACCAGCTCAGCAAGGCGCGGCTTTGTCAGCATCTGAAATATCGAAGACAATTTAATTATTATATGTACAATGTACAGAAGTACAAGATTGGTGCTTACTGGTGCATTATCTGCGTTCGCCGCAGCACTGTGGCTTGTGGTTTTACCACTCCCAGCCGCACCGCTACCACCACTGTTACCACCACTCCCACTACCAACACCAGTACCGGCTGCTTGAGCCACTGTTGTGCCACCGTTCTGTGTGGATGAATTACTGTTGTTTGTCATGGGGCTGTGTTGTGAGGGCGAAGCCATTGGAGTGTCGTGTAGCCCGCTGTTGCTATCAAAAGTGGTAAAAAGATCCGACATTGCGTTTTTGATAGTCTAGCGTTTTTAAGTGTGTGTTTTTGTGTGTATTTTTTATAAAGATATAGATTACTGCACTTTTCAATATATGATTTAGCTACATAGGATGATTGGAATTTTTAAGGGATTAGGAAAAACAGATATAAACAAAGCGCTTAAGTTGTGTATTGTTGTTGTACTTCTTTTTGTTGACGGGTGTCTACTGTAATTAGAGTGTATCAGTGCGAAATTGGCTTTTGCGAGCAAAGGAAATTGAAAAAATAGTGAATACTTATTTTGTGCAAGTGTTTCTGCACATATATACATTCAACATGCTTCGGCTCGTAGTATAATATATCTTCTATTGTGCATACATAAATAATACTTTATGATTTCTTTGAAAACTTACAGTTTGAGTCTTAGCTTCTAATATTATATTATTAATTAAAATTCGTTTGAGACAACAAACTAACAAATTCACCAACCATGCAAAAGTGTTGCAAAACGGTTAAGCTTAGTAAAAGTGTTGGTAAGTCGCAATAATAATGCTGCCAGTATGATTAGAAAAATGTTCTGTGTAGCCAGAACTCTGTATTTTCCTTAGTCTACTCGATTCTCATATGTAGAGTTGTATTTTTCATTATATCGTTTTAATTTATGTAAGGCGGAACATTTATATTTGTGTTATTCTTTGCTCTTTTTCTATTCTGATGATTTTTAATGTTTCTGTTTGTGCCTGGTTGTTATTGTCACTAGGTTGTAATCGATAGTCAGTAGATATTCTTTAATCGTTTATGCAAAATCGAAGTACGAGTCACTGGAAAAATTCAGACAAAAGTTTTGAGTGAACATATTACTTGTTAAAATTATTTAAAAATCGTTATAAGAAAACACAAAAGCACATAAGTGATGTCAGTGGCAACAGAGGACACAAAGGAAACGTCGGAAACAATGGCGAATGCAACTTCGGAGAGTGCAAGTAATAAAGAAATCTCTGATAAGAGTGATGATTATGTCGATATGACGTTTACTAAGGAAGTGCGCCAAGCTACAAAGGATGTGCACAAATTAACAGATATTTTGGTTAATGCCAAATTTGCTATCGGTAAAAAGGTACTTATATAGTAGAAATCAGTCTTTGCTCAACTTGGTTCCATAATATGCGCAGCTCTTTCGGATGATGAAGTCTGGTACGATGGACTTTTGGTATTTTACGAGTTATACAAATTTTTCGAGACGCACTTGCCGGAACGGCTACTGCCTAAGGAGTTACATCGTGTGGATGCATTTGAACGTGACTTTGCCTATTTCTATGGAGCCGACTGGAAGAAATCATATGAACCGCGTCCAGCTGTCAAAGGGTATTTAGCTCACTTGGAGCAAGTAGCTGCCAAAAATGAAGCGCTTCTCTTTGCCTTTGCATTTCAAATGTATATGGCCTTAATGTCTGGTGGTCAGCTTCTGCAAAAGAAACGTATGATCGCCCGCAAGCTATGGATATTTCCCAAAGATAGCGCGGAAAAGGAGCTGCAGCAAAAACAAGCCGAGTTAGACGCAGCCGAGGCCACAGCCAGAGCCGCAGCGACAGCTGCAGATGACGGCATCACAGAGAATGATTTACGTGCACGGCCCATGCCGGAGCAAGTTATTATATCACAAGTAGGCTGTGAAGCAACTTATTTTCCCGAGCGAATTTCAACTCTGAAAGCCAAACTACGCCGTATTTTCAACGAAGTCTATGGTCAATTGGATGATGCAATGCGTGAGGAGTATATCGAAGAAAGTCGCAACGTATTTCGCATGAATATCAAACTGTTGCGCACCGTCAAGGGCGTAAATCGGGCTACTCTTAGGAAGTTGGCTCTAGGTCTTGCCTTTGTGGCTGGTATTTATGTGGCTATCAAATTGGCTGTGAAGTAATTAATTTTCTTTTAATATTTTAGTGTAAAATTTAAATTTTGTGTGATGTTCAGAACGTTTAAGCTTGTTTGAATACAAGCACAATATATCTTTTCATGTTAAATGCTATTGCTTAGTACGCTTAGTCCAACAGACCACGCTTATTCAGCCACGGCATCATGTGTTCAAAATGTTTCTTGTAGAGCTCGTTGCCATAAAGATGATCTAATAAGGCACCCGATATATCGTTGCCATCAACAAAGAGTTCGGTATTTAGCTCCTCGTTAGGTTCTGCCAAGCACAAGGTTAAAGTGCCAATCACACTGCCAGCAGCTGGAATATGAAATAATGGTTAGCATAACGATATATAAATTAAATTATAATCAATTGGTTTATACGTGCCATATGCGGGATATTTAAGCAGTATAGCGTGAAGCTGATGTAAGTCGGGAACGAAGCCGGAGTATTTTAAGAGCTCTGCGTGCTCTATTAAATTCTGGTGATACCATCCGATTAGATAGTCAAACTTCTCTAGTTTCAACGCCAACGTTGGCGAAGTCATGAGGAAGTAATACAGATCCTGTGCTGGGTTGCCGTACTTGGCCAGCTGGTGGTCAATCAGGCTGACCTCTTTCACTTGACCATTCTGATCATGTTGGAAAAGCATATTGTTGATCCACATGTCACCATGGTTCAATACATTAAACTCCTGCTCATCGACCTTGCCATGGGCGATCCAGTTGTTAAAATAGTTCTTGCAGAAGTTTGTCTATTCGAAGATTTTAACTGTGTCGTATGAATATTCAGGATAAAACTATTCCACGCTTACCAACTTGCTATCATATTCTTCGATTCCCTTGTAGTTGTGCCTGTATTTGAGCAAGGATTGCAAACTGCTTTCGACTTTGGGCTCGAATACTACTCGTGTGTCTTCGCAGATCAAGCCGTTGTTATATTTGGGTGGATACGGTCCATTGAGCTCCTTATACTTAAGCGATGCTGCATGCCATTGCGCAAGCTTTTTCAATGCTAGCTTCGTGTGATCTAGGTCTAGTCCCTGCTTGCGATCCACCATTTCGAAACCACTCGCTTTCATATTGTCCATGAGCAGATAGTTCTTGCTAATGGACTTGTTGAATCGGTAGCTCTTGGGACTAAAGCTGATCGAGAGGCCTGCCCATCGGTACAGTTGCTCAAAGGCAGGCACGAACTTCTCATAGACTTCCAGTTCTTTGGGAAACATGTTGAAGGGCGAGTTCTCATCCATGGGGACGTCTGGCTCTACTTTGAGCATGAATGAATAGTTCTTTTGACTCTTATCTAGAAACATAATTTTTTTTTAAGTGGAATCAATAGACGAAGCGACTTGCAGACCAACCTTTCAACTCAACTTTTATGTCCACTGTGAGGAGACTGCCTCCGTAATTATCACCAGGCTTTGTGGCAGAAGCCCAAGATTGTTCTACAATCTTTTCAAATAAAGGCTCTTCAGCTTTGATCAAATCAGCAAAATTTTGGAATTTCAACCAATCCAAACTTAACTCCTCCGACGACTTTGAGGGCTCGCCTCTAAAAAATTGATAATTTATTTATTACTTATATTCACTTGTGTGAAAGTTCCCTGTAATCTTGTGTTTCGACATCTTATGTGAATGCGATTCGATTTTCTTTTTCAATATTTACTTATATTCTAACGCTTACTCAATATCCAAGAGTCCTCTATGATTCAGCCAAGGATAAATCGCCTCAGCGTGCTTGCGATATCTTTCGTTCGTAAAGAGAATTCTTTTGAACTTCATGCCTGACTCATTGGCGTCCATCATAACGTCCAGATTTGCATCGGACGTGGGGTCGAGTAGTACCACCGACATGACAGTTGCGACCGTGGTTACCGCGGGCAACGGATGCTTCAGCAGAATGGTGTGCAGCTCCGTGAGGCTGGGAATGTGCCTGGGATACTTCAGCAGCTCCAGATTGCGCGTCAGCTCCGAGTGATAGTAGCGCACGAAGAAGTCGAACTGCTCCAACTTGATGTCCAGCGCGGGCGAGGACAGCAAGAAGTAGTACAGGTCAAGGGCGGGGGAGTTGAAGCAGGTTCGCTGGAAGTCCACGAAGAGCGTGTCTATGACCTCCCCATCCGCATTGTACTTGAACATGACATTGTTGGTCCAGCAATCGCCGTGGTTGAGGCAGTTGAACTCGTTCTCATCATAAATGCCGGCCGCGCACTCCAAGTCGAAAAAGTTGTCCAGAATCTTCGCCTGTGGGATCAGGAAGAGTTTATGCCAAAGCTTCCCTCTTCTTTTTCCCAACACTTGATGAAACTTACCACCTTGTCGCCGTAGACCTTGCTGCCCTTAAAGCCATAGACCGCTTCCTTGATTACTTCTAAATAGGCCAGAGATTCTTTGTTCACTAAGATCGGGCGTGCTGCTTCCTTGTAGATCGGCTTGTCCAGGCAATCCTCATACTTGCCCTTGGTCACATAGAGCTGTGCAGACGCGGCGTGAAACAGGGCTAATTTGGCTAGAACCTTCTTGGTCTCGTGGACATTCAACCCCTCAAGGCGGTTGGCATTTACGTATCCGGCTGGTCGCAGGTTCTCCAACAGAATGTGATCCGACTCCGGCGCATTAGGCAGCTCGTAGCTGTTGGGGCCGAAGACAACGGGGTGGCCAGCCTGCTTATAGAGCTGCTCCATTTGTGGAATGACGTCATTATACACAGCCATCTCCTTCCTAAATGTGAGCATCAACTCTAAGTAGGCAGTGTTTAAGCCAAGACTGGGTGGAATTTTAAGCATGAAGGATTTGCTTGACATCTGACCATTTCCCGTCAGATAGTCAATATCTATAGAGAGCATTATTGAGGAGTAGTTGTCCCCGCCCGCTGTCGCCTTCTTCACTTTCAAGTCAGTAATCTCCTTGAAGTCTGAATGCTGTGTTTTCAGTAGCTCCGTAAAGTGCTCCATATCCACCCAGGCGGGCACAATGGAATCAGTTCCATTAACTGCAGGAGTAGGAGCCGAGGCAGGGACAGGCGCTGGGATTCCTTCCGCTACTTGCGATGGCTCACTAGGTCAGATATGAAAATAAGATTTGAACTGCGTCACATATAATGAGGATTCACTTACTACGCCTCCAATAAGCCACGGTTATCCAGCCAGGGAAGGATCTGCTCGATGTACTGCTTGTACCGCTTGCCCCTGTACATTTGGTTCTTGAACTCTGCCCCCGCTTCGGTATCGCCCAGCAAGTTCTCAAATGTGGCCGTTTCTGTCGGATCCAGGAGCACGACCGGCAACACCAGAAATGAGGCCATAAGAGCGAAGAATCCATATTTGAACGTATCCATTTGGAGGTCGACCAGCTTGGGTACCCGCTCCTTGTACTCCAAGAGCTTGAGGTGCTCGACTAACTGGTCGTAATAGTATTTGACAAAGAAGTCGAAATCCTTTAGCTTGTAATCTATATGGATAGAGGTGAAAATGAAGTACAAGAGGTCTCCTGCCGGATTGCAGTATCTGGGATTCTGGAAGTCCACGAAAAGCATGTCCAACAATTTCCCGGAGTCGTCGTACTTGAACAGGAAATTGTTCACCCAACAGTCGCCATGGTTGATCACATTGAACTCGTCCGGCTTGGCCACTCCGAGAGATATAAATGTTTGACTCAGCGTGGAGAAATATTTTTCCTGAAAGTAAGGTGAGCCCTCAATTGGATATCTCATGTTCCATATGGTTTACAGTTCGCTTGGGTTACGTACCAATTTTTCATGGTATTGTGCGCAGTTCTCAAAGCCCTTCAGATTTTCCAGGAACAGTTGCTTTCCCTGTCGCAGCGAATTTTCCAAGAAAAGGAAAGCCTTCTGGACATCTGTGCCAAAGATGCCGTACATGATGCTTTCCGTGAAAGGTCCATGGAGGCTCTTGTAAGCGGCGCTCGCTGCGTGATATTGGGCTAGTTTTCGGAGCACGATCTTGGACTGCTCTACGTTGAGGCACTCCAGGCGATTGACGTTCTTATAGCCATCCTGGCCCAGGTCGTACATGACCACCGTATTCTTGAGCTTGGGCTCCCTGGCCAGGCTCTCAGTGAATCTGTAGGCTCGGGGACCGAAGGTTACGTCGAGACCCTTGGACTTGTAGAGCTCCTCGAGCTTGGGTACGACTTCTATGTAGGCTTCATTCTCAACGTCAAAGAAGTTTCCCATTTGCAGGAGTTGCTCCATTTGTTGGGTGTCATGGGGCACCTTCATCATAAGGGATAACGCCTTGGTGCTCGTATCTAGTGTGAGAACCGAATAGGGATTAAATAACAGATTGCTAGGAATAATACGATTCTGCTTGTTTCGGAAGGTCTGTCGCATTGTATTATCAATGAATTTGATACAGATCACCCGCACCTATATATATAATATATATGTATATGCCCGAAACACTGATAGATCTCGTTATCTCACTAGCCGTAAATAGTGAATGCGGAACACTTAGTGCACAGCGACACTCGATAAGCGAACAGACTTTATTCATTAATTATTCAATCGCCGTGGAAAGTGGAATTAGATGTTCTTTGTGTCGCTCACCCGTTAGCTCCGCCTCAATGCTGACTCGCAGCATTAGCGTTGCGTAATTCTCGCCAACGCCCATGGCAGGCTTTATGCTGAAGCTGAGGATTCGCGAAAAGTTGGCCATCGACTGATTGAGTATATCCAGGAATTGTGATTCATTAATCCAGTCGGGCACAGCTACGGGATTGACCATTGGCTGGGTCACAGGGGCAGGAGCTGGGCTGGCCGCGTCCTTTGCTATATCAATGCTCACTGGATCGGAGATGAACTTCAGCGTTCTCTTGGCTGATTCCACTTTGGGGTTCTTCTTCGACTTGCTATTGGTGAGACCCATGGCACATCAAGGGTAAGTTTATTGCGCGATTTGCTAGACGTCCGTACGATTTGAGAACTTTTTTCGACTGAGCTTTTCCATTAAAAATTACATTGATATTTATACCCGTCTCTTGCCGATAGCCGCTGATAGCCCAGCTATTTTATCAGCTTTCGTAGAGCATTCGATTACGAAAATGTAAATAAACTAAAAACTTCAGCGGAGTCGTCCACTGCACTGCCAGGCAACTGCAATCCAGAACTATATATACATGGATCAATGGCAACCGGTACAGCCATGTACGCATGTAATCCATTATATGGCGTATATATGTTGCATGTTGCGTCATCCACATAAGCAGGTGTGCCTGTTTAATAATTCAAGGAAATTTTTCACACCGGGCCCTCATATTTTTGCTATTCATGGTTGCGGTTCAAATTTTAAATTGTTAATTACTTCTATAGTATAGAAGCCCATTCCCCTAGACTTGGCCATAGAGCTAGCCAGGGATTTTTATTAGATAGGACTGCCGATCCTCAAAGTCCTGCGTATGTACTATAAGTATTTTTATTTACGAAATTTCATATACAAATTCTGAGTAAGAGAACTAGTAGTATAAGTTGGAAGACCTACTCAATATCCAGGAGTCCCCTCTGATTCAGCCAAGGGTAGGCGGCCTCAGCGTGCTTGCGATATCTGTCGTTGGTGTAGAGCAATTTTTTGAACTTCATGCCTGCCTCATTGGGGTCCATCAGAACGTCCATATTGGCTTCGGACGTGGGCTCGAGTACCACCACCGGGGTGATAGCGGCGACCGTGGTTACCGCGGGCAACGGATGCTTCAGCAGAATGGTGTGCAGCTCCGTGAGGCTGGGAATGTGCCTGGGATACTTCAGCAGCTCCAGGTTGCGCGTCAGCTCCGTGTGATAGTAGCGCACGAAGTAGTCGAACTGCTCCAACTTGATGTCCAGCGCGGGCGAGGACAGCAAGAAGTAGTACAGGTCAAGGGCGGGGGAGTTGAAGCAGGTTCGCTGGAAGTCCACGAAGAGCGTGTCTATGACCTCCCCATCCGCATTGTACTTGAACATGACATTGTTGGTCCAGCAATCGCCGTGGTTGAGGCAGTTGAACTCGTTCTCATCATAAATGCCGGCCGCGCACTCCAAGTCGAACAGATTGTCAAAGATTTTTTTCTATTAGGAAGAAAATACAATAGAATAATTTTCCAGCGTTCTTTCCTCCTTCTTCCTATCTGAGAACTTACCATCTTATGGGCGAAGTTTTCGCTGCCTTTGAAGGTCTTGACCGCTTCGAGGTTCGCATCAAACAGGATTTCAGCCTCCTTGGTGGCTAAGAATGGCTTGTTTCTCTCGTTGTAGACTGGCTTGTCCAGGCAATCCGCATACTTGCCCTTGGTCGCATAGAGCTGAGCGGATGCCGCGTGGAGCAGGGCCAATTTGGCCAGAACCTTCTCGGTCTCCTTGATGCTCAGGCCCTCGATGCGATTCGCATTTCTGTAGCCGGCTGGCCTCAGGTTCTGCAGCAGCAGGTGATCGGACTTGGGTCCATTCGGCAGCTTGTAGCTGTTGGGGCTGAAGACGACGGTGTGGCCAGCCTGCTTGTAGAGCTGCTCCATTTGCGGAATGACGTCATTGTACATGCTTATTTCCTTTTTAAATGTGAGCATCAGATCAAGCAGAGCAGCAGTTACCTCGGAGCTGGGCGGAATTTTCAGCATGTACGAACTGCTGGAGATCTGACTATTCCCCTTCGCATAAGTCACGTCTATAGAGAGCATGACTGAGGAGTAGTTGTCCCCGCCCGCTGTCGCTTTCTTCACTTGGAAGTCGGTAATCTCCTTGAAGTCCGAATGCTGTGCCTTCAGTAGCTCCGCAAAGTGCTCCCGGTTCACCCAGGCGGGCACAATGGAATCAGTTCCATTAACTGCAGGAGCAGGAGTAGGAGCAGGGGCCGAGGCAGGCGCAGGCGCTGGGATTCCTTCCTGTGGCTGAGCTACTTGCGGTGGTTCACTAGGTCAGATATGGAACTGTCAGCCTTGAACTGTGATACATATAATGAGGATTCACTTACTACGCCTCCAATAAGCCACGGTTATCCAGCCAGGGAAGGATCTGCTCGATGTACTGCTTGTACCGCTTGCCCCTGTACATTTGGTTCTTGAACTCCGCCCCCGCTTCGGTATCGCCCAGGAAGTTCTCAAATGTGGCCGACTCCGTCGGATCCAGGAGCACGACCGGCAACACCAGAAATGAGGCCATAAGAGCGAAGAATCCGTATTTGAACATATCCAACTGGAGATCGACCAGCTTGGGTAGCCGCTCCTTGTACTCCAAGAGCTTTAGATGCTCGACTAACTGGTCGTAGTAGTATTTGATGAAGAAGTCGAAGTACTTCAGCTTGTAATCTATGTGAACTGAGGTGAAGATAAGGTACAAGACGTCCAATGCCGGATTGCCGTATTTGGGATTCTGGAAGTCCACGAAGAGCATGTCCAGCAATTTCCCGGAGCCGTCGTACTTGAATAGGAAATTGTTCACCCAACAGTCGCCATGGTTGATGACATTGAACTCGTCCGACTTGGCCACTCCGAGAGCTATAAATATTTGATTCAGCTTGGAGAAATATTTTTCCTAGAAGTATAGAGAGGCCTCAATTGGAAATCTCATGTTCCATATGGTTTACAGTTCGCTTGGGTTACGTACCAGTTTGTCATGGTATTGCTCGCAGTTCTCAAAGTTCTTCAGGTTTTCCAGGAATACCTGCTGGGATTGGTGCATCATAGTTGTGATCACAGCCGCAGCTCTCACTGGATCTGAGCCGAACATGCCGTACATGACGCTATCCCTGTACGGTCCATGGAGGCTCTTGTAAGCGGCGCTCGCAGCGTGATATTGGGCTAGCTTTTGGAGGACGATCTGCGTCTGCTCCAGGTTGAGGCACTCCAGACGATTGACGTTCTTATAGCCATCCTGGCCCAGGTCGTACATGACCACCGTGTTCTTGAGCTTGGGCTCCTTGGCCAGGCTCTCAGTGAATCTGTAGGCTCGGGGAGCGAGGGTCGTATGCAATCCCTTGGCCTTGTAGAGCTCCTCGAACTTGGGCACCAGGTCTATGTAAATTTCGTTCTCGATTTCGAAAAAGTTCGCCATTTGGAGCATTTGCTGCATTTGGGCGTTGTCGTGCGGCACTTTCATCATGAAGGAGATCGTCTTGACGCTTTTATCTGGTTCGGAAGGGGAGTGAAGGGCAAACCGTTAACTCGATATTTATCTAAAGAAGTTTCCTTTTACTGTGTAGTTGTGCCCCTGCAGAACTTTTCACGTCAATTACCGAAGTCGCACCTGTTATCTCTACATTTCCGATAACCCACCTTTCAGTTCGGCCTCGATGGTTATCCTCAGCATGAGGGTGACGTAGTTCTCGCCCGAGGCCATGGCGGGCTTGGCGCTAAAGCTGCGGATCTGTGAAAACTGGGGCACTGACTGGGAGAGTATCTCAACGAACTGGGATTCATTGATCCAGCTGGGCACGGGCGTCGGGTTGGCCACAACTGGAGGCGGGGCTGGCTTTGCCTCCACCGAGGGGGCATTCAGAGGCGTGGAGGATTCCATTTTCAGGTTGTACTTTTTGGACTTGCTTAAACTGTGTCCCATGGGCGAGGTTCAGGAAGAAAATATATATATCTCGCGATCCGTAGACGTCTTGACAGTTTGGCCACTTGCTGGGAACTGAGTACATGTCCTCCATTTTGAGTTGGTTTTTATACAGAACTCGAACTGATAGCAACTGATAGATAAACTGATTTGTAAGAAACATAGAAATCAGCATTATCGAAGAATTTTTCATCGATTTCTCGTCCAACCAGGTGAGAAGCCACCGAAGATGTTCCCCCTGATCCAATCCAAATCTATTCATAAATGTGTAACGATAATATTAAGCAAACTATTAGAATTTTAATAGACTTTTCTACTCCATGTCGAGGCTTACCAGGTCCAGTTGGGGTATACCCTCTAGATGACATTTTTATCGCAGCTTGCAGCATCGCTATGGGTCGATTTAACGGGATCCCTGGACAGGATAACTTTGTTCTAGTATAATTACAAGTTAGTTTGTTGCTTGAATCACAATGACAAGCAGACTTCGTTAGAATATGCGTATTTCCCGTGATAGCAGGTGCGACTATCTAATCTGACTGCGGGCAATTGCGTTACTGATTGAATATACGACTCCCAATGGAGAGCGTGCCTGAGTATCTGTGTGTGGGTGTGGGTGTGTCCCTGTGCGGGTGTGTGTGTGTGTGCGTACGTGCGCGCGCGCGCCACTACGATATAGATTAGAGCCTATTTTATAGCTGGACGTTATCTTGAGGGTCTATGACCGAATCGAACGGAGTATAGAAAATTTGAAAGTGCCTCGTAAATAATTTCAAATGAGTTTATTCTTATTATTAGTCTAATTTTTTACTATTAATCGAGCTGCTATTATTTGGGCTTGGGAATGAAATTCTTTATTGATCCGCTTATCGAATCACATCTCCCCGATCCCCTCCTCCCTATACATCCAATAGCCCCCGATTGTCCAGCCAGGGCAGAATCTGCTCGATATTGGCCTTGTAGCGTGCGTTCAGATACAACTGGCACTTGTACTCCGACTCCGTTTGCTCGCTCTGGTCCAGCAGGACTATGGGCAGTACCATCACCGAGGCAGTTATGGCCCATATACCATACTTATACAGCTGCATATGCAGCTCTGCCAGCGTGGGCGTACGATCTGTATACTTCAGTAGGCGTAGATGCTTGACGAGCTGATCGTGGTAGTACTTGATGAAGTAATCGAAATCCTTCAGCTTGTGGTCTATGTGCACCGAGGACATGATAAAGTTGAGCAAATCTGTCGAAGGATGGCCGTACTTGGGCAACTGAAAGTCCACGAATATCATGTCCAGCGGCTCGCCCCGTTTTCCGCATTTGAAGAGCATATTATTTATCCAGCAGTCGCCATGGTTGATCACGTTGAACTCCTTGGGATCGAACACGCTGAGACTCAAGAACTTGCTGCTCATCTTGGCGAAGAGCAATGCCTTAATTGGAATTGAGGAATTTATATATACATATCTATTAGGGGAGTCTTGGGATATTGCTTACAAACTTCTCGTAATATCGGTCTCCGTTCTTGTAGTTATAGACATTCTCGAGAAACATTTTCTTGAACGGGCCCATTATGCCCTCCAGTATGGAGACAGATCTCGTCTTATTCGACCCGAACAGGACCTGGGTGAAGAGTTCCGGATAGGGTCCATTGATGACCCTGAACTGGGCACTCGCCGCATGGTATTGGGCCAGTTTGCGTAGCACCAATTTGGTCTGTTCCACATTGAGGCATTCGAGGCGATTCAGATTGTGGTAGCCAGCCTCAGCCAGGTCCTCCAGGAGCACCGTATTGGCCAGCTTGGGCTCCCGATTGAGACTCTCCGAGAACTTGTAGTGGCGCGGGGCAAAGCGAACTCTCATGCCGATCGATTTGTAGAGATCCTCGAACTTCGTCAGGAGCTCCGTATAGGTGGCATTCTCGACGTTAAAGAAGTTTACGGTTTTCAGCATCTGCTGCATTCTGGCCGACTCGTGCGGCACCTTCATCATATACGACAGCTGCTTAACGGACTTGTCTGTGGATTCACGGTTAATCAGGCTCCATCATTTGAATGTCCTGTGGACTGCTCGCTCACCTGTTAGCTTCACCTCGATGCTGACTCGCAGTATCAACGAGGAGTAGTTCTCCCCAGGCGGGGTGGCTGGGCTGATTGTGAAGTGCCTAATCCTTGAGAAATGCGGAACATTGGCGGTGAGAATTTCCGAAAAGTGCTTCTTGTTTATCCAGTTTGGTACTAGGCTCTGATCACTATATGTTAATGAGGCTTGCGCTGAAATATTATCTTTATGGTAATTCCTCAGCACTTCGCTCCTGTTGTCCTCATCGCCCGGACTTTTCTTGGAGCTGCTCTGACCCATTCTAATACAATATACAACGCTTCCTACAACTGAAATTTGAAAAAGGCTTAAACTCTACTCCATCGATTTGATCATTATCCTCACTCTGCACTTACGATCATATTATACCTACAGCCTTATCCCATTCAGATATTGAATACGCTGCGCTGTTCCTTCACAGATCTCGCCCATATCAATGGTTTCTGCATGTCCCTAGGTGAAGATGTTTACTATAACACTGAAATTTTCGCCCCAATTTCATCTGGAATGTGGCCTACTAATCGGGCCTCAAAGGGGCTAAATAATACCAAACGTCAGTCTGATTTCTCTCATTGGCCCGAATCTCTTCTCGTCCCATTGAGGCGGACTGCGATTTCCCCCAAGCTCATGGCTGTGCGAATGGCTATATAGTAGTAGATTTCTCAGAACTGAACCTCGATATTTATACAGCGAGTGTTGGCATAGGTCGCGCTGAAATGGGAGACTACTGTTTCCGAGAATTTTTTACTCATAAGTTCTCTAATGTCTAATCTGCAATAAACAAAATTTACGGAATTTTCCTTTGCCCTGGCAGAGTCTTCTATATGTGCGCCATAGAGTGTAACCAAACCCGATCTTTAACCATGCTAGTAACACTTGAAAATTCGGGCCATTATCGAGAGTTTATTGTGTTGACGCGGGGCCAGGCAGAAGTCAATATAACTACAACTTCTTCAAATCGGCGCAATCGTAGCCCGATGTCGCTCTTATATATACGTGTATATTTTCGGGTAATCTTATCCGATCCCATAATAATTTAGACATGCCTGCCGCTTGGCATGCGCCAAGGCTTATCAGCTGGTCAGGTGAATATGAGTCAGTAATAGCTCTGCTCCCGATGTTGCCATGTTAATCGACCCGCTCGCAATTCAATTGAGATAACAGCGAAATGGCCCCATAAAATTGGCCAAAAGAGGAAAAAAGTCCGTTTGGCAACGCGAAGTAGTTCCCATCGAGATAGCGTCATATCTTTCGTCACAACTATTGCAGATTAACCTTTGGTGGGGGTACGACAGCTGTGGAATATTACTACTACTGCTACTATACTATATACGTATATACATGTCTCATATTCCCCGATCCCAGGGGGCTCCAATGTATACCCATTTTGGCCAGGGCGCAATGGCTTTTATGGCTGGACGACAGGCAGAGGGTCAACGTGGTGGATTGCCCACGGTCTGCTGCTCCGCCAAGGTGCCCATAACGACATTCTCGTTGGGCCCTAGGAGCAGCAACCAATATTCAATTCCCCTAATTCATTATTCTCCAGATATTCAGTGAACCGAATTTAAGTCCTGAGCTCAGTTGGGGGATCTATGAATCTCGCCTTGCTCATTGCATTCGAATATGTTGACCCCCTTTCCCTAAAATAGATAGCCTATTTGGCCTTGATGAAGGAAGTTTTGATTCTTATCCATCTAACTACACGGATACGGATAAGCTCCGGATAGGCGCCTTCTGTCCAGCACAGGTTTGGGGTAACGATTCCGTCGCATTCTTCCTCTTTCTCTGCTCAGCTCTTGCTCCATTTGTTGGCTCGTAATATTTGGCGCCGAGATAGCTTCTGGTTATCGAAGATCTTACAGGTGGCTATACTATAGCGCGATCTCACGGTTGCGGGCACAAACTTCACGGCCCATGAAGTAGCTGATTATTTGCCAACTAGATTAGATCAAAAAGAGAAATTCTAGTAGCTTCTGTTTGCCGTCCATATCTACCACAGAGCTTTGTCCTTAAAGGAGTAGGTCAGCAGTTCCTTGAACTCCGTTTTTAGCCGATCCGCTTGGAAGATCTGGGAGCTCACTCGCACTCTAATTTTCATGATGTTTTCCAACGAATAGTTGAGCTTGAAGTGTCGGGGCTTTTCAGTTAACGTTCATTCCGTTAGAAATGATTTGTAATAGAGCTTTCGAGCTTATGGACTTGGAGCTTTTCCAAATTATTCTACCATAAGAAATATAGCAAAAGCTTCGAGAACTTATCCGTTTCCTAATCATTTTTTAACCATTTCGATCTATTCAAAACTTTGAAGTCTGCTATAGAAATATATAAGGATAATTTCGGAAGTCCCTCCTCGAATGCTTAAATTAGTAATCGCTTTATCGTAAATCGTTGTATTAGTCTTCGCATATTATAGCCCTCTTCTCTTCTCTTCTTATTCTCTTCATTAATGCTTCAATTGGTCAAGTCAATCGACGGACTCCGTCTATTATAGCTTGTAGCCATCTGTTGGGTTCATCGATCAAGCCGTCAAATATATATCGAGTTCTGCTCTAATAGGCTCAGGAAGAGTCGAAATTCCTTGCGAATTTCGGTGAAAATTGTAGCAAAATTCAATTAATTTGTCACATCGATTTGACATGCGCACAATAGATCCGAGGGTGGCATGCGCGGGGATTACGCAAATCTCAGCCGGGGCTTGTTCCAGTTTCGCTGCGCTGATTTACTATGGGTAATTCTTGATGAGAAGCACGTGTCCCAAGGCGTTGGCATATGGAGCAGCTGATAAGATCTGGACGAGTTCTACGGAATTTTACAGTCAAAACTCCGCTTTCCCACACAGCAGGTGGGCAAGTGTTTGGGATGTGAGGACCTCAGACAGATACTGCAGTCAATGACATAAGCCGCTAATCACGAACACGTGAGCACACTTCATAAAGTCGAAGTCAGACATCAACCCCGGGGGCAGGGCGGGCGAGGGGTGCAGCAGTTGGGCTAGTTGATGCGGCATGAAGTGTCACGAATTCATCAAAACATATTGCCTGGCCCTGGCCCGGCTGCTGCCAAAACAAGAGCAGGAGCAGCAGCTAGGGTCGCCGTGTGTTCCAGATCCCGGCGAGCAACCCTCAGGTGGGTCTAGTTAGGTCGACCGCCGCTCTCTCCCCTCCATATTTATGCGCTCAAAATTAATTTGCTCTGTGGCGTTACACAAAAAGGGGCGCTAATCTGCTGGAAATGGGCGTTGAACGCAAAAATTCCTCGGTATTTAGGCAACATGAAATATGAGAGATATCCTATTGATGGACTACGAGATACCCTTCATATGGAAATCGAAAATCTTCGCTCTTCAACTGGAATGCCTTGCCTCCAACTTCCTATATTGAACTGTATATATATAGTGTGTTTGGCATACCCGACTATCAATTGCAGGGTATTTTTCCCCTCGAGTGCTACACTTGTTCCTGCCCCGCGAGGGTTGCTGCAGCGATTGCCATTGTATTGCAGCCCTATCATACTAATTTATTAACAATAATTTTACGCTTTGTTTATGTTGCTCAATTTCCATTTGTTGTCTAATCGTTTCGATGCTGCCTTCTGCTGTCCGGCGTCCGTGCCACGGCAGCTGCAGCAATTCACACGCAAACTAGTGGCAGGCGTCCCAAGTCCTACAAGTGTGATCCTTAGGGGGATTATCAGGTGGTTGTTGGTGTTCCTTTTTTTATATTTTAAATAATCTGTGCAAGTTGACTTTAAGGCCCATTGGAATCAATTGGATGGGCTATTCGACCTCAAAGTAACCACGATTCTCCAGCCAGGGCAGCAGAGCTTGAATCTCCGTGGAATAGTTGGGCAGCTTGAACAGTTCCTCCATATCCTCGCAGCCAAAATCGGCCAGGGTAAGGGGCAGGATCTCGGTGACGACCCCGAAGGCTGAAGGCAAGTATTGTTAAATATATTATGCAGAGGTTTTTGGTAGATCCAACTTTACCCCAGTAGCCGTAGTTGAGTAGGTCCAATTGAATGTCCGTCAAGGTGGGGAGCTTTCCTTTGAAGTTCAATATTTTCAAAAACGATGTCAGCTCGTCTGTATAGAATCTCAAGAAGCCGTCAAAGAGTTCGGTTTTGGCCGCTGGCGCGGTCAAGAGCAGCTGCAGCAGGTCATGCACCACCGGACCACAGCGTGCACCACTGAAGTCGCTGAAGACCGCGTCCTTGAGCTGGTCGAAGGCATCGAATTGGCCCAGTATATTGTTGGCCCAGCAGGCTCCAACCAGGATGGCGCTGAAGGACTTTTTCGAATCGTTTGGCTCACCCAAGTCAGCCATAGATTTTTGATACGATTTCTGGGAAACAATCAATTTGGTATTCCATGATATTGGAGGAGTCTAGCGGAACTCACCACCCGATCCTCGTATTGCCACAAGTTGTTGGCCCGCAAACTCTCGTGGAATTTCCGCTGTAGCCAGGACTTTAGCTGCTGAACCTCTGCGGATGGTTCCTTGCGCTGAACCAGTTCATTTAGCTGAACCGGTTTCAGTTGCACATAGCGTGCAGTCGCCGCATGATAGGCTGCTAGCTTTGATAGAATCACTTCCATGCTTGGCTGGTCCAGCCCCTTGGGCAGGTTAGCCAGCCGATAGCCCTTGGCCTGCAGGTCTTCCAGGAACAGACTACTCCCGCCGGAGTGGCTGCTGGGCGCGAAGCAGATCGCCCTTTGGCAATCCTTGTAGAGACCTTCGAGAGCCGGCAGGACCTCTTGGTGCATGTGCTGCTCCACTCGGAAGCTCTGCGCCTGGGGAAACTTCAGAGTGCGATAATCCTTGGACTTCACCAGGTAGCTCACAGAACGCGTAGAACGGTCTAATCAATGGGGTCAATGTTACCCTTATCTTCACGGTTATTTGCTCTGGTACACTTGCTCACCCGCCAGCCCGATTTGTAGCTGCAGTCGCTGCGCATTATATTCCGATCTGCTTCGATAGTTCTTTATGCTCTGAAATGTAGGAAACTCTTTCTTTATAGTTTGCTGGAGCTCCTCCAGATTCAGCCACGCGGGCGGATCGCTGGAAATGGTGGAGACTTGACTCTCAAATTGTGGCCTACTCATTCCGCTACGGCTTCCAATCACGTACTGACTCAACATTTCACGCCAATCGATAATTCTCCGGTCTCTGCTCTATTTTTTTTTTTGCGATCTTGATAACGCTATGGGAACGACTTAATAGTTCATTATTTGATGTCGTATCAGCCGATAGAGGCATTTATGACTTGGAATTTTCGGGTGTGCTCAGTGAAGGTGCACTGGGAGAAAGGTAGTTCAAGCCTTCTTCTTCTGCCAAATGAAAACTTTCCACAATTTACACATCTATCACATTTATACATATGTTTAATCTTAAGAGTATAACCAGGAACATGCTACAATATTGTAATAATCCTCATCTGGCGAGAGAGAGAGCTTAGGTCAAGCTGTGATTGTAGGGCGAAACGAAGTCGCGTTGATAGGCGGCCGGGTGGAGGTGATGCGGATGCATGGGCGGACCTGGGGGTCCGGCTGCTGCATGATGATGTCCATTCAGGCCGCCGTACATGTCCGAGCGCGGCTTGTGGCTGTTGGAGGGTGTGCCGCTCAGCAGCTCGGCCATGAAGCCGATGTAGGTGATGGCCAGGCGCAGGGTCTCAATGCGGGAGAGCCGCTTCTCGTAGGCGAATGTGGGCACCTTGCGGCGCAGCTTGTCGAAGGCCTCGTTCAGGTTGAACATGCGTCGGCGTTCGCGTATATTCGCTGCCCTCCGCTGCGCCATCGAGGCGACGCGGCGGCGGGTTTTCTTCGAGCTGGAAGACGAGGAGCCGTGCGTGCGGCCATTCGTGCTCTGACGCTGATTGACCAGCGGTGCCACCTGAGATCGTTGCCAAAGCGCTGCATTAATCAGAACATTATACCAATTCTTATATGTATATATGATATGAGTGTACTCACACAAATCGGAGCAGGGGAAGCCCGCAATGAGCTCCTGATAGGGCACTATGGGCGGCGGCGGCGGTGCCTCCTGGCTCCACAGCGGCTGAAAGGGTACCTCGGGCATGTAGGTGGGTTGCTCGCTCGGATGCTGCATCGCTCTGGCTGGTGTATATTGCGGATAAGGTCCTATCCTGAAACGAGTATCGACCTTGGGTCTTTACTGTTCTGCTTGGAAGCCCGAGTTGGAATAAATTCTGATTGTGCTGACTGCCCTGAAAAGAGCTCGCTTATTGGATTTCTGCCAACCCCTTGCGGGTTGTAGCATCTGCGAAAGCCAGTTGGGCGGCCATTTTGAATGGGCGACAGCTCGGCGAGTTCTTATTGGTCGACGGCGAATGGGGGTTGGACCTAAAACATAAAGGAAAGGCACGTAGCCAAGCATATGAGGACTGGGATGAAAAAGAACACATGATCTATCTTGAAAAATTTTTATAATGAGGATATTGGAATAATGTTTAATGGAATTTTTAATATTTTCTGGTAGATTTATTATTAGCAGATCAAATTAATTTTTGAAATATTTTCCAGGTCTTGCCACCCTGACAGTGTTTTATGAACTTCTGTTGCTCATTTCTTGCGGGGTGTGTGCATTCGCTTTTTTAACACTGACACATAGGTGGCGCTGTAGTGTTTTCATAAAAGCATTGCATTAGAAAGCTTTGTATGTGTGTATTGCAGGCATGTTAAAAAAATTCAATTAACTACTAGAATATTAGTTAAAGCGTTTCACAAGTTACGGTTAAATGTGAATCATTTTATTTTCTGTATACGTTTTTCTATACACATATATAGATACCACATTTATTGTCAAGGCCCAGGTCTACCTAAACATCATCTTCAAAAACTCTCCTCATATCCTGAATACCCCTGATGCTCACTAGCTAGCCTAAACTGTTGCGTGCATTGTTTTTGTTTATAGAAATCTGTCAGGAATCAAGCGCAGCATCTGTAACAATCATCTTCGCTCGCTCTTCCTCTCGCTTACGCTCTTTAGCTGTGTCGAGAGCGCAGCTGGACGCGCAGAAGCGGATAAATTTGCCGGCAATCGAACTCTTATAATTATAAGACAAGTCCTATAGCAATTGTAGAGTAAAAGCGCGAATCATTTGATTTTAAATTATTTATTAGTTTACGTTTATCTTTATTATGCAGTTATTTATGTTAAAAAGTACACAAACTACTCAGACTTCTTATTCTTATCAATTTGAAGTCCTTTTTGTCCTTCTTTTTATGTAAAGGGAGTCGGGTTGCTCGCATCAAGGGTGCCGCCGCTCGAACGTCAGTTAAAAAATAGAAGTGATTTTTTTGACAAAGGGAGCAAATCTCAATGGCACTTCACAGTGTCAATAATTGGATATTGGATAGGAACTGGCTGCGATAGCAGCTATTAAATGTGGAACTGGACTCCCCCATTCGTCCTCGCTTTGGCGTGAAAGACAACACCGTTGGGCGGGAGTTACTTAAAGCCGCCCAGGACTTCATTCTCTTCTATACAGTTGCTCTCGACGTAAGGCTCCTCGAAGTGGACTTTGCTTGGGTAGATATATATATATATACGCACTCGACACCTTTTCCACAGAATTGTAAGTAAATTCCTCAATAATACTCCTGACTCTCGCTGGAAAATATAAAGTGAATAAAAAAATATAAATTCCAAAGACGATTTGTTTGTGTCTGCCGCAGAGCATTTTGCAAGATTTATGCTGCTGCGGGTACAACTATATGCATACAGCTTTATATGCGACTGTGGTCTGTGTGTGTGTGTGTGTGTGTGTGCGGGAAATGTGGAAATATGTTGGGCTCTCGTCTGTTTGTTTCTTGTGCGTCGCGCGCTGCAGCGTCATTTGCCACTACCTAATTTTCCACACAAATGCATTTTATTTATGACGTCATTTGGGAATTCGTACAGGCTGACTATATGTGCATATCCTGATGTGCTGTGAGTGCTCCTTAAAGACTACGCTGGCTGGGAAGCTCAACGAATGTAGCAAGACGTAGAAAGTATTTATTTCGAAATATTTAAACGAATATTCAATATTGTACAAATTGTTTTAGCGACCTTGAACTCTTGCGGTTCAGCCGGAGCTTATGGAAGAGGCCCGATGGAAGATTCGCGTGCAAAACGAACGCTAAGGCCATCCTGGATGGCTGGGACCAGTTCATGGTCAACTATGAGAGGACGATTGAGGGGCTTTTGCCGTACCCGGGCGAAACGCTGCTAATCGCCGCCAAGAGGGAAAAGTTCGTAACGCCACGGAACCTGAAGATCATGAAGAGGTACTTTCCCAAATTGCAGGTCGAGTATTTGGACGCTTATCACAATGTGTACGATGATCGGATACACGACTTCGTCAGGCTGGTCCATGACTTTACCAGTGCTGGCGGTCCTATGCCCCAAACAGGGAACTGCGATAGAAGTGTCCCCTATTCACTGACAAGGAATAGGTAGGATCTCTGTCGTTGTTGTTTGTTTTATCCTCTTTTTTTTCAATTTCATTAAAACATATTTATTACTTTGAAGATTGTTTTAGTTTTCCATTTGCTTTTGCCCGGTTAGTCCCGGTTCAATTGTCTGCTCGCATCAAAGTAAGGTTTCTGCAGCTCTGACACCTTATGACTTTCTCCGTGGACAGCCATGTGTGCAGCAGATACGGAAGATTGTGCATTTCAATGACAGCGCATTCACGGCGAATGGTGATGGAATAAATGCGCTGTCAGCGCGTTTCTGAAGCCAGACCGCAGCCCTTTTACGACCAGCAAAGAAACGAGCATTTGTGGTTGGCAGAGGGAGAGGGGGGGGGGGGAGACGGAGAGGGGGAGGAAAATAAAGTGAAAGTCAAAATCGATGCAACTTCAATGTGGCAGCCGATTGAACCGCCCCCACACATAGAGACACCCAGAGG
>JABVZY010000307.1:868307-879558 GCA_020883555.1 Drosophila nannoptera
CAGTGCCTCCTTGGTTGAAGCTGTATGAGATTTACTGGCGGGTTGTTGCGATTGTGGTTGCGGCTTAACTCCCGCCTCCTGCTTGATAATAAGCGGCTTCTCGGCAGGCGATGTGGGCGTGGGCGTGGAGGATTTGGACTGGCGTCCGCGTTTCTCAGCGAGCACAGGTGAAGATGGTGGAGTCGCAGTCTGTAACAGTTGTCGTTTACGACTGTGAGCACATTTTTTGCACTCCTCTGTCTCCGGCACCAACGATATGAGATTTGGACATGCCCGGCATGTGGTGCACAAAGTCTCAATGAACTGAGCTAGGGTTTCATCATCCTTCATGCGCAACGGCGATGGTATTTTAACCTGAAAGAGTTATTGGATAAGTGATGCATATTTAAGGCCTAGCAATTGTAATTACTGTGAAATTTTTGCCAGCCGCAGTTACGATATGCACATCGCCATCGAGAGCAAAGAGTAGCTTGGAAAGTTGCTGCGTGTCCGTACTGGCGGCGAGCACTTCTTGCAGACATAGCTTGGCGAGCGTCTGATGCGTTGGACCGGTTACCATTGAGGGCAACTTAGAGCCATTGATAAACGGACCGCCTTTACAGTTAGTATGAAAGTGTGCCGTTACTGGCGAGGCGGCCACCATGGAATCCGATTCAGCAACAACAGTGTAACGGGGTCGCGGACAACGTTGCTTGCCAGAGTTAGAGTCCATGCGCGTCTTATGACCCGGCGGTTGCATTGGATGGCAGCTGCGAGCGCACCAACCCGCAGGAAAGATGTCGCGTGAGCGGTAATTGCACCAATAGTCGAAGGCTCCGCGCCATCCGTCAAACGTTACATGAATCTGATCATCCTTGATGGCATCAACTGTTGCGCAGCAAATCAGTTGCGGATTCTTTTTGTCCACCGCCTCCAGTTTTTGGCCAACCTTAAATAGATTGTCTACAGGAGTTGGCGGCTCTGGTTGGAAGATCTCTTCGGGAGCAACCATAGCATTGTTGAGTATCTTGCAGAGATAGCCGGGCCAACTGGAAGCATTCATCCGAAACCCAAGTGGAGGCTGCAGCATTCCGCCATTTTTCTCGCAATGCCCAATAGCGTGGATTTCTGTCGAGTCGACCAAGCGCCAAAAATCATTTTGCGAGTCGCTTCCATCCAAACGTAGACGCAGCCTCGATCCCAATACGCCCACCACCGTTGCAATGCAGGTGGAGGTAACGTTACGTGGATCCAGTGCCTCCAGCTTCATACCAATCTTAAAATCGTTATTGGGCGGATTTAGTGCCTGCTTGAAACATTCTGCAGGCGCCGCTTCGCTGCCAGTTTCCTACAATGATGAAAGCAAAGGCTTATGAAACTATTTAAAAAAATTTCACGAACCGATACTCACTTCCAGGTAAGCGTCCCAGTCAAATACATGGAAGCTCTCATATTGGAAGGGACCCGTAGGCGCCGGCGCACCGCTGCTCAACAGTTTACGGTCACCATCTGAGCCGCCTCCGCCTCCTGAAGCACCACCGCCACTATGTCGCGTTGAACCATTCTTTTTCTGGTGCTTGTTCATACACATCATGGAGCAGAACTCCTTGTTAGGTGCACCTTCGCGTATCACGTTGTCACATTGCGTACAAGCCCCCTTGCTGTACGCCTTTCGAAACTCGGCTATGCATGTCTCCGAGCAGAACTCCTTCTTACCCGTTTGCGTGGGTAGAACGTATTGCAACGGCAATTTACCTTCAGCGCACCAGGTGCAAGTCGCCCGCTTTGCTGGACGACCACGGGCTCGCTGCTGTGTTGGGGTTGTGCTGGAGTTAGCAGCGCTGCCAGCGGTGCCGCTATTGGTATTGGCACTGCTTTCGCGTCCACCAGACATGTTAGCGTCGTTCTCTTTTTATTTATGTCGTCTTATTTGGCTTGTTTTTATTTTTTATTTCACTTTGCTATTCTTAATCAATTCATATGCATTTCATTGACGCTTAAGGCACACGCAGTGTTGCATTTACTCCCGAACTGTTCGTTCTACGGTAAGACAGCACACTTTGCCACGGCTCTATGCAATTGAATTTTAGCGGCGTTCTCGAGGTCACGTAATAACAAACTTGTATTTGCGTTGACTCTGCAATTCTCATTGCAGCTCCGAACGACTAAAAAATAACACATGAGAGCGCGGTCAAAAAGATACTTATTTGTAATCCGTCAAAAATAGTTTAACTCGTACGCGTTAAAATGATGCTTGCGAATGCGAATTAGTTAATTTTTTTTATTTTTCTTTGCATCTGCGTTCCGCCATATTTGTTTTCTTAGCGATGGTAAGCGACTAGAGATGTGACGGTAACTGCTACTTATGGCTAAAACTTATGTCTTTGCCAGTCGAAAGCTTTATTGTGTTCATATATGTGATGGTCAGATTTACAAACCCCAGAAAAATTCATATAAATTATCACCAGCAAGAGGAATATAATTTTTCTCTAGTTGCCATAAACTGTCATTTTATAAGAAACTCACTAAATAGCTGTCAAAAATATATCGATAATACAGAGACAATAAGTATCGCTTCACACATTTTCTTTACCAGTGCTATCGAGCAACTAGCGCCATCTATTGTTCATTTCTAAATAAATAACCAACCGTTACTTGTGCAAGAATATGCTATAGAACATTCAAGTGAAAACTATAAATATGTAGCAAATTAACCTCAAACTAATTTTATTCGCAGTTTTATTAAAGATGCTTGACCTAGTTTTCCCATAATGTAAATGAAATTAAGAGCGTATGTATAAATTGCTGTATACGAAACTATCCCAGTAATACAATTAGGCGTAGCTAAATGGACACATTCCCTGCTGTGCTAGCCAATCGGTTCCCCTCCAACACGCACAAAACCCAGCATATTGATTTCTGTGCTTCATTTCTGCATACATCACAACGTGCTCATAAATCAAATTTAGACTGGCCGCAGGGACAGAAACAGTTGACAAATGCCATGGCGCGTGAATTGCTCTAGCGGAGTGCACGTGTGTGCGTGGCTGTGTACACTTTCAATCGCCTCCAACAACAAATCAACACTAAAATGAACGAAAAAATCAAATCGCAATGACACATACGCACACAAGCATACTTCTAGCTGTCGCGCTCTGTTATAAATTTGTCAGCCTTACGAACGCGTCTGTCCAACTATTCCTGTAGTCAGCCATCCGGCAACGCTTGCCAACGGTCTTGATTTACATATGCTCTCACAATATATAAAATACGTAATACATATATGAAATAGCACTCTAAGCGCATACTCTAAACATCTCAGACGCATTCCACCTGCCCATATAAGTAACTAAGTCGTAATATAATTTGTATATCAGTCGCATTTAATTCAAAAGTTATACACCAGCCACTTTGATAGCTGTCTTACGAACAACTTCTTCACTTTAATTATTGCAGGCAAAACAAAAAAGTTTTCTACTTTCTGGTTGTCTTGCGCCTAGTTAAATATTTCGGTTAGATTTGGGCAAAACTTTTCTCGAACTTTGTTGCCCATTTTAGTCTTAGCTTAAGCCTAATTCGTTTCATTTTTGGCGCTTCTCGAATTACGATGTAAATGAAATTTAATTTACCAAAAGTTTCAATCTGAGGCAGAAATTCATGATAGCGTAAGTCCTCAAATACAGATTTTGATTCAGGGCTGGGAAAGGTACATAATTAGTTAATAGAATGAGTATTGTATTATATGGCATCTTCTCAAAGCACAATGCCTTATTTAACAGTTAAGCATTCCATCAATTAAGCATCTATTCTCAGATTAAACGCTTTGTCGGCAACTCGAGAGCTTCTCATAAATTAATAATTGCTGCTCTTTATTGACAGCAGCTGCGAAGATGCCCCTCAGGTTTCTTGACACTCGGCAAGCTGCCGACTCGGGCTTAACTCTGTGTGTGTGAGAGAGAAAGACAGAGAGTGGGAGAGTGGAATGGGTGTTGTGGGGCTGCCACATTACCACGCATAATTGAGCCAAGTGACGTTTACCGTTTAGACGCTTGTCAAATTGACGCAGCGCAATTAGAAACTGTCGCCCCAAAGCAGCAAACCTCCACTTCTCCTCACCTTTTTGCTACTCTTTCTCTTTCCCCATAGCATTGACTTATTACGCAAATCAAACAAAAGATTGACGCGGGGTTTGAACTCTGTCGTGATTTTAATCAATGTGTTAATGAGTTTATCTCAGAGTGACGTCGTTATCGACGATCAAGTTTGTCGTTGGCCCAGGCTAATGAAAACGTTTAACTTTGCCAGCACTTGAGCCGACTTTTGTTTATCTCAACAGGTCAAAGTTCAGCATCAGCAGTTCAGCAAAATGAACACGGTTTGCCGTTAACTAATAGCTTCATAGTAAATCAGACTAAAGATAAATTATTTGGAGAAAATTTCCGAGATTTAATAAATTAGAATTTAATTTGATAACTAGTTCCTTCTTTTTTATTGACATCAGATTACCATAATGAAACGTCAGCAACGTTTTGACAGATGTCAATATGATGGCGAATGGCTATCACAAGACACATCAAATTCAGATGCTGACGCCACGCAAGTAACAGGAGTCGGCCCACGTGTTTAATTACACCTGGACACGCATTGACAGCGATGAAAAACGACATCAAGTTGTTGTGCAACAGGCAGAGAGCTGCCAGATGTTAAGCAACGGAGTGCCATATGCTGCTCACTCTGATGAATGGGTGGCAACACTGTTGCGGCGCCATTTTGACAATTAATTGGAACCAAAGGTTAAACAGTGCCGCAGAAACGTGCGGGGAGCGCAAACTGCTGCAATCTAATGTCAATAAAACAGATAAAAAACGCATCTGCTGATGGCCGAGATTAATGGTAGACAGGCTGCACAGTGGCACGCCGCTGATTAGATGCAGACAAAAATTGTATAAAGAGCTCTGCTTTCAAAAGAATATACTGAAAGGAGATCAAGTAAATTTTTAATATCAAACATATGTTAAATACTTGTAATACTATTTTTGAATATTTTTTCAGATCTTCTAGGAAACACACATTTGCATTTAAAGAGCACGGTTTACTGTTGCCACCCACTGTAGCTGGTTTTACTCGTTTCCAAGAGTGGAAGATGAATGGCGTGCAATTTCACACCTGAATGCTGATCAGCGAACGAGCGACCTACCAAAATCCGTTGGCTCTTAGCTGCTAGCCGGTCAAGCCGGCCATAGGGTAAGCTCTATTGCCACAATGGAACCCTTTGAACGGGTGAAAAGAAAGTAAGTAAACAATTAATGTGCAAATAAGAACTGATTAAACATTAATTGAGTTCGATAATTAAAAGGCGAAATGCAAAGAAGAGGTAGTTAGACTAATGTTGCTGCAACATGTTGCAAAACACTTGTGCTAGCGGTACGAGCAGCGTTCGTTTCGAATTTATTCGGTGGGGGACACATGTGGAGCCTCCCACAGTGGTACGTGTCGAATAGATTCATTCATAACAAGTCGCGTGGCGCGATGTTGTGGCTTCGTCCCGTCGTCGTCCTGGCAGTGTCCTCGTGTCGTCCACCAGCTCTTCGGCACTTCGGGCAGCGCTGAACGTCGTCCTTGCCATGCAATATAAAAACAAGCGCCCAACGCTTCGAGCTCTGAGTTCTTCGCTCGTCGTCAGCCTGTTGCGTTCTCGGACACAGCCTAAAAGAAGTTGAAAGGAGCAGTGCTTGGTTCCTTTAAACCAGCCTTAAAGCTCAAATTAAAACTGAGTTTCAAATATTTTTCCCGTGCCAATTCGTTCTTAATATTATTAGAATTTTAAATTGGGCTCGAGCTTACCTCGTCTCGAGTGCCGACGCGCGTGAGCACATAAAAATAAATATATTGGCCCTAAAACTTCAATCTCGAAAATCATAAATATCACGCAGTGTTAAGATCAAACGAAATTTCCCGCAGCCAATTACCGAAGTGAGTGAGAAAATTGGTATCAAGCGCAGCAAAAGTAATCTATTTGCATTTGGCGGCATTTAACGCGCAGTCAAAGGGACGATTTGCATTTTGTGGATTAGTCTTAATCAACGAAATATTTGGTGAGTGGGGCCAGAGGGAGACGTTCCTCAGAACAGCCAACGTCTGGGGAAACAAATTGGATGAGTGATAAATGTTTAAATATAGAAATGAAGCTGCCAATGGAAAATTTAAATATAGAGAATTTTAAATACCAATATTTTCAAATCAAAAAAATCAATTGAAAAATCAAATTATTTTTCTCTAATGTGCGACAAAAAATATTTCCAATGCATCCTTTTGCATATAACAGAAATTTCCACAATTTTATACTGAATTTCAAGCAATGCAATTCAAATCAATTTGTGGGGTGCTTCAATCGGTCTTAAGTCTGCTTTAATTTAATTATAACCGTTGCAATTAATTCTGCTTGATGTCCAATTTATAACTTCTGAGCAGGCCAAATTTGTACTGCGATGCCAATTAATTAGTTGATTCTGGCAAAGGCTAACAAAACAAATTATATAGAGCGATTTCCTTAAGCGTGAAATTACTTCAAATGAAAATTGAAATGAAAAGATACAAATTTTAGATTAAAGTACTTTGAGTTATTACGTTTTCTTGATAGACTTTCAATGACAAGCTCCCGAGCTTGCCAAGTAATTAATTTCTTGTAGTTTCTTGTCTTCATGCAGTTTTTGCTTTGCTCAGCTTATTTTTTTTTTATGCCGAATCGGTCTTTGGACTGTGCTCGGTGTGTCCTCAAGTGGCCGTGTCTTGTAATTAAATAGACTGCAAACATCTCTTGGAAAGCAGTTTCCACTTTTGATTGCCTGAGAGAACTTGCTGTCCTGTTGGTTCCATCGGGCAAAGGCAAAGTCAGGCCAGGGGGATCTGTGACGTCACAGTCCAATGGGTCACGTACGCTGAGCACATAAACGACGCTTCTGTTTAAAGATCGAAAACGGAACATGGGCAGCCCAATTGTCAGGTCGATTTAGTTTCATTCGTTGCCACATTGATAAAAGCATTGACTAAAGCAAAGACTAATCATATCAGATCTTAGGATGCTATTCAGATCTAGGGGTATTCCCAGCCCGGGATAACCACTCGGCGGTTCGTAGAGCTTTGTATCGCTTTGGCCCGATTAAGTCATGGCTTTTAACTGCAGTCGGATTGTGCAGTTACTCGTTCATTCAGCCATCCATTCATTTATTCAGCACTTCGTTCGGCTGTGGCTTAGCGGGAAATCAAATTGTTCGCTCGTAAAAATCCGCTTTATCGACAAAAACTTTGGCCTAACTGCGCCGCGATTTGCATAAATGTTAAATGCAAATAGCCGAGACTTTTGACGTTCTATTTCTTATGTTGCATATATGTTAATTTACGTCGATTTTTTTTTTTTATATATTTTATTTTCTTTTATTTATTTATTTTATTATATTTCCTTCGTATTTATTTATTTAGTTTTTTTTTAGCTGAGCAGATAAAAGCAAGCGTCGGCGCTGCAGGCAGTCACGATTACTCAGTGGGGCAGTCCCTTTATTTGCTGTGGCTGGGGCAGCTGGGCGCACGACGGAGCACAGTGGGGCAGGGCAGTTCTTATTGGCCAATATTGCGCCTAGCATTGTTTAACGGCCAAACAAAATGTTTTATTCGCTCGACTTCAAATACAGCCAAATTTTCGTGCGTGGGCATCCAAACAATGTAATTACGTTCTAGACCTGCCGAATGGAATTTCATTTCGCATTTTAAGCGCCAGCGGAAAGGGGGCACGGGGAATACTTTGGGGCTGAGAATTGACACACCAATGGATTTCTAGCATATGCAGCTCCTGTCAACCTTTCAATACTCGCTTATGCGCAAATCCTGGCCGCGATAATGACAGCTGCCAGAAACGCCCTGCTGAAGCTACTTACATATGTCCAATGGACAACCCGAAAGATTTGCGCTTAGGTCGTACAGCTGACAGGCCAGCTTAAGCTGTGCCGAGTGGTTACCCAGCAGCAACAAATCATTGAATAAAAGAGCAAAACGCGATGGCCACATGAAAGATTATACTTCCCCTTCCCCTTCTCCGGCTATAGATTGAATAATAAGATTATAAGTAGGAAAAACAAGTACAGTAGCCGAGCATTCTGCATGCCGTCTACTGCTAGTAATGACATGTTTATCAGCTCGCCTCAAAGTTTGCCGGAGAAAGTCCGCACAAAGCGCGTTACGTATACGTCACACAGTACACGCTGCGTAGTCCCGGCTTAATTGAAATGCAAAGAGAAAAGAGAAAGTAAGTCAAAGCTATCTCCACTGTGATGACAACTCAAAGGGCAGCTGATAGACAGATGACGCACGATAGATAGCAAGAGGCTAACAATTGGGCAAAATTTTCAATTAAGAGCCGGACCCTTCCACGACGAAAATATGCAATTGAGGCGAATAACTAACCGAATGCAGGTCACATCAAAAACCGGTCTGAGCCCTCATAAACGGATATAAAACTGGAAAATTCATAGGAAGCGACAGCTTCCTTGGAAGAGTGAGAAGAGGTTCTCGGCCCAGCGCATGCAAAACTGTATTCGGACTCTATTTTTAGGTCTCCGCAGCTTCTGCTTCCTGCTCTGAGGTCAAGCGGAAATTGTAAGTCAATTGCCAGCCGCTGGCCTTCCCGAACCTTTCTCCACCCCTCTGAGCGGGAGAGCCTATTCGCTTAGCCTGGGAATCGGCGTTCATTTCAATTACTTCCTTGACATGGTTTCCTGGCTGGCATACCCCAGATTAGCCCAGCTCCTGCGTGGGTATTCCTCTTTTGACAGCGCTCAGATTATTTCTGAGCCCTGCTCTACTCAAGCATATTTTGCATAATCGCGGATGCGTGCAAAGTGCCCTCTGGCCGCAAGAGGAATCCTTTCTGTTCGCAGTGGTAGTTCGTTCCGTCAGTGTCTAAAATCTCCGCCGCCCCAATGCTCCAGTCCCAATCTCGATCCCATGCCCATGCCTGCCATTCCCGTCATCTATTTATGTTATTTCCACACATTACGTTTATGTTCCGCTGTCGCTGGGCAAAGTCATTTGGCGAGTCCATCCATCCAGCCAGCCAACGCGCTGGAGTCAAGAGTCGAGCTTCGCGTGGGGCCAGAAGAGGTCAGGCATGTGCATAAGCCATAAATTATAAGCACACTTCAGCACGTCAGAAGGTGGCATATTCCCGCTCAGGACTCTCCCATAGTCAAGGCACGCCTGCAGCGCGCTGCATTATCAAGTCGGCAACCAGATATATATATATATATATATTCTTCTCAACTGAAGTTGATAGATTGCCCTTAAATTATGCTGTAAACTGTTTCGGCATGTGAGATACGCTATCAACAACTCGACATGTGTAAGTGTCAGGGCGTGTTTCGAGGATGTACTAAGGTACTATAAATCATATGTAGAAGAGCCAGCTCGATCTGCTCCAATCGGATTAGCTGCGAGACTCGTTCGTTCCGGCCATGGAAATCGTAATCAATTTACAGGTGCAGCTTACAGGCATTTCGCAGAAAATTAATGCTAGTTTATGCAGAGCATGAAAAAGAATGAGAGTTTCCAGATGATTCGATGGCGTCTGCTCAATATTCCGTTCATCTGAACGGAATGAAATTCAATTTTTATTTAACTCAATGCAATTTGGGTCGGCACGTTGCACGGCCTCGCGTCCGACTCGTGCATTCGGTTTATTTTGTCTGCAATCATTATAGTTATTTTCATATAAATACATCTACAACCTCTCGTTTTTTTTTTTTTTTTGCCATTGCAGAATGATGAAAGCCACAGCGTGGTTTTGCCCGGTGTTATTGACTTTACTGAGCGCCACAAGGCTCGTTTGCACCGCACAGCGTGGTGCGGTGGCCGCCGTGGCGGGCGGTGCAGGCGCTGGCTCAGCCAACGGATATCCGCTGGACTATTTGGACGCACAGGCCGTGCAGGTGAGTCCCCTCAGTGCACATCCATTCTTCTTATTCCCGCTCGCCTCTCTCCCGCCTTTGTGGCCATCAACAGTTGTCGCTCATTTTTCTGACATTTTTTGTTGTTTTCCTTTCCCCCTTCCCGCCCCCCGCTGCGGATTTATATTTCACGGAATTTTTACTGTACTTGTACTGACAAAAAGTGATGGATTCTTTGATGTAGCCATCGGGCCATTCATCAGCAATTTATTTGCCAAAGCCAGCCTCAAAATTAATTGGCTTTTATTGCTTCCGTTTAAGGCAATTGCAGATTCCGCAACTTCTTCAACTATTTCATCTATTCAGCTCGCATTAGTATAAATATTTGTTTATTTTCCTTATCGAAAGCTCTTCAACAGCCATAAATAGATCTGTGATACAACCCATTATCGTTGCCACTTGTCCAGCGCGAAGATTCTGTTCTGGGAAGTTCTCTTATCAAACAAACTGTATTTCCGTAGAAGAGACTCTCGATTTCTGCCAGAGGCGCAGTAGATTGCCGAGAAAGAGATGGGGCACCGCAAATCGCATAAACGTAATCTTATCGAACGTGTCCAATGACCAAACATTCAGATTGAGCCGTGCGTAAAATAAACAAATTAGTGAACGTTTTCCGAATTGATTTTGGTAAATGGAAAATTTTTAATAACGATTTATGTATGGCTCATTAGAAACCAAATGAATGCAAACAACACAATATATTACATTGTTTATTTACCGCGGAGAAGAAGACAAACAGTGTGTGGGTGGCCAGCGCGAATAAATCCCCGAAAGTTGATAAGAAAAGTTCAAGTTTTCACGCTGTTTAATTTGGTCAATATGTGGGAAAGCGGCATCTTTCAAAGGACCAACTTTTGGGACACTCAAACACCTGTGAACTGTGGTCAGACATTGACATTCACTCGCCAGCCGGAGTCCTTATCTATCATCAGCTATTTCGTTGCATGGCGCAAATTTTAGTCAATTTTAAATTTGCAGCGATGAAAACTATGCGCAAAGTTTTCCCGCGCAGGCATCTCGGCCAAATGAAAACTTACGACTGAACTTTGCGGAAAAACAATTTATAACAATTTGAAGCGGAGCTGAGGCGGAGGCCGCTCATCAGGCCGATCTTCAAATACCCTACCACAACTCCAGCTCAGTTAGCTCGGGCATTGCTCATACGCCGTGTATGATCGATTTTTTCAGTAGAAAGTCAGCTGAGTTTGAAGCCGCAAAATAAGTTCTCTTTATTTCATGGAATGCAATAAATCGAACTAAGTTGTTTGATTATCTAA
>JABVZY010000307.1:889005-903453 GCA_020883555.1 Drosophila nannoptera
TTTCCCCAGTCAACTCTGGAGTGGCTCCTCCTCCTCCTCCGCCGCGTCACGGTTTTTCGACTTTCTGCAGCGACCGACGAAGGAGCAACAGCAACTGTTGCTTGACAAGTCCCTCAAGGTGGGCGTGGCCAAGCATCAGCAGCAGGCGAACGGAAATGAAATAGCAAACGAAACAAATCATGAAAACGGTAATCGCAAAAGCGCAACAGGCATGCTCTCTGGAGAGGAGGAGCTGGAGAATTCGGTCGAGGATCAAAACGAAATGCTCTACGAACCCAACTTGAACTGGGCCAGCGAGCTGGCCGGCGATGACGTGGACCGGTCCGTCGAGTCAGCCAATGTAAATGGCAAGCTGCCCTGGCGCGTCATCTATCGCCTCCACAAGAATCGCCACTATTCCAATTAAGTGTCAGCGGCCACGGCTAAGGAGAAGGACACGGGTACAGATGCAGATACAGCAACAGATACAGACACACAGAAACACTGAGACAGACACGAGGACAGCTTCAGCAGACGGCTTTAGAGTTTAACTAGATGTTAGTAGTTGCTAAATTGACGGTTCCTAATGGCTGGCTTTAAGGCAGGCATAATGTGTGTGCAACCCTCCGATAGATAACCCGACAGCCCCGACAAATCGACCCCCCTCAACTCTTCGAATTTCGTCTAAACGGTTTACGTAACGTCTCATACTACCTCTTTCTCAGATGCTCTACTTAAAGGTTCAAGGTACTCAAATTTGCGGAAACCAACTCGAAACGAACGTTCCCCCAACGCTAAAGTAATTATACTCAACAAATTATATTTATTCATTAGTAAAAAGTTATGAAAAAGTAAATATTAAAAAAATACGATAAACAATTATACATATATATATCGATATTGGCAGAAGGCCAAGAGCAGAATCGTTGTTTAATGAAACTAACAAATTAAAGGCAAATCTCGTAATGTGCATTATGCTTCAATGAATCAAATATCGTGTGAGCTGTATGTGTGTAAGTGTGCTTATCAATTAGTAGCTCGCGCATTACTTTTAATTATTCAAATTAATTTAGATTTACTTTTCTCGATTTAGTTATTTTCGAACTACTTTAGATAATCCGCGGGCGGAACGCATTTATTTTGAATTTTTTTTTTCGCTTTGTGCTTCGAATTTTAAATATGAAAATGTAAAAATAAAATATTAAAAAAAAATAATAAAAAATAATTAAAAGCTGCTCGCCTTTCGGAATTGTTTTCCTATATTTCCTATATCTCTTTTCATTTATATATTACGTTGGTTTAACGCACGGCATATAGAAAAGTTAAGAATCTTGTTGAAATGGTTGCAAATCATAAAAATACGACTAACGATTTTAACGTAGATGAATCCAAATCAAATCTAATCCAAACTTAAGATTTATTCGCGTGGAATCTCCAACTAACTTCGACTTCATATAAATATATGTACAAACTACGTGTTGCGAACGGATCGAATCAACACACACACACAGACACCTTGACACACACACACACACAGAGACACCCGAATACCCACACTTATGTATATTAATGAATTTGATGTGAAAGAATCTTATTTTCTACATGTAAATAATAATTTACTCATAATCAAAGCTGAAATGGAATCAAATGATTCGATATTCAAAATTATTATATATATTTAAATATATACATATATATTACATTGATTATACCCGTATATGTACGTATGTATATGTATGCATCAATTATTTTAATGAAACCAATGAATAAAAGATTCAAAAGTATTTAAATGGCATTCAATTCACAGAGTCTTTTTCCAATTTCCAATTTTCTCAATGTATAATCCGATTGGCTGGAGACTCTCTTTATACTCACTCGCAAGGCTTCAGAAATCGACTTTAAATTCGCTGGATAAATTCACTAGATAAGAGGAGGGAAACCTTTATTTCCAGGGCCCAAAAACATTTACGTGTAATTCTAGACATGGGCCAAACAGCTAATTATGGTGTACATTGGTTGTGCCCTAGGGGCGGCCTATTGAATTGCTTGAGGACACAATTAATAAGCTTGTAGTATCTCTGACACACTACCCGAGACCTTCCACAGACATGGCTAACACGGGTCGTCCCCGCCGAGAATTGGACTCCCGAAAATGATAATTATCACAGGACCATTACAAGTGCCGCACAGCACGTTCAGAAGCAGTTGACAGGCCGGCAAACAATGCGAACAAGAGGGTGTGCACACGCGCGTGTGTGTGCGTGTGTGTGGGGGGTGCTCTTCTAGTTGTGCTAGGCCTTTTCCTCGGAATTCATTTGATGTCGCAGAGCAGCGCAACGCCGCGCAATGTCCAGTGCTTGGGATTGAAGTCGGTCTCGAAATCAATGGAGCCGACATACTTGAGGTCCGTGCGTTGCGGCTTCCTATAGATCGGGCACTCGTACAGCTTAGGATCCTTGCCAGCTGTCGTGTTGATCGCGTATATATATATAACCGGCATCTGTTCGTACAGCACTTTCATTTTGGACTCTATCAGCTTTCCGCTGCGCCGGTCCAGCGAGGCGCCTGCAATAAAAATCAAGTAAGAGCCAGGTTAATAAGTCGGACTCGTAAACTGGGCCCACACACGCACACACATGTTATTGCCTTTTATTAGCCCGCTGGCCAAAATATTGCCTTTTAATAGGCTGGCGCAAAGCCCGCGCAAGCCGTCAATTCAATTTGCTCTACCCGGGCGCAAAGGAATAATTTAACGAATACAAGCTTTCCACATGAATATGTAAAATAGATATAGGTGAATGAAGCTGCATACGGCGTGTGCCACGCTGCGTATACGTAATGCGATTCCATGCGCACCGAATGCATTCGCCCGTTATTAGCATATTCGAAATCGGTTGACAGCGTCACGTACTAGCTGGCACTTATGCATACAAGTATTGCGATGACAATAGAAGTGCAGGAGAATCCGTTGACGCTTAAAAAGTTGTGAATCGACTTGTCAAAACACCTGAGAAAAGCTTTTAAGTTTGCTTGTCTGGCGACAAAGGAGAAATGATTGACTGCCACAGCCACTTCAGTGTGGCTCGATTTGCATAAAATTTAATAACGAGATATTGCGAAAACATGTTTAGGATTTTTGTTTGAAAACTGGCCACCCTGAAGGCAGACCATCTCAATTAGCTGCGGCTGCGAGGGGTTGACAAATTTGGGATTTCCCAGGAACTCGGCTAATCGTCAGTTAACCACAATAAAGCTGCCAAAGTATGCCTTTAATGTCCACGCATAGAGCTGGGCCCGGGCGACCGAATAAACAAGCCAGGTCCAATTTGTTGGGTCAACAAAAGGGCATGAACCCAGACCAAGGACGAAGGTCTCCGGTCTAAGGTCTAAGGAAGATATTTTATTCGAGAGCAAACAAAGCAAATATGGAGCAAAGACGGTAACATTCTGTGCATTATATACAAATAGAAACGGGAAACTGAATATCCGAGTGGCGCAAGAGCTAACAATTTGAATGCACGGCAAATCGCGACGCGACGGGAGGGACAGGTGCAGACACCTACCTTCTAGAAAGAGTCCATGCACGTATACACCCTCTGTGGGGTACTCGGTAATGTCCTCCTTGTTGTAGCGCGTTATTTGATTCTGCAGTACCACCGAGTCGAGGGCCCAGCCTTTGTGAGCTCGTGTTACCTCCTGACAGAAGCCGAGCCAGCACACGGGGCGTATACGCAACGCCGCAGCAGTAGCCATTCCGTGAGCGCAGCAAATGGAAGCAAAAAGAAATATAATTGAGCGAATGTGTGAGTAACTCGAAGCATATTAAATGTCAAAAAAATAGTGGGTCACAAATGATAGTTCCCTTCAATACAAATTGGAGTGCCCTGCACTAACGGGTTAGCTAATTGCGAATGCAATTTAGCCAGCTCTCGCAGAAGGAGAAGAGCCATGGCTCTGACTATCTAGCTGCTCAATAGACTTATTCTGGCACTTCCTCCCCTCGGCTAGGCCCCTTCGGTTGAGCCCGAAGCGGATAACTGTGGTCCATCCTAGCCAATTACTTTGCTTTTCCAAAACAATTCCAATTGAAAAAAAACCTTTTTTTTTGTGTCCACTCACTTGTCGCATGGCGGTCAGAAAGCCTTGCGGATTAAAGAAGCCGGTCATCCAGAACACCTTTTGTTGACGTTTTCCGCGGGAGGCAAAAAAGGAGCGAACGAGTTGAAAGGCAAAAGCAAAAACGTATTAAGTAATTAGCGAGTCGGCAGAGCGAGCTCAGAACACGCCCCATACTCCTATTAAATACCTTTGGACGATCCGTGGATATCCAGGTGCGGAACTGGCCGTTCCGCTCCAGCAGCTCAGTGTACCAGAAGCCAAGCGTCGTTGACTCCCAGGAGATCTGGAACATGCAAATGCAATGAGGTTCGCGTTTTTAAAACTATTTTAGTTTACTTTATCGATCCATATTGTTGGGGACAAAGTTAATCAGGAAAACCTTGACATATCCTGATATTATGCATATTACAAAGGTCTTGCATTTCCTACTCTACATTCATCTGCTTAACTCGGGGAGACAACCCGGGTAAATTGTAATTGACACGGGGAATGATGATGGATGAGTAATTGTAAATTCGCCCCCATTGAACCATTTTCGCTTGGGCTCAAATGGAATAGAGGAATTTGAATTCTCCCAATCGGAGTCCAATCCAATCGGAGCCAATCCCTGTTTGAAGCAGACGCTCTGCGAGCAGGGATTCGATTATATGGGCACTCTGCTTTGAATATGGACTACCCATACACGTTACCTTAACGAAGCCATAGTCAGGTTGCCCCAGCGAGATCTGAGAAGAGGCTTTTATATTCTCCTTGTCGAAGACGATGCTTTTCCCTTCATGAAAGGACTTTTTTTTGACAAAGCCGATTTCAACATTTCAATTAATTGAGCTTTGAGTCTTCTATTGGCTTTGCAAAAATTACAGTCCGAATGTGTTTATATAATAATTAATATATTTTATTTACTCAATGATCTTCTTAGAGCTGTGATTTATTGTTCACAAAGTCAGCCTCTCCCCGCCGACAAATTCGTCTAAATTTTTACCCAATACCTCAAAGAGAGTTTCCATTAATTCCTTTTATATATTCGCAATGTCTGTCGTCTGTTAGCCCGAAAAGTTTCGTCGAGTCTCTGTTGTTATCACCCTCAATTGGGTTTATTGACGTCAAAAAAGGGAGTATATATGTATATAAAGAACCTCTCAGGTACAAAGACTTACTTTGCGTTGGCTTCGCCCTTCTTTGCGTGCCAATTAAAGGCTCGCCGAGGCGTTAAACGTTCGCACGCATTAATTTAAAAGACCCAAATCCCAACCCTCAAAATCAATCAATATTTTATAAACGGCAATTGAAAACGGGCCAACACTTTGGCCATCCCAGCTGTGGGCCAGCATTTGTGTATACCCATATATTATGTTTCCTCCGAGCGGCCAACTTTTGGGACCAAACTGTGTTTGTGGGCCGATAAAAATCTCGTGAGACAATAAAAAAAAGTAAAACCAACACAGGCTGCGATTACTCTGGGCCACGTCGCGCCGCGGGACTACTACTGTACGTGGACTGGATACAGCTGGAACCAGCACCTGACCGGCCATAAAATGGGCCCATGCTTAGGGCCACGGCAAATGCTAGTGCGTAAAATGTGCTCTAATTTCACACGGACATGCACACAGACACATGCTCACCTTCATCCAGGTCTCCGGTATACGGGCATCGTACATGGCGTCCAGCGACTCCTTCAGGGCCGGACTCATCACAATGGTGCCGTCTATGGCCAGCTTCAGATCACAGAGGCACGTGTGGACGCGCTTGATGACGCGTTGCATGCGATCGATTTCCTGCCTAAAAACGTAAACAAGTAGGTTAATCACCCGGCTGGCCACACCCCGCTGCGCTGACCTACCTCAGGAAGATGTTCATGGGCAGGAGGATGCCCATGCGTGTCAGATTCTCCCGCACCTCGTACGCATTGTACTGGACGGGCAGCTTGCGCAGCATATCCTCCGCGAGCTGATAGACGATGCTCTCCCGCGTCTCGCCGCCTCCGCCGCCGCCCTCCTTCGGCTGCACACTCAGGATGGTATCGAGTATACCTGTGAAATTATCGTAAGTAATTTTCCATATTTCTCAAAGCGAGTGTCCAGCCTGTGGCTCTATGCAAATACGTGAACTGGCCTGCGTGGGCTGCTAATTGGGCAAGGCCCAAATAGGCAATACGACCACACATAAATTATTTATTGGTCCTACGCCACAAGCAATAGCACACTTTCGCATTCCAATGCAAATTCTATATCAAATCAAGAGTCTATCTAATTCATTGTCTGGCTTCTGCGCGCGATGACGTCACGGGGCCAAGCTCGACTTTAGCATATTCCTATCACTCAAAGTCGCATGAATATTCTCATTTGATTTGGCTAATCCTGCACAGAGGTCATTGACCTACCCCCACACGCATTTGGCCTTAACTTCAATTCTGCAAAGTGCCAGAACCGAAATTATATTGGTAGTAGTCTGGCTCACCCTTGGCCGAGTTAATCTGGTACGTGATGTCAGCGTTGGAGTGCAAGCCAAACACCTCGGGCGTGTCGTAGGCGGGCAAGCTGTTGATGTAGTCGATGAAGCCCTGCAGACTCTTCGTGCTGGGCACCTTGTAGCCCTTGTAGAACTCGAAGGTGTTGGACAGCAGCTGCTCGCAGAACCACACCGAGGTGAATGTGGTTAGTAGACGCTTGTCGAAGTCGTCCGTGACACGGCCTCCGTACTGCACCTCGCCAATCATGTAGACCAGCGTTTGCCAGGAGACGCCCTTCTTGGGGTCCATCTCATCCAAGTGGTTCTGTATGAACTGCACGCTGGCCGCGAAGTCGGCTTGATTGAATTCGTAGGGTATGTTCCAGCCGAGAGGGCCGAACTTGCGGCGTTCCTGGACGATCGTATGCAAAAAGGCGACGGTATACAGCAACGAGGGCCACTGCGATGCCGAGGTGTAGTCCAAAAAGTCCTGCGTAAAGGACTGCCAAGGGGGGAATCGAAATGCGAGGGAAGTTCATAATGATTATAATTGAATTTGGCCAAAATTGAATTCTCACCTGGTAGCTGCGCTTGAGGCTGGCGCGAATGCCCTGCGGCGGCTCGTTCGTAAACTTGAGCGCCATCTGCAGCAGCCCAATGGGAAACTCCGAGTGGGGCTCCGTGGTGACCCACATGCGGAAGGTGTCATCGATGTGCTCCGTTTCCACCAGCATGTCGATGACCTCCGAGCAGAAGGGCAGCGATAGGTGCACATTCTGGAGCAAGACCCAACCGCCGATGGCCATGGACTCCATGATCATTTTGCGGGCATGATACTCCTGCCCCTGACCCATGGAAACGCATTTGAGGACTGTCAAAGGAAAGATAGATGGGATGACGATGCCCTTTGACCTATTGTCAATCAAGCCTTACTTATGCCCTTCTGTTTAGCCAGCGCGCCAATCTGAGTAGTCGGATCAGAGCCAATCGATAAGAGACACACAAAAGGCGTTCGGGGCTCCGATTCCGCCCAGGTGGCCTCGAGATCCAAGATCTGCATCTCGCTGTACTCGGGGCCCAGGGACTCTGTGAAGAATGCAGAATTATCAGTTGCTATAAAGCAAAGAGAATCTGTCACTTACCCTCTATGTATTTCTTGGCCTGGGATATGGTGCGATCTGGACACCAGGACCTGATTAGCAGCAGCTTGCGAAAGCTGTCCAACAGGGCATTGTAGCCACAAGGTATCTCCTCGTTCTCTGGCTTCTCGCACTCGTACCAGCTGCGCCAGTCCCGCTCATTTAGCTCGATTATCTGCAGCACCGTGGAGAAGGTCTCCAGCTTGCTGATCTCCACCAGATTCAGCCAGGTTATGTCCAATATCCAGCGAAACGGCTTGGGCGCCACGGCATTCAAATCCAAGGAAGCGCCGCCCTTGATAAAGGTCAAGAACTCCTCGTGGCTGATATTTCCATTGTGGTAGTCGATCTTGATGGCCAGCATCAGGGTGAAGAGCTGCTTGTGCCGCTCGTAGAGGCTGCGATTGGTGAACTTGTAGACCTCGTAGGTGAGATAACGGAGGATAATGTTAATGCGCTCCTCGGTGACGCTCGACTTGGTTGACTTGGTGATGGAGTTGTTGAAGATGACGAGGAACTGCTTCAGAGAGTTCTGATACATCGCGTTCACGTTGCTCATCTCCACGATCAGGAAGTAGAGGATGGAGCCGCGCTTGGCTACGGCGCGGAACTCCTCGCGGGCTTTCATTATCTTGCGTTCAGTTACTTCGGAGATCTTCAGCTTCTGGTTGACCTCCTCAGCGGTGGTCTTGGTTACACGCAGCACCTCGATGAGCGCCTCATCGTCCACGAGGGATCCCTGGGAGGAGCTCAGGCGCAACAAGAGGTTCGCCTCGAGCTCCTTCATGTTCCGCTGATTCTGCATGACAGTCTCGAAAAGCGCTACCCGCTCGGCTTCCAGGTCAGACTTCTCCATGAGGATGACGCGTCCCAACAGCTGATCCTCCAGACCGCGCATCGTGACCGTAAAGTCAATGATCGAGGTCTTGGCGCTGACCTCTGGACTGAAGGCCGGATTGGGCAATTTGGTGGTTATGTAGAGCATGAAGCCTGGCATCACGTCGCACTCCTTATCGCCCACTAGGACCTTCTCAATGCTGCCCGACTTGATGAAGTTCTTCTCCAGGACATTGTCTATAACCGGATCCAAATCGATGCCGACATCTTCAATCAGCAACGGCCGACCGAGGGACAACGAGTCCTCCAGATGCGTGCGGAAGTACTTGTGATTGAGCGACGTGATCTGGAGCTCATTGCGATCCTCTTTGCACTTGATCCAGATCTTGCCCTGCGTCTGCGGATCCACCAGCAGCGGATAGCTGCTCGACTTGGTGGCAATGAGAGCATTCTGCACAGACAAATCATCGTTTGGCAGGCCCTGGAGCGTCCACTCGGAGACGGTTGAGGAGTCGACCAGCATGTTGATTATATTCAGGCCTGTGGTGAAGGGAATGCACTTCTGCTTGAGTATGCCCATCCACGTCCTGATCAGATTCGCCCGGAACTCCTGATTGTACGGCCCGCAATATGAGAGAAACCCAGTAGCTAGAAGCACGTCGCCCACCAGCTTGCCCAGCTGGATCTTGAACTCCTTGCTCTGGTTAGTCCAGCGATGCTTCTCGTCCGACAGGCCATTGATCAGAGCCGTAGCGGCGGTCATCTTGCGCAGACAGACGTTCGCCGCATCCATGAGGCGCTGCTTCTCGCCGACGGCCTTATCGTACTGATCCTTGACCGCCTGCAAGGCCTCTTCCCGTTCGCGCAACTGCTCCTCGGCGCCAGCCAGATCATCCATGGCAAGCTAAGGGGGAGAAAGCTTCCATTTGCAAGATTTCATTTTCGATTTACCTTGTCAGTTACCTTCAGGCGCGCCTCTTGCAGCGTGAGATTGGCCTTCAGGGGCAGGACCTCCTTGTTGACGCTGTGGAAGAAGCCCATGGCCTTGGTCCAGGAGAGCAGGCCGGCCACGTCGCCACAGACCCGTCGCGCCATGTCCATGTTGTAGTCCTCCATGCGAAAGTACGGCTGGAGCAAGTCAATCATCTCGTCGTTGATCGTATCCTTGGGATAGTTCTGCAACTGCAGCAGGAAGGTGGCACTGGCCATCATCTGGGGGAGATTCAGACAATAAGTGCATATTCTGTGACATTCTCACATTGCCGACTGACCTTGAGGGACTCCTGCCAGGAGGGTTTCGGGCACGGTGTGCCCGAGTCGGGTATGCAGGGATGAAGCTTACGTTTGAACAGGATCAGAACACAGTCCATTATGCGCATGATGAGATGCGGCGGACGACCCAACTTGCGGACCGTGGCTATGTGAGCAGGCTTGATGGTGTTGAGGGCATTCTCGGCCTCTTCGAGAGCCGGCTTGGCCGCCTCAAGCTTCTCCTCGGCCAAGGCCTTTTCGTTGGCTATGCAGGCAACGAGAGCCTCGGCCTTGTCCTTGACGATGAGCACCTGGTTCTTGACTATCTCCGCTTGCATGGCACGCTCAGTGACCTCAACTAGCACAGATTCGGCGTTTTTGGAGGCTTCGACAAGCTCTTCCTCCATAACAACTAGATCTTTCTTAAGAATCTCAACCGAGGCGGAGGCCTCTTTCAGTTTCTCCAAACCCGTATCCATCTTCTCCACACCATCGCGCAGCTCTTGCTGCTTGAGCTGGTAAATGTTCTTATAGCCGGCAATGAAGTTCAGATAAGACTTGGGTGTCACGTGAGTGGCGCGACGGAAACGCTGGAAATATTCGTGCGAAGTTTCCGCAACAATGTCCTGAATGGAGCCGAGCGCATTAACCAGCTCCTCCTTAACGGCCGGTGTACACTCAATCTCGAAGTGGCTCAGAAAGTGTCTGGCAACCGAGACCAATGCGTCCTTGGGCCACGGATGCAGCCAATCGATGGTGCAGCCGGAGACCAAGGCGGGAAAGCGCTGCACCCGCGATCGAAACGTCTCTCCAACGGGGGAGAAACAGAAGGCCACATGGAGATTGGTACAGGTGCGCGCCAAAAAGAAATCCATCACACTTTCCGGGGTCGCTGTTTTGCGTTGATTCTCGCGTTTCATGACCGGCGTCAATTCCTGCACGATTTCGGCCTGCTCATCGCGCGAGAAGAGATTTGATATGACACCGCTCGAGAGTATATTATTGAGATACTCAAGGAAACCCTCCTCTTTGATATCCATGTCAGTGAAGAGGAAGGTTGTGCCCTTGCCCTGAACGCCGCAGGTGCGATAGAGCAGCTTTAGGTCCTCTAAAAAGTTGGCCACATTGTACGAACGCGTCAACGCAATTTGGAATGTCTTGTAGCCGGCAATGAAGGATGCCAATTTCGTCAGCGACTGTTTTCCAGAACCTCCGACCCCGACCAGCATAACGTTGCCCCTCGGATGCCGAATGATGCGGGAGATCTTCACCAAATGCAGCATTGCATCTGGGAAGAAAACCAAATCCATTCCGGAGCCTCGCACCATCTCATTGAATTGGGCGAGGAACATAACGAGACGCTCGCGAAGCGCTTCATACGAGTTATGAGAGTTCACCGGTTCGTAGACTTTTGGTAATTCCATATCAGTGTCCTCACCCTCTTCGCCAGTCGGCTCGGGGGCGTCCCGCATGAAGTCAACAAACACCGGATTCGGTATTATCATTTGGGAATGGGACTCGCCCAGCTCCTCGCGCACTAGCGCTGCCAACTCTGAGCCGAACCACTCCTTGTCCTGGAACGTGGTAAAACGATCGGCAAATACACGCGTACACTCATGCTTCCACAAGGACATGAGCACGCTCTCCGCGGTGATCACTGTGGATAAGGTGCCAACCATGCCCTGCCAGATGCGCGACAAATCGCGCAGACTGAACACGTAGTGGAATTTGGCCGGCGTAGGCAATAGCTTTTCGCGTGTGCGCTGCCACAGATGCCGTGTCAACAGGATCAGTTTCTTGACCAGATTACGAACCTCGGGCACAAAACCGCGCTTCGCATTGTAGTGACCCTCCCCGATAACGCGGAAGATCTTATCAATGGAATCGTTGTCGGGTATATTGCAATTGAATACACAAAATTGTCGCTTCAGGCGAGACGGTATATCATTGCGTCCGCCGCCGGGCAGACCCATGGCCGCCACATATTGTACATCCACAATGGTGGTGAAATCGCCGGGCTTCTCCAGACTGTAGAAGCCCTTCATATCCATAGATTGGCGCACAATCTCGTTGGTTATCTGATCGCCCCACTCATTGATCTCCGGCAGATTGATGTCATCGATAAAGACGATCAATTTGCGACCACCGGGCGGACCAAAGGTGACACCAACACGCTTCTCCACATAGCTTTCGATTGTGCGCTGAAATTGATACGGACTGGTGGCCGATGAGAAATTAAACGACCGGCCCATATAGGTCTCAATGTTCATCTTCTTCATGAAGTTCTTCATGATGACGGTTTTGCCAGTGCCCTGTTCCCCGATGAGCATCACGGCGCGCTCCTGATTGGCAATGGTGCCGATCAGATAGTCGATACGCACATTATCCACAATGGGCACCAGAATGCTTAAGTAGTCCGGTGTGGAAAGCTCCGGATACATGTAGGGTGTGACCAGCGTCTTCCACGACTGCCACACGCCCGTTGGAGAAACGAAAAAGTCAAATATTGTATTCTCTTGGGCGCTACCCTTCGGGTAGTCCAACTGCGGAAACGTTTCCTTAACGTACAGATTCATTTTCAATCGATCGCTAGTCGAGAGATAACCCCCCAGGCCCCAGGCCAGCGCGAACACATACAAGCGGTGCAAGTGCTCCGGCGTACACGTGTCCTCCTTTTCCTCCACAGTGTTCTCCTCCTGCAGGTCGTCTGTCGAATGAAAACTCATTTATTCTAGAGACTATCTAAATGCTGGAGGCACACACAAGGACAACAATCAGGTGGAACGGTACACAACACAGAGAGAGGTTAGACGGGAGACACAGGAACTACATCGAGAGAGTTACACAAATAGAGAGGAAAGGAGAGCGAGATCTCGGCAAGGCAAGATATTACTATTATCTGCCATGGATATATTCTGCCGGCCACGTCGCTCTGCTTTCCGGATTACACGTGGACTAGTTGGAAGGGTGCAATTAGTAGGATTACGTCTGGAGATACTGGGGATATAGTACAGCTCCAGCTCAATGCAATACAAGCAAAGAGTTTTCAGCAAAGAGTTAATTTGAACTGGCTGTTAGAAGGTTAGTTCTACGTTTTACATAGATCTATTGCGGATGTTACGAATAGTTGGTATACTTTACCGACAATCTGACTGCCAATCGATTGCCGTCGCGCTTCTTCGACATGTTTCTGATGCTCAAAACGCTTGGCCGCTAATGATTGAATAGTTTGGGATGGCTACAGCTGGAATGGATGAGGCGCGGAGTGCTGCAACGAAACACTCACCATCTTGGCTCTCCTTGCTGGAGAGGCTCACAGCCTGCTCCTCGTCCTTTTTGCAGGGGATGAGTCCCTCCAGTATGCACAGCATTTGCTGCACTATGTTGCACTGCAGCACCGGCATCTGCAGCTTCACATTCTGCGCCCCCCAATTGTAGACCTCCACAAAGGTCTGATCGAAGAGATTCGAGAACGTGGACTTTTCGCCCGGCGCACGATTCTTCAGCCAGGCCTGAACAACTGCGCAAGACGTTAGCTTCGAATAGGCCTTATCCCATTATCCATTTGGACTTACTCGGTCGCGAGTCCAGGCCCGACGAGCTCATGTAGACCATGCCGTTGCGCGAAACCGTGGCCGGCGAGGCATTATCGATGTTGTGCGGCTCGAAGATGATCTTCACAGTCGGCGCCATGGTCAGCCGATCGCCGTTGGCCAGGGTCAGGGTTTTGTTGTCGTCCAGCACCGAGTTCAAGTTCTCTATCCATATACTGTCCACTGGCCCGTCGAGCACCAGCCACACATGCTCGCCCGGCTTCAGCTTGAGCGTTTTGCGCCACAGTGCCGAGAAGATGCCGTCGGTCCAGTCGTTGGTGGCCACATCGAGGCGTCCAAACATCTGGGCAGCCGTGATGGCCTTGGGATTCATGCGCATCTCCCGATGGCTGTCGCCCATCTGTGTCATCGCTTTCATCAGGGTGTGTATGCAGGTACTCTTGCCGGCCCCGCTCGGGCCCAGCGTCATGATGCCGTGCCGCACATTCTGCGTCTCGTAGAGCTGTATTAGCTTTAGAACCCATGGAGGATGGTAGACCAAGCTAGCCTCTTCCGTTTGCTGCAGTATGGCGGCTTCCAACTCAGGGTAGATGGTCTTTTCGAGAGTCTATCAGAGCAGAGTATCCATCAATCATTACTTCAATATTTGCTTCGGGGCGGCTCACCTGATTGGGAAACAAATCCGACACGAGCGATATGAACAGCGGCTCATCGTCGTCGATCAGCTTGGAGAGATTCATGTCGCGCAGGACCCGCATCACAATCGTACTCTCGCTATCCTTAGAGTTCCGGCGCTTCGCAGCGCCCAGCGTGCGCAGCACGGATAATATATTCCTCAAGCCGAAATCATAATGAACCTGTTTGGTTAGCTGCTCCTCGCACAGCTTGTACAGGGTGTAAAATTTCCGGGCCAACGTGATGTTCTCCAGAAAGCCGCAACTGGCCAGCTTCACTCTGATGATTATCTGTCTATCCGGCACCATCATGGCCACCGTGCGAAATTGAATTTTCAAGTTCTCCGGCAGCTCCTTGCGACCAGCATAGCCCGGATTCTGTGCGCAAACATTTCAAATCGCTTTACACCGGCTTCTATAGCTTTATGTGTGGAGTGCAAATAAATA
>JABVZY010000307.1:905266-921622 GCA_020883555.1 Drosophila nannoptera
AAGTGCATCAATTTGCAGTGAAGTTTATTGAAATTAGCGCAAATGGAATTAAAGAAAATTGCAATCGCTGCGAGCTGATAACGTGTTAAAGTGCGCTAGTTGAATTACTAGTTCCATTAACTAGGCACTTAGTTGCTTGGAAGCAGGATGTGTGAGGGGAGGCCAAGGATGTGCTCACCATGGTTATGAAGATGCCGAACTCGGGATTCATTTCGATTGTGTCGCCGTCCGTGAAGAGGAACGTCTTCTTCTTCTCCTTCTTGGCGGTCAGCACGACGGCCACCTGTTGGGCGGCCACCGAGAGGACGGGCAACTCGATGCGATTGAACTCGTCGAAACAGCCCCAGCTGCCAGACTGCGCGAGACCCTTATAGATGCGACCCAGGCCTCTGGAGGAGAGCAGAGAAAAGAAATTGAATGAGTTGCGGCGAGCCGTCGTGGTCCGCATTTTAAGTGGTCCCCCGTCTTACCTGTAATCCATTTGATCGGAACAATTAAAAACGACAACATACTTGGCCAGAGTCTTGCCCATATCCTTGACCGTTTCCGTTTTGCCCGTGCCGGCTGGACCGCACGGCGCCCCGCCCATGCTGAGAGTCAGCGCCTGGGCCAGAGTAATGTAGCAGCTGGCCGGGGGAGAGCCAAAGAAAATTGCATTTCAGATGCAAACGTCTATAAATTAATATATATATTTATTCATCCCAAGTGCCACTCGGTCTTAAATGCCAGCCACTCCCATGGAGACGCCTGAAGTTAGCATGATGACAAATTACACATAAGCCGGGCCAAAGCAGGTGGCTGGTAGCCAAATGCGCAGCTATTCCCCCGCGGCCCTACTCCGGCCGGGATATCAAAGTAGGCGCGAAATTTACAATGACGGGCAGCCAGGCATTGAGCGCAAGGACTACGCTTGGCAGGATAAACAACGCAGCATCAGGAGACTCCGCGTGCGAAGCGGAAGTGCGCGCGAAAAGCCGCAAGCGAAAGACGAATTCGGAATACCCTTGCCGAAAGCCTATACGACTCATCGACTCGTGCAACCGAGCCTGGCCTGGTCTATATTACACTTTATATAAATGGAGTCTATTACTGGACACTATTAGGAATGCGAGGCTAGTATTTATAGGAATGGAGGCCGACACCTTGTGAGGGTGTTGGCCAGAATCGCCTCGGGTTGTTGGCTGAAATACGCCGCCATTCGACGTGCCAGGCGACGAGTGGGGGCTGGGGCTGGGGCTGGTGAGACCGGCTGGGCCCGGCAGCGTTTTGGATGTCCAAAAACTTTATTTATATTCTGCTAAGTGAAATTTATCATTGCGAGAATGTCAACGCCGGTCCTCGTCTCGCGTGGGCTGCCAGACATTCACTAGCGCCATGAAAAGGATTCCAATGCGGCCACAGTTGGCGCATCGCTTCGACTTTGAACTTGCTCGAGAGCCGTCCAGCAATTGTGGCCAGTTATTTGAGTTTGCTCGGCCAGTGCGATTGGGAATGCGAGGAGTGCGGGGCATGTGCCACATACCCAATTCTTCGATTGCTGGGCGAAAGTTCTTGCACGTGCCAGAAGGAATGTAAATACAATAAATTAATTTATCTTAAGTTCTGCTTGGCAAACAACAAGAATGCCTCAAATAGCCGCAGCCAAGAGCCTCACAATTTAATTGGGCCGTGAGGGGAGGGGAAAGAAGTGGAGTGGAATCTCTCGGGCGGGTATATTGGTGGCATCTATTTTAGGTAAATATTATATATTCATATTCATTCCGATCTGATCTGTGCTGTGAGCCAATTAGATCTGCTGTTCGCTCTACTTTTGCCTGCCCCTCTCTCTCTCTCTCTCACTCACAATGTGCCCCACTCTCCCTCACATCATTACTCTCTTGCTCCCACAGCCTCATCTGCCTGCTCCTCCCATTTTATCACTCTCTGTTTCTTTCCCTTTCTCTCTTCCTCTCCCAATTCCTCTGATCCTCATTTTTCTCTCTAATTTCTCTCTCTTTGCTCTTCTCTATCAACCTGCCTCTGTGGTCTCCCCTTAAGTACACAGCTCGCAGAATCCGCCTGCGGTTTGTTTATGTCCTCCCTCCCTCCCTCTCCCGCAAGGCTGATGTCAACACGCACTTTGCGCTTTTACCATTAGCTAAAGCTTTTTTTAGTTAGTGAAGTTAAAATTAACTTTTCCCAGCTGTCGGCAACGCAAAACTTTAAGGGAAGCCTTTTAATTCGATTTAAAAGCGCGCTACATGACGGCTACTGATGCGTTTAACGCAACAACAAATTGCATTAAGTCTCAGCATACTGTATGACAGTAGATGCATGCTCACCGATCCGTCAGAGGAGTGATAACCAGGCGATCTGTGCAGCCCAGGTACTCGTTCTGGTAGGTGAAGGTGACATCCGTAACGGATATCCAGGTCTTATCCAAGTCCTCCTTGAAGTAAAAGCGGCATTGCTTGAGCCACTCGAAGTCGTTCGACGACTTGATGTTCATGCGGCACTAGAAGTAAATCAAATATATAATCAGATCTCAGCGGTACGATCTCCTCCTGTCCTACCAGTATATCGAAGATATCACGCTGATGCACGTGGATGGTAATCAGGGTCTCGAAGTTGGTTCTCTCCCGCTTGGATAGGTTTCGAGTCGTCTGGTCGATGAGCGTGTTGAGCATCTCGAGAAATTTGTTGTTCGTCTCGGACATGACCTTCCTCTCATGCCTGGCCTGCATCAGAGCCATTTCTGCGTCGCGCGTCCATATCATTTGAATACCCAATAAACCGATTTGCGCCGGGACCTTCTCGAGGAAGTTCAGCAGCGTGAAGTTCGGATCGTTTATTGTCGCATATGCGGTGCGTATGATCGAATGCAGTGACTGCTGTGCTGTGACCAGCAATTGAGTTAGCCATGTCTCGACAGAACCCTCCGCCCGTATGGCCCGATCCAGCTGAATCATCTCGCCCTCGCTGCTAATGATGGCCATCATCTTGTTGTACTCGACGTCGTGGAATCTGCACGAGCACAGAACGTGGCATTAGCCAAGAGCATTCTTATCGCAATTCGTATTATCTGCTCTCACTTCACGCATTTGGTATTATCGAAGATGTTGAGCAAGTGGTTCTGTATGGTATGCGAATCGGAGCCCTGTCCCAGTATCTCGAGCAGCGCTGGATCCGACACGAAGAAGAAGCGGGGGAACATAATGCGCTTGCGTTCCAAGTAGCCGCTCAAGGATTTCTAGACGAACAGGAACAGGCATATCATGTTAAAATGGCATGGAATGGGAGGGGGGCTCGAGTAGTAATTAGTTAAACTCCAGTCCAGGTCATTCTTGTTTATGTTCAAAAGCATAGTACCTGACATATTTCTAGCTGCTCCTGGAGATGTGGCAGCAGCTGCTTGAGCAGGTCGTCGCCCACGCAGCATGCCACGACGCCTGTTTTACAAATTCAATTTAAGTTAAGCACAGTCAATAGGATAATTTTGTTAAGGAAGAGTTAATATCATTAGCAGGTGTGAGAAGGGGTTGGAGTTCAAAATATGTTCCGGACTGATGCCAAGTCGACTTACCCGGCGTCTCGTGGGCGCGCTGCATTATTTTCTGCCAGGACTTGTCGATTTTGGAGAAGCGCTTGGCCTCCTTGGGCAGCTGTTTGGCTATGTCGCCGCCCACAAAGACTGCCTCCAGATAGACCCACATGTTCTGTACGAGCAGCCAGCGTTCCAGTATCTCATTTGAGTTGGACAGATCGTAGACCCATTGCTGGATTTGTTTGCGAAAGGGCGCATTGTAGCGATTCGATAGCAGGGAGCCGAGCACCATTAGGCTGTCTTCCAACTGGCCAATGGTCTCCGCTGTGGTATCGCCGCGCAGCAGAAGCTCGCCGCGGTTGTTGAAGCTCATAAATTGTAGCTCGTGGACGGACCACTCGTTGGTCACCTGCTTGAGCTTCGCCTCGATATCCTTCTCCTTCATGGCGCTTATGCAAATATCTTCGATATCCTCCTTGTGCTTGAGCAGCGGCGCCTCCAGTATGTTCTTGAGCGAGAAACCCTCCGAGTCGAACTCGAAGATGTAGCGAGTAACATCCATGATCCGTTGCCAATGGCGTGGCTTCATGGCTTTATTCGCCATCAACTCCAACAGCGGGCACATGTCATTGAAATCGTCGATGGTCTTCTTCAGAGCATGAAAAGCGGGCCATTCCTTCAGGCCCTTGGGCAGTTTGCGACAACGATTCTGGAACTCCATCAGCTCGTTGTTGATTTCCTCAATGTCGACCTCGTTCCAGGGTATATCATAGTAGCTGCTAACCCTGTCGATCACATCGTTATAGAGCTTATACAGCTTCTGCAGCAAATTGAGCTCTTTTCGTATTTGGCCCAGCTCTGGATAGTCGGTCTGTGGCAAGCCGAAGAGTTCCTCGCCGCTTTGGTACGTCTGCAGGCGGCGCCACATGCCCTCAAAACGATTCTGGAACAGTATCAGACGATCGGAAGCCTCGCGCGGCGTCAGACCCGCCTGCATGGGTCCCGCCGTGCGGTATTCCGTCACATAGGCAATCTTATCCTGCTTAAAGTTGTCTAGATTGCTGCGCAAGTCGTTCTGGAACGCCGGCTGCATGTCCAACAGCTTCACCTGCGCCTGCAGTGCTCCGGCCAGTAGATTCTGAAAAGTAGCCCGCAAATTGTCCACCAAATCGAATTGCTCCCGCTCCACCTGCACCTCGTAGCGGGTAAGCACATTGAAGGCCTCCTAGACATGGACACAATTATCAAATTATAGTTAGAGTATATTTTAATTCGGTGTTGCAGGCATGGAACGCACCTCGATGGGATCAATACGCAGCTCCATGTCCACCTCCTGCTCCCGTATCTTGCTCAACGTCTCCATGACCATTCGAACATCGTCCAGATCACGTATGGGCCGATCTAGCTTACGATCCATCTCATTGATCACAGCGTACACATAGTCCATTTCCTTCTTGTACTTCTTCTTCATGGCCTGGCCAATCTTATGGTTGCATGCTGAAAATAGAAGCAGCCAAACAGTGTTTACCCCCCTACAAAGGACATGGCTGCCCATTAATCAATGCGACCCCGGGGCGGGGGCTAATTGATTTTCACTTTCGCATTCGTGAGCCCGCGGAGCGAACATAGGAACCTAGCCCACATTTGTTAGCTGACGGCTTCCTTTGCCGGGCCTAATTCGGTTAAATAAATTTGATTACCTAATTGGAAAGCAATAAATTTGAATGGCTGACTGCCAAGGACTATTTGTCTGGGATTCACTGACTGCGTTTTGGAAGGTGTGCGTGGGTGTCAAATTCATGGCTGATTAATGCTGATGGTGCTGCCAATGGGAATCAAATTAACAAGGGTTAAGTGGCGGTCATCGAGGCGGACAAAGGCACAACAAAAAGTAATTAGATAACCCACAATTATCCAGAATTCAAGCGATATATCAGAGACAGATTTGAGTTGAGGTAATTGAAGGTGCGTAGTGTGAGTGAACACTCACATTTGATCTCAATGGCCAAGCCATACTTAAGCCTCTCATTGTAGACGGCGATGCACTGACCGAACACCTCCATATCGGGTTCCACCAGAAGATTGGCGTCCAGCTCGGCCAGACAGCGCAAGGTGGACTCGAATTGTTGCAGCCCGAACTCCATCAGCTGGCGCGTGGTGCGATCATTTTTCCACAGGAAGTGATAGGGTTTCCAGCGCTTGATATAGGTTTGTATCTCCGGCTTGACGTTCTTGGTGCAGCTGGACAGCTGGTTGAGCGCTTTGGCCACCTCTTTGTTGTCCATGATGGCCGAATAGAAGCTCTTGAGCATGTGCGGCATCTGGGGTCGCTCCTCAGAGGCCAGGCAGTAGATCTTGCGGCGTCGATTCTTGGCGCCAGCGCCGGCGTCTGTGTGGTTGCGTCCAACGCGCGGCTGCGCCGTAATCGAAACTTGCTGCGGTTGGTAAGACAAGATCTTGGAGAACATTGCGAAGCTATTTAGCGGTGTGGTACGAACCGGCGGATCCTTGCCGCTGGTCCATTGGGCCACACCCTTCGCAATGCCCGTGATATTCTTGCCCGCCGTCACCAATATGTCCTGCAGCTCGTCCAGACTCGGCTTGATCACCACATTGGGTATCTGCAGCTGCGCGTGCAACGCAAAGATCGGCTTCTTCGTCGCCGTCTCATTCTCATCGGCGATGAACCGACGCCGCAGCATGTCCAGCGCCGCGCGAATCACCTTGATCAGCACATCGATGACCTTACGGCTATAGTAACGGCGCATCTCGACGACAGCGTTACACACCATATCCTAGGACGGAGCGCATGCATTAAAATTTTCCTTCTTCCAAGGGGGATTGGCTAGGGAATGCTGCGCACCTGCATGCCCTTGGGCAGACTGTCTGTGGTGGAGAGCAGCGTCAGCGGATTCTCGAAGCAGGACCACAGTATGCTCCAGTCCTGCTGTTGCCCACCAGCTCCTCCGCCAGTTGCGCCCGAAGTGTTTGTCGCCGTGGCTCCCCCCGCCCCGCCTTCCTCAGCTTTGCGTCCGCCCGATCCCGACTGTTCGCCCTTCGGCGTGGCTATTGGACAGATATTTGCATACACTTAGTTGAGCTTGCGGTGCATAACAATTGTGCAACTAACCGTCGAACAAGGTAACCACATCGTCCCCGGCAATCTCCTTAAACGTCTCCGTCGCCTTGTCCACCAGGTTCAGCACTTCCTCCACTGCCTCCGAGACCATCTGGCTCTTGCGATTGAGTTCGATAGCCGCTTTCCTGTGTAGCACAAGGCGAGTTCAATAATATTTAGACAGTTGCAAGCTCAAACAGAACGCTTTTAGCTGCCGCCCATTGACAGGCCATTCGCTCCGCATGGAGCCCAAAGAAGTACAAATCGAATGCTTTGGGGAACTCCAGCTGCACTCGAAGAATGTCCTCAGCTTACACCTATTGGATAGAGGAGGGCCCTCCCCTCACACACTCGAGGATTCTTTTACATGCAGATTTCTATCCCTATCTATGCAAATGAAAAATCTCATACATAAATTAAAATTGATAAATTCAATAAATCACACGAAAGCTGACAAAGTCAACCGCAGGCAGCCAAGTTGCCAGCAAAGTTCAAACGAGTTTTGCTGCCACATGCCAGACCCCTTCCACACTCCCTCACACACACACTCGCAGGCGAGTCACGGGACACGAGCTGACAGGTAGCAAATTTACCTGCATGCCTCCTCGCTGCGCTCCAGGAATTCATCAACTGTCCAGATTTCATCGTCTGCGTCAGGAAACAAATGTGCAAAGTTTTCGAAAAGCATAAAATTAAATATGGACCCAAGTGGGCGCCCGACAATTAAGGGCATGTGTGTGTGGGTATGTGCACCCACCCGCTGGCAATATCTGGAGCGTCACCTCCTGCATCCACATCAGTACATTGAGTATGCGATTGGAGTAGATGTCGTGGACGCGAGCCACCAACACCTCAAAGGTCTCGATGGCCTGTTTGCATCGCTCATAGAATTGGGTCCAGTTCTGGTTGGTCCACTGTGAAAAGGTGCGGATGTGCGATTGTCACGGCCTGATATCAGAGTCGACCAAATGCCACTTACATTGATGGTGTGCAGACCTGGCTTCAGCATGGCCGTCAGACGCACCAGCTGGGGCAGGAACAGTGGACGCACCTCCAGCTTGACGGCCTTGACCGTTGCCAAGAACATCTTGATAAGGCTCTGCGCGGGGGAAAGCGGAAAATGACAGAGGAAAATTTGTGGAGAGTAGCAATGGGTTGGCTCACATTCAGGGAGTCCTGTATGGTAATGAAGTACTGATGACGACTCATCAACGTGGCCGCCACGATGGGGAGCTCGATCTTCAGCTTGGCCAGCATCTTGGCCTCGCGGATGAGCAGGGGAATCGTTGGATGCAGGTTGACGAACAAGCGATCGCCCTGGAGACAGAGTAGCGGCTGCAGCAAACAGGCATCGGCCACACTTATGTCCTGATCCAGCCAAATAGACACTATCTCATCTTCGTATTCTTGCAGTATGCCCTGCACATTGTTGAAGCGCACGTCCAGGTCTCTGGCCAGTGGCAGGGTGCTCAGCACTCCATGATCCATAACAGCGTCCATTAGCTCCGTTATATGAAGACTCAAGGCGCGGCACCAGTGGATCCGACCGGCGATCGGGGGAAAATTACGAGCCAGTGGGGGATCATCGCGTTGCCGGCGAAAGGTCTTCAGTATGCGGTCCACCTCCCTCTCCACATAACGTAAGATCCGTGTATACTTCTCGTCCATGCGGGTCAGTGGAATTTTCTCGCTGACCTTCTCGAAGCGTACCAGAAATCGAATGCACTGGGGCGTCTCCCAAACGGTGTCAAAGTCGCGTTCGATCAGCGTGGCAATGGTGTCCTTCAGCGAGTCCGTTTTGTTCATAAATCGATCGAAGTCGTCGTTGAAGTCAGCATTTCGATGATCCAAATAGTCGTACTTCTTCGATGTGATCTCCTTTTTGGCCTCTTCGAAGTGGTTAGCCGCGTCTTCCAGGGCTTCGCCCAGCAGGAGACCTTCCAACCGCCGCTCAAAGAGATGATTATAATCATCAATCAGATTGAACATATTTATGATTTTCGACAGACGCTCGCAGAAAGTGTCAAATTTTCCTGGGAAGCAGCAGGAATCAGAAATTACCCTACAATCTCAGTCAGATCACTCACCAAAGACGAAATTCTCGGAGAAGCCAAAAGGGGTCTGATGTGGCAAGAAAGGCTGCTCCCGGACTGTGTAGTAAGTCTCGTGGTAGATGTGATTCAGCTTGATGCAGTTGCTTAATTTGGTGCGTATCAAGGTGCGATCCTGCGACCAAATGGTCTCCTTGCAGCGACACGTGATATAGGACTTGCAGGTTTCGATCATCTGGTTGGTTATCTGCCGAAAGACCATGAGAAAAAATGTTCTGTAGAGGAGGCTTTCCCATGAAATCGCTTTTCATGCCCTGCACAACCCACAGCTACTGTTTGCCGCTCCTATCTAATGCAAATATCTGAGCAATTACTGTAAAAGCTCGATTTGGCACGCGCACAGTCATGACCTGCAGCAAGGGGTCAGCGAACAAATAATATCCTGTAGCCGGCTAACTGCCTGAAGGTGCGAACTTCGGCAATGCAAAGGACACAATTCGCGGGAAACCAATCAACGCAATCAGTTGAAAAGAAACTGAAAGCTTATGGCGAAAATCCAGCAGGATATGAAAAGTAAATGTCAACTCGTGAACCCAGAAAACCCATTTCCAACAAGGAAGCCGACGAGGAGAGCTGTTCGTGAAAGAGTATCAGGTTTGAGGGTGGACTTACCTTAACCATGAGGGCCGAAGTGCGTTCGGATGTATTGTAGAACTGGGAGACACTATAGATCAGGCGCACCGTTTGCAAGAGGCTCAGGATGGACTCCTTCATGCTGACCGGGTCATCCAAGTACAGCGAATGGCAACACGTTTCCATCGCCTGTATGAACTTGGAGTTGTCGCGCGCCTCGTTGTAACAGAAGGTTATTTTGCGATCGGTTTCCTTCCACTGCCGCATGATTCGAGAGCCGGCCAGGAAGAGGCAGTGCAGCGTGTACTGCACCTCCTTGTCCTGCAGATGAGCGAGCAGTTGCGAGAATTGAGCACCGCGTTTCTTCCAGTATTCCAGCTCGTCCTGCGGTCCACTGTGATCGTTCTCCTTGCGCAGCTGCTCGCTTTCGCCCAGAATTTTGAGAATGCCCTTCGTCCAGTTGTTCACGCGCTCCTCCAGCTGCGCGCAGAACTGTTGATTCTTGGCCATGTCCTTGACCTCCTCCACCGCAACACATCCGTCAAACATATCGCAGCCGTCGGCGAAGACATTATAATGATCGCAAACCTGCTCGCAGACCCGCAAAGCGCTGCAAAAGGAGCGTAGCCCTGGCAGCAGCTGGCCCTTGATAAGGCCGCAGCTTACGTCCTCCTCGTCGCCCTCAAGGCTGGGGAACGCCAACGCCTGCATAAACACAAACTCCACAATACGTTCGATGGATGTGACCAGTCCAATATTCTTGGCATCAATGACGCCACAGTATCTGCGCATGCAAATGAAGATGGAGAAGGCAAGGCGAACATTCAATTACCAATACTCTCACAACTGTCTCCTTGGCTGTGTGTGTATGTGTGTTTGGCTGTGTGAATCACAAATCCCCGATAATCCGCGTGCCAGGAAATAAACCGAAAATTGGCTATTCTTAGATTACAATCTTTTAGTTTTACCCAAAAAAGAAAAACTTCTGAAAGACAAACAAAAAGTGAAAAGTGAAAAGCGAACAGAAATGGGGAGTATTCGACTCCGTAATCGGCTTATGCTTAATAGGCTCCGATAGCTTCTAGAAATTATGAATACCTGTCTAAACGTGTTTACAGGGTATACTCACTCGACTGCAGCAACTTACAAATCTTTTTGGAAACCCTCCTCAGGCAGCTGCTTTGACGTATTCACGCGAAAGATATAAATACATATTCCCGTAAAGGCACAGGTCCAGCCATCGGTCAGGAATAGCTTCTTGGGCTTGGCAGGTGGAAGCCCGCTAGGCGACGCACCACCTGGAGATGATGGCATACGGATTACTAGCTGACCATCTAAAACAACTCTCCAACATACCCTGCGGCGTCTTAGAGCTACTCGATGCCATGCCCGTCCGTGAGGGTCCCGGCTTATTAACATCTACCACAGGCGCTGGCTCCGGCTCGTCCACTTCTTGGTAAAACCAGAGCAGTTTGTTCTTCATATTCGGCAAAAAGAGCTGATTGATCTCATCGAGCTGGCAAAATACGAATCTCTACGTTAGGGACACTGATGCTACAAAATCTAGTCCGAACGCTACCATATCTCCTTCGAATATGTAGTCCATGAGCTGGTGCCGCGGCAGCTGTGTAGCATCTATCAGCAGCTGGAACGTGAACTCCAGCCGGGGATCCATCTCCCCACGGCGTGCCTTGCGTTCGCATTCTTCGCGTCGTCGCTGTGCTTCGTCCGGGTCCATTGTCATGTTTATTTATTTTATTAACAATTTTCCATATTTATGGAACAATATTTTATTAGTTTTGTAATATCCAACGCGTCGAACCATTAGTTACCAAGAAATATACGTTTTTAGGGGTGAACAGGTGCCGCAATATTTTATTTATCATTTAATTGATTGGTATTTATTTAGATTTGATTTCAATTAAATCGAATTAGAATTTTCAATATTTATTTTTGATTTTATATTTGTAGTTTTTTATGGAGTTTATTAGTCATATATTTTTTATAAGAAATTTGTGATTTTGGGTTTTCGCCATTGCAAAATTCAAAAACCGGGAAAGACCAAAAATATATTAGTCCAAAAATCGTTGTTGTTTTTTGTTTGATGCAAAAAACTTGTTGCGGTAAAAATAAAAAATTCTTATAGATGCAAAATACAAAACTACTTACAACAAGAACTGCCATAACAACAACTAGAACAACTTTTACTTTTAGATTCAACTTTTACTTTTACTCAAACGGTGCAGCTAGAAAAAAGGAACAAATCGTGTTGGCACAAAAACAAACAATTGTTTTAGAGCTTTCTAATTCACAATTGTTTTTATAGCTAATAGAGTGTGTAGCTAAATTGATTCTTTTGTTATTGGAAACTCGAGTTTTCATTCTGCAAAGAGAGTGAAGTTTCATTAGATGGCATTAAAGGTGTGTTGAGAGCTAGGAAACGTAAGTATTTAGCATAATATAGGTATACAAATTATAGAATTAAATGTTGGTTAATTTACATATTTCTTATTCACTAGTAAATTTTTTAATATTTGTTCAACTACATGAAGTAATATTTTTATTTTTTTAATGTTAGTTTTTGGTTTTTACGTCATTAAAACGATTACATAATCAGCCAACAATTACAAGTAGCTAAAGGATTATTATTAAACTAGTACTAAAGCCATAAATATTTATAATAATCTTGCTTGGAACTTGATGCAATTTTTTTTTTTAACTAATTGGTCAGTTAATTCGTTGCTAATTGGCTTAATTGGCACCTGCAAAACATCGCCTTCGTCTTCTTCCTCTTCCTCTTCTTCACTTCCACTTCCAGCATTCGCACGCATTGCCAATACATGCTCAACCAGTTTTTTCTTTTGCACAAACATTACAGAACCCAAAAATAAAGAAAATTCATTTATTCTTATAAATTTACTAGGTTTTTGTATAAGTTGCGAAGCTGTTATGCACTGCTGTAAGCTATTTGAGAAAATCAATGCAAACTTTATTGAACCAACTAATTTTCACTGAAATCGAATTGCCCGCCAGTTACTATGGCAACAAGGTTCCCGAAAAAGTCTGTTAATCAACGCCACGATCATTTTGAGCGCGAAATTCAAACTATTTTGAGAATCTCGGTAATTATCTATTCCATTTCCATATAATATTTTGGGTATTTTATTATAAAATTTTTATATTACTAAACGTATGCCTAGTAAAGTTTTAATAAAGTAATTTCGCGGTTACGTTTATATCAGAACGTTTTCCAGCACTAGTTTGAGTACCATACGATAATTCTACATATCGATACTAGTTGCGACAGCCCTGGTCGATGCAATTGGTTATTTTTAGTAACAGTAGAATCACTGTTATTATAAAATCCGATAAACTGTGATGATTTATTTGTATAACACTATTATATATGTTTCGGAAACTATAGTGAGAGGAATAATATCTACCACGAATAGACCTTCTGCAAAAAACTACTGGTTTAAGTATTAGTAAATGTTAGAGCTGAAAGTCAGTTCACTACCTGTAACATAACAGTGACAACTGAGTAAAAATGAATAGGAACTAGATGAACTTTTCTTTCACTCAGTCGCTCTGTCAAGCTGAACGATTTGATACAATTGTAACTTAGACGCGTGCTGTTCTGAATACAGAAAATTTTTGCGAAAAAGTGCGGAAATAAATAAATTTCACGAATAGTAACGAATTCCAAATATCCTAAAAAGGTACGTTGGTGACAGATTGCATGTGTGTTGAATTTAAATGAAATTTAGTCCAAAAACCCTGCCGTTATTGTTACCAAAAAGTGTGAGTGATAGCGTTGCAAAGAAAAATCAAAATGGCGTAAGCAGTGCGCAAAAAAAAGAGGGCAAGGGATAAAGCAAGAACTAAAATACTAAGATGCTAGGTTAATTTAATAGGTTTTTCGTTGTTAATAATACCTGGAAATTTACAGAATTGCCGCCCTCTAATACATTACCATGTCTAACTCGGATGTGCAGTACAATCAGGGCTTTGCTCAGAACCAGGGTAATAATGACGGATACAACGATGATAATGAACAACAGCAAGAGGACGATGAGCAGTATGATAATGATCAGAACGATGGGGACGATGATTCCAGCGTGAAGATCGGAAACGTTGGCGAGAGTCCAAAATTTATAAGACTACGGGGCCTGCCTTGGTCGGCTACGCATAAAGAAATCCTCGACTTTCTTGTTAATGTGGAAGTAGTGAATGGCTCACAGGGCATACATCTTGTCACTAGCCGTCTGGATGGAAAAAATACCGGCGAAGCATACGTAGAGGTGGCCAGTCAAGAAGATGTTGAGGAGGCGCGGAAACTGAACAAGGCTAGCATGGGCCATCGCTACATTGAAGGTTCGTTTCCGTAATAGTTTAAGTCGGCGTGGTCAAGCAATGTTATTATCTTTATTCTTGTGTCTAGTCTTTGTTGCTACAGCTAAGGAGGCGAAAGAGGCCATGCGGAAAACCGGCGGACATGGCCAGGCTTTCGTTGTCAAACTCCGCGGATTGCCCTATGCCGTGACAGAGCAACAGATTGAGGAGTTCTTTACGGGTAAGCTCTTGATTTAGATATATGTGTTCGGCTATTTTTTTTTTTTTACTTACCAGAAAGTGAACACATGCGAACCATATCGAATCGAGCGAATTTTTAAACAATATTCATGTATAAATACATATATATATTCATATATATAAATATATAACTTATATAAATATGTATACATATAGATATGTGTTATATATATGAATATTGTTTAAAAATGTATATATTCATGAAATTTACTGCACTTTGCAATGTAAAGTTACGGATTGAGTATTAGTCGTGGGTTTCATTTAAAACGTGCACCCAAACGTCTGGGGTGTTAGCATCCAAGGACCAGGGGTCGTTCTATGCTCATTGGATCTCAAAGATTCTTATCCATTCCTACTTCCATTTTCAATATGTTCGCATACAAATACACACACACACAGACATATATAAAAAACATCTTTTTGACTAATTAAGTACATTCGTTGTTAAATTACGTAAAGAATTTTTAATACTTAATCAGACATCATATCTAATAGGTTTTGCAAGTATCAATTTCTCTTATTTATTATTGTTTCTGATTTTGTATTAACAATTCTTATAAGCAAGTGAAATTTTTGTTAAATCGTACCTCGTTTTCGCTTATTTACCTTATACAATTATTCCTTCAAACTAGATGACCTTATTGGAACTTGAAAATCGTATAAGTTCTTCTCGAGCATCAAAAATAAGACAATGAGCAATAAATTCCACTTACGCAAAAAAAAAAAAATAATAATAATAATAAAATATAAATATATATATCGCCCACTTTTTCTTTCTCTGTATCTATCGTTCACTATGCAATATATATATGTTTATATATATATCGTTATCTATATATTTGTATAAATCTTTGTTGGTTATCATCATGGGCAGGGTTGGAAATCAAAACGGATCGGGAGGGCATACTTTTTGTTATGGACAGAAGGGGTCGTGCAACTGGGGAAGCTTTTGTTCAGTTCGAAAGCCAGGATGACACTGAACAAGCCTTGGGCCGAAATCGGGAAAAAATTGGGCACAGGTGGGTCTCTTACACATCATATATCTACCAACTACAACAACAGCAACAACAACTACTACAACAACAGCGAAAAATCGCTCAACTCTCAATGGTAACATGATTAAACAAATAAGAAAAAATACTTTTTCTTTGCAAATGTGAAAATCAACGATAAGCTAATTATATACATTCCTATTTCAGTAAACCAAGTTGCTAAGTTACACATATAATTATGCATATATTTATATGTATATGTATATGAATTCTATATATAGAGCACAGGCTATGGGTCTGGTTGGGTGCAAAAACAACACCAACAAACTACAGCAACAAAAAAAGATAACGCCTTATTAACCAAAGAAAGTCTTTTGATAAGTTGTATATGCTTCAGCCTAACTTTCCTACACCCATTAGTTTGTTTACTTTTCTCAAAAGTCTCAGAACATTATCTAACCAAGGAAGTACTATTTTATATTATGGATTAATATTATAATTAACTTGCAATTCAAGAACGTCGCAGGCCAGAGCAGCTATTTCCGTTGCTGCAACTCGTCTGATCTGCATAAGGCTTCTTTTTTCCATTCGCCTAATTCTGCTAATGTTGTTTTTTGCTCTTCTCATTTTGAATCCTCCTAGGTATATTGAGATTTTCCGCAGTTCGATTGCTGAGATGAAACGAGCCACGGGTGGTGGTGTTGGAGGCAGCGGTGGCCGCCCAGTACCATATGATATACGCGATCGTGGCAATAATCGGGGCGGCAACGACTTTGGTGGACGCAATGGTAAGTTTGATTTGCCCATCTGTAGAATGGGTCCCATTTCCTACTGCTGTAACGAATCGTTTTATGTTTGCAGACTGGGGCAACAATAGCAACTTTGGTGTAGGAGCCAACAATATGTTGGGCTTCAACAATTTGCCTAGCTTGATGAACTCGGGTAACTTCGGAAATAATCCCGTTGGTGGAGGCGGTGGCGGCGGAGGCGGTGGCAACAGTGGTAACTTTGGTCAAAACACTGGAAATTTTGGCAATTTCGGCAACGATTTTGGCGATTTTAACAATTTTGGAAATAATCGCAATAACAATGGGAACAATTTCGGTAAATTGCCAATCCGATTAACATATTTCCATCGGGATCAAGAACCATACAACGGAAAACTTGTCTCGCCCACTAATATGATGATTGGTAGATTTGAGTTCCGTTTTGGTTTTTGATCTCATATCTGTTTTCCTATGGAAAAACATTTACACTTACCAATATTTCAGGCAACTTTGGCAACAATGGCGGTGGCGGTGGCGGTGGCTTTGGAAATTTCGGCAACAACTCTGGCGGCGGAGGAGGTGGAAATGGCTTTAATAATGGGGGCGGTGTTGGTGGCTTCAATAATGGTGGAAATAGCGGCGGTTTCAACAATGGAACCAACTCTGGTGGAGGCTTTAA
>JABVZY010000307.1:925313-948667 GCA_020883555.1 Drosophila nannoptera
AACGCGAAGCGGCCGCGTTGACAACGGAGCTGCTCCACAGTCGTTCTGCTAGCTCGGCCAACTTTCAGCTAAAACGTCAAGTGATCGCGGCTAACGGGAACGGCAACGGCCACGCTAACGCCAGCGAATCAATCAAAGCGTCAATCAAATGGAATATGCGCGTTCGAAACAATTAAACATCTAAGTGCTAGTGACAACAAACAGACAAATAACAACGGCAACAACAACAATATCAACAACAAAAGCCAGCGAGCCCAAACACGCGCCCAACGTGTGAGTGGCCAGCGCAACAGGTGTCGGCCAGAGTGTAGGTGCGTCCACGGGGAAGAGAGTACACCCCGGGCTGTTCGCTTTATTTGCTTCCAGCTCTGATCAATTTGTTTTTTATTTATTGTTATTCTAATTACATTTAAATACCAAGCAATTTTGTGCGGGAAAATCACTGTGAACAATCGCAAAAAACTAATTAAACAGCAATTACTCAATTCTTATTGGGAACCTATTCAATGGTCCGATTCAATTGATTTACTATACTAATCATTGGAGTGGTAGAAAAATTCGAGGCTTGAATGGCTCTGAAGAGGCAGCTAAGCCCGAAGACAAGTGAATAGATTTTTTGAGAGGTCTTAATTAATGAACTCGAAAGTCGAGCAGTCGCTATTTGAGGCTTTGCAAAGTTTCACATAACGGAACAAAAATATAATTATCGGCCACAAAATTTTACCAGGCGAATGCGTCAATCTAGACGGAAACCTAATGGTTTGGATGCAGTTACATAAATTGCATCAGTAAAACCACAAAAAAAATTAGATAGGTAATAAATATATACATTATCTATATGTACCTGTTGTCAGGTACAGACAGCTTTAATGCAGCCATAAACTGAACAATTCCAGCCAAAGCAAGAGAATAATCGAGAAGATCATGTTAAAATATATATATATATATATTTATATATATGTAGAACTAATGGAATCGAGTGATAATATATATAGCATGCAAATGACACACATTCAAGTAATGCAGTTTTTATAGCTATATATTTGTGTACTCATATATAGCATGTGCACGAAATCCGAAAGCAAAATAAAAAGTGTGTTTAAGATCTGAGAATTTGCAGCTTATAATCAGCGCGTGGACTAAAAGAAATAAAAATTAAATGTAAAAAACTGGCTAAAACCGCTTTGAGCTTGAATTTATTTTGATGTAACTCAAGACTTTCGCATGTAAATTCCTAAGATAGCATTATTTTTTGTAGTTATTGTGTTCGCGCACTGCGTACAGGTGCAAAAAGTTCTTGTTTTTGCCGCGTTTCATAAGTCTTCCAAAATCGTCGCCATAATGCTGACAAAAGATTAAAGCATTTTAATAAATCTTTCGCCACGCTTGTTTTTCTTTTTATAATACGGAGATTGTAAATTATGGCGACCGGAGTACTTGGCTTTCGAATTCCTGGATTACTCAGTTTTTGGCATTCCGATAAGACCAGCTCGGATAGAAAATGGCCTCGTGAACTCGAACAAACTAATGCACAAAGATAAATGAGTACTTGAGCTGTTTTCTCAATGTTCTCGCTGACGGGTATAGGATATCATTCTGAATAATTAGCATATATAGAGCAGATGCTACAACACTGCCCTACATGGTTTTAGACCTTGTTTTTGTAATCAAGTCAAAACGTGCTGTACTCCGATAGGAATCTGTGTTGACTGTGATTAGGCTACTTGATCCTTACATTTTCTACTGCACTGAATAATCCCTCCTTTTTTTGGGCCATTCGTAGGTCATCTTGCCTAACGGCATTTCTCAAGGCGTTGCGTTCTCAGTTCACACTTTCCTCTTACATACAAACATGAACACATATCTACATGTAGGCCGTATACGACACTGACTCTTGCTGTCATGCACTCGCTCCTTCCCCCTCTCCCGCTGACTTGTTATGCACAGCAATTCACTGATCGTGGGCGTCCACAGGGTGGTTCGTTTTTGCGACTAAACGGAACATATGACAGGTAGAAAGATATAGACATATTGTTTGCACGTGCAATTAATTAGCTTTCCTAATAAGGCAACTTCATATACAGTTATTTACAATGGGCTATTTATATCTATATCGTTTCAGAGAAAACCAATAACTACACGTGAGCTATCTGAAACAGTTAATTAATTCACAAAATAACATATCGCTACTTTCTGATTGTACACAACGTTAATCCAACGCACAGATAGGACAGATAATGAAACTGTGATACATTCCGCAATTTCAGTTGTCGCTGTTCCTAATTAAGCCGTCATACGCTCAAGTGCGCCACTTCAAATAGTTCCCAGCAGTCCAGCACGGCCATCGCAGCAGCAGCAACAACAAGTGCCAGAAGAAGCAGACGAAGAGTAGGAACAAAAACAAACCGCTGCTGTGCGAGGGTATCACCGGTAGCCGCTGCCGACGCCGCCGCGCACCGCAACAAAAACAGTTTTGCGAAACAAAACGACGCAGCCGCTGTAGCAGACGTTGTCGCGGTCGCTGTCGCTGTCGCCGTCGCTGTCGCCGTCGCAGTCGCGCTGCGATGCATGCTTAATGCATTTTAGTTTTCGTGCGTAGAGTAAATTTTAAGAGCGACTTCGGCTGTACTCCCGCACATTGCGCCCAACTTTCCATAATCTCGACACTCGCGTCTCGGCTGCGCTTGGGATGCGCTCGACTGTGGCGTTGGCGTCGCTGTCGCCGCTGCTACCGCTGCCGCTGGCTGTGTAAAGGAAGTCGGTCTTGTGACTCGCTTGGTGCAACAAAAGTGCAGCTAATTGAATTTAATGCGCAAGCAAAAGGAATTTGATTTCATTTTCACATGTGACGCATACGCAAGGCCCACAACAGAGCCAAACGCAATGCGGAAAGAAAGTGCAAGTGAGAAGCGAATCTGTCTGATCTCCGAAGTGAATGCGAGTTCCAAATAATAATAGCCAAATTTTCAACCAAACCAATCAATAAACATCAAGCCCAAGAGCTTCTCTTTGTGATAACAAAATGTTTAACAAAAATCAGCCAACTAAAGATGGACGCGAATCTCAACTCCTCGTGCCCTCGCCCAACCACACGTTTCCCATACGCACGTGCTCCAATGCGTCCTCGCTGCGCTTCAATATGGGTCACGAGCACGACAAGAGTCCAGATGGGGAGCCTGACGAAGGACTGGGCTACACGCACACTCTGGTAAGTTCAGACACAAATACAATCCTTCAGGAAGAACTAATCTAAAGAATATATACTCCTATTATTTATGAGCCCCATTTATTTATTAGTCGTACCCTCTGTTGTCTATATGCCAGATGGCAATACATGCCCATCCCATCAAATATATGATTATAGATTCGTAATCTTATTTATTTTCGTTTCCTAACCCGATCACATGACAGTCCGATCATATGATCGGAGTTACGTACACATACTGTGCACATGATCCGGCTAGGCCAACAAGAGAACCAGTTGAGTCAAGACAATACAGGTGTCAGTACACCTCAATGACCTCTTTGCCTCTGTGGCCTTTCCCTCAGTGTTGCTCTCTCCAGAGTCGAGGCAGTCATTTTTGATACTTGCTGAAATTTCTGTATTAACGTTTGGGTATCTCAGTTTCATAAGGGAATTCCCCCCTACGAATTTTTAAATGATATATATATATATAATATGTAAATTATAATAGCCAGTCTCCGCGTCAGTTTAAGTATTGCCAATTCAGGTTTTATCTTCGCATTCAATTATTGCTCAGAAGCCCAATAGAGCTGCTCGCAGGCTTTGTAAGCTGACTTTCTCGCAGTGTAACGAAATGTGCGTCATCTAAGCAGACGCACATGAAATACATTTGAATAAAATGTTTGCCTTTTGGGCTTCCGCGAGCGGAACAGCCGAAGGGGCTTTACTTTGAAGTTGCTTGACCTCTGTGGATGCTGCGAGTGGGTCACCAATTTATCTGTTTACTTTCGGTTTTGTGCTCTTAAGCTCTTCGCGTGCTGATAAGGAACAATTAGCATGCGGGCTGTCGCCGAAAATAGAAGATATTTATAGGGTAAACATTTGCACAGATCTCTAGCAAGATGTCTGTCCGATGGCGCTTCGAGGCTGCCCGAGATGTTTTTGGCGAATTAAAGTCAGATAAAACGGCACGCGCTAATGCAGAGATGTATATAATTATATATATCACATCTGGGTTATGAAATCTTGGCCAGGAAATCTCCGTCCAGTGTGCATTTACACTCTGAGAGGGAGAATTCAAGTTTAGTTAAGCAATTTGAGCGATTCAAGGGTAAAAATTCGTTGCTCTTCCAATAATACCAATCAACTCGTTGGACTTATCCGTAGCCGCAATTTGCACATTGTTGTACAATTCTCATAGTCGTAAATTATTTTAAACTTTTATGGTACTTGTCGCTTGATTCCGAATTGATTGATTGATTTAAAGCAATGAATTATCGCCTAAGAAAACAAAGGATGTTAATGACTTAATGCCAGCTGGAAATGAATTAATATTGTACTTTCGGCCAGTCGTCGGGCGTCGTAAACGGTATTCGCCTTTTACGTAATCCCCGTTGATAGCAGTTGCAGTGGGCGCAGCTCATTTATCATTAATTTGGCATTTGTCGGAAAATCCAAATTGGTATTCAATTGCTTCACAACTGACTTTAGTTTTTCCACCCAGCCATATCGATAATGCCGGGGCTTCTCTTCAATCCTTTCAATTTACCGACAATGGTATTTTTAGAGATTTCAATTATTGATCCAATAAAGCTTGAGAGACTCCTAAATCTCAAATCGGCACCCGGCTAAGGGAGAGCTGACAGACAATGGGGCGTATGAGTAATGTGCAAGCTTGGACACCAAGTTTCGACTCCGCACCAATTCTGACGGCATTATGCGAGCAATTAGTATACTTATACCCCCCAAAAAAACCGCAACAAATAAAAAATCGTACTAATCATGATGTCAGGCCAAGCTACCAGCGTGCACATATCAAAGGCGGCCCTCTGTGAGCTTAGTCACGTGATCAGCTAGGCGGTTGATCTAACTTTACGCCTAACATAGGAAGCAATTACCATGTCTAGGTGAGGTGAGCCATCATCAATTAGAAAAGCTTCCATATCGCCGGGCACTTTGATTTAGTGCGGGACGCGATTGTGGCATGAAATCCGAATCGATTTGATTTTGCGGCTGCACTCATTGATTACGAATGTTTATGATCGCTTTATTGTTTAATACAATTAACAATGTGCTTTATTGCGGTGCCTTAAAGCCCCATGGCTGTCGACAGCCAATCGACAGCCTTTGCGCTACCGAACAGTTGGCCCCAGGCCATAAATGTCGATTCGAGTTGCGATAATCTTACGCTTGCCGATGGACTTGCATAAGTGTTGAATTTATCTCGAGAATCTGTGCAAATATTACAAGATTACGTTATTTGTTAGAATTCTTAATTAATTTTTATCCAATTTGTTGGGCCAAGAATTTCGCGCAGGTGCTTTGGCTGCTGCCGCGATTCACGCCTTTATCTTGGCCAACATGACTCCGGCGACTCCGGCCAAAGATATCCAGCGATCTTCAGTTGCTCGGGGATTGTGACCAAGTTCGCTTTATACTGTTTCTGGGCCTCCTTTAATTGTTGGAAATAATGAGCAAATTAAACATCGACAAGCTCAGCAGAAATCGAAAGGTTCGTTCAACTCCACAAGAAATATGGAAATATTATATTATTAGTGAGAGCTCAAATACTTTTACTTTTATGAGAAAGTGAAGAGAAGCTTAAGAATGGAGTTTAGATGAGGGTGAAGAGGTTCATATCCTTCTATGGAAAGTCAAAAGTTAATAAAAAGAATAACGATATATTCCAAATTTATCCTTGAGTTGGTAAAATTTTTGAAAATATTGAAAATATTTTCTGAGTTAATTAATTTAGGCTCAGCCGCCAATATAGCTTACACTAAAAGATCGGAAAGCGCGCGATAAATAAATAAAGTGCTACAATAATTTAATATCTGCTATAAATTGATATATGCAAAATAGAGCAGTTATGCGTGAAGAGAATCGCCCACGCATGTAATAGGAGCTGCAAGCAATTCCATCTCAATCTGAATTGATGTCGTTGTGGGAATATGCACGGACAGCTGGAGGTGCGGCTAAACTAGTGTAATGGGATAATAGATGCTGTATCCTGGTGCTATTACGTGAGAATCTGGCACCCAGATACACTTCGTGGCATCTTCTCTTATCTTTCTTGCTTCTTTCTTATCCATCTTACTCTTTCGTTTGGATTGTCACCTTGCCCTGGACAATTAAGAAAAGTGTTGGAGATTTGCGGGTGCTCGCGTTGCTCCCAGCCAGCACCCAAATGTGTGACAGAGTATTCAACCTATTTAGGGTTAGGCACATCATTAATGCCGTCACTTGGACGGGCGTCGTAGTAAATTGAGCAATTCAATCAAAGCCAAACTTTGCACTGCGCTCACACAGGGAGCGGGAACGGGAACGAAGTACACTAAAGCGAATGGCCCGCGTTTGTGTGTGAGAAAATGCCGCATAGACAATCACGAACATGTGACTCTGTGCCATGTGCATAATCCACCTACACACGTCTATAGCAGGCACTTGTGACTTTAAGGCAAGATGATGTCGTCGGAAAGTCGGCTCAATTTGAGCTGCTTAAGTGACAGACAGCGCACAGTGTGGCAAGAGCCTTGAATAGTGCCCGAAATGTGTATATATATATGCATAAAAAGGCGATTTCCATTGCACTCGACCCACTGTGCGGCCTGGCATTTTCACTTTTGCTCTAGCCCGGGCGGCACAAATTATTAAATTTATGAAATTTTATTGATGTTTCACACACAAACTTTGACCGCTTGAGAGGGAATTACTGTGCGGGTGTGCGGGTGTGCGGGTGCGTGTGTGTGTGTGCGGGAGGGAAGAGGCACAGTTCTAAGACACTTGAGACTGTGTGCTACATTTTGTGGAATCTTGAGCTTAAGCGAGACAACATCGAGAAGAGTCTGCCACAGATTCAGTTGAGTTCTAAACTTGAAGCGAGACGCACGCGGCTAAAGATACTTTATCTCACGGATGCAAAAGTGCAATAGATGCCAAGCTAAAACAGGAAGCACTCAATTTATGCAATTGCAGAAGAAGAAAACAAAAAGATCCTCCTTAGCCAATTTGCAGTAGTTTCAGCCATGGCAATAGCCACGATCGGCTAACTATTTAGTTGATTCGGAACTCGTGCGTCGTATCGATATCGCGTCATCAATCACTCTAGTTACTCTATATTCCCCACGAGCATACGTATATATACATATATATATTCACCCAGCCATGGTGTACTTCGCCAATCGCGATAATCGCGATCGGAACGGCAAAGCTAAAGCCAAGCAACAAGTCGAACGCATCATACACGATGAAGAGTTTGGCGAAGAGAACGTCGAGCTGGTCGACTCCGAGTGGGCTGATTTCGAGAAGTTTATTCGTCAGTTACGCCAGAGACGCAACAGCAACATATCCATGGAGGCGGAGCTGAGGCATGTCCAGAAACATCCCAAAGTTAAATCGCAGGCATTCTATCCCTGTCCTCCGCCAGCCGAAAATGGACCCGACTCAGATTCATCCGACGACGATGATCCATTTGGATACATTGATACACTTGTAAGCCAACTAACTATATTTCTATATACACAAGCGGCGTATATGTAAGAAATTATAGAATACACCAACTAGTAGTAATCTAGTTAAGTTAGCCATCCGTATATTTGATAAGATTTCTCCGACCAAACGTACGTGGTAACCGGAGCGCCAACGGCGTTATCTTTATATCGGCGATGACTGGTCTGTGCGCCAGGCAATCCAATAACAATCATGTCTGCTTATTGCTTCTATATCAGTTTTTATAGATCTTCGCTGTTCACATCAACATTATACGATTTGTATAAACATTAAAATTTGTCTGGCTGCAAATTGACAGAGATATAGCTATCATAAATTCGGTAAAATTTTCCTAACATTAAAGATAAAGTTGGACACAGCGAAAGTTCAAAAACAACCCAAAAACAACAATATATTTATTGCGGGAGGATCACACCGAATTCGTCCTCTTCATTTTTATAATTTCGAGGGAAATGTTAGGGTATAGGGAAGCTCTGTCGCTTTCTCTTTTGTGTGGTTCCCCAAGCGGGGCGACATGTGAAGGCGATGAGAAATAATGAATGGGCATGAAAAAGACGTGCAAAAAACTATGTTTCTATTTTAAATCGGATTATAATGCATAATAATATATATAGTGTATAAGTTAAGAAATTAATGAAATTTATTCGAGCAGCTCAAAGAATCTTTCTGTAATCAGAAAATGGAAATTCCTTAACTTCATGCATTTAATATTATACAGTGATTGATGATTTAAAATCTGTAAAGCCAAAGAATTTCTTAGAATTGAAAAGCACTCTAGATAGAATTCAATCAATTTTTGTCTCATTGGCTTTCGACGCTGCTGGTTACCCTGGCCAGTGCCTCGCCTCTCGAATGTGGTCAAAAGAAAATTTCAATAATTTTCACACAAACGGAAAAGCTTGCTTGCGCGTCCGTTTTAGTTTGAAAAACGTTTTTCTAAAGTTTAGACCGCAGCGTAAATGTCGGACACGCTCGTGAAAATCAATACAAATAATTAAGAAAAATCGTTACAAATTATTGTATTGAAAATAATTAAGAAAATCACTTTTGCTCAGTTAACAACAAAAACTGTGAAGCTGTGAGAATTGTTTTGATTGATCAGAAATCGCTGATGAAATGATGAACGGATTAAACTGATATTAAATATGTTAAAAATAATTGCAATACAATTTAGAAATGCTGTCGAGGCGAGCTTCAAGGGCAACGGCATGTAATTGCAACGACAACGGCAAGAAAAAGACGAAGAGTCTGAAAAACTAAAAATAATTGGCAACAAAATGCGAAACACAAATTCGGCCAACAGCCGCAGGCATGTCAAAGGCCGCAATACAGATTTAAGCGACTGACACACAACACGGTCTCAATACAAATCGTATATACGCATACGATCTATATCTATTCTTGAACTGTCATAGATCTGTACGCATTTGCCCATCTGCATATCGGAATATCGAAACAGTGTAGACAAATTCGGTTTGCTTCATGTTCAACAACAGCCGCACGCACCAGGATGAGTATATTCGGGAATATGCCTTCGAGCCGGAGCTGCTGATCAATCGCGAGGAGTATCTGCGCGAGGAACAGCGCGCTCAGAAGCTAACCTCTACGCCCGTTCGCCTGCGTTGGGATGAGGCCATTGCCAAGCAGAAGCAACAGCAGAAGCAGAAGTCCAAGTCCGCTGAAACAACCAACGATGACAAGAATCAAATCGAGTTCGAAATCGAGGCGTTCTACTATGTAAGCTTTTAAAAGAAATCGAATCAAGTGGTTCGTGACAGAACTAGATCCGATTGGTCCACAAATTTATCGAGTTCCTTAAAGCAACAGTCGTGAACTAAATTCGAATTAGTGGAACTGACTTCGAATTAGTGGAACTGACTTCGAATTTTTTCGAAATTCACAGTTCAGAATCGAACTATACTTAGATTCGCACCTCAAGCCAGCAGCTGATCACCATTTCAAAGTGTCTAGCGAGAAGCGCCCCGTCAAAATAGACCTTCGCCCAGGCCTCTGGGAAATTAGCTGTGTTCTGCATTCTACTGTTTCGCTGTTTTATTTTTGTTGTACTTCTTATATTTTCTTTCAATATTTGTTCTTCTTCTTTTGTTGTGGGTCTTTCTTGTCGCATACCTGATTATTTTTATTTATTTGATTTTTGTTTTGACCATGGCACATGAAAAGTACTGGTGACCCCTCGAAATATACTTACATCTAGTATTTTGAATGGATTTTGCTTGAGCTACTTATTCTTGCATACCCGAAATACATTTAATATCTAAATACTTAATATAATATAAATCTATCAGTGAATAGGAAAGAAATCAAAATAAATTGAATGAGTTTTCAAAATATACAAGTTTTATACTTTATGTTATTACTCCGACGATTTTATAGAATATTTACCGTTCTATGATATTTAAAAACCTGCATTTTCTTTTGTTGCTAAGCTCTTCGCACGGAAAATGGGAATTTCCGTAAATAAGCATTCCTTCATGACGAAAATTCTTTGCATATTTGATATTATTAGATATTATTAATATCAATGTGTTGGTATTTTTGATTTCATTGTTAATATGTTGGGCTCAGATGCATAGTTCCGAATTCTGGCACAATATGAAAGAATGATACGTAGCACAGGGCATGCCATCTTCGAGCATACCCCAATAGACTGATTTTCCGTGTATTGTTTGGTTTTTTTAAGTAGACGAGAGTTTTTAAGTTATTTTTAATGTATTTGGGACCTTTGGCTGCTGCGAAAATGATCAACAAGTGAAACGAATGCGTCAGTGAGTGTTTGGCATTCTTGGAGGATGGTGGACAACGTTTATTTACTTTTAATTTTCATATCTATATTCAATTGAGCAGACGGACAAAGAAGCTAAAGCTAGGTATAGCAAGTAGAAAACAACGAAAACTAATTTCCATATGTAACAAAATATATTGATCTATTTTATGCACTATTCCGTTCACAGATGTATGGTCGTTACACGAAAGATCTAGGAGAATTTGCTAAAGATGAAGCGAGAAAGCTCAAACTACTCGAAAAGCGACGAAAACAGGAAGATAAACAAAGAAATAAGGTAAATTCAGAATACGGTAATAAGATTAAAGAACTAAATTAATCATGTGACAATCTCTGCAAAATGCAAACGTACTGAGAAATATATAAATACTTAAGGTAAATACTTTTACACAAATTCCAATTCACGCCGAGAATTCACTTGCCATCATAAATTATGCTAAGTACTCGCATTCATGAGAATCGCGAACGCCATTTTGAGTGAGACTGCACGAAAATAATTTGGCATAGACCCCAAAAAAGATCTCCTTGACAGTGGTAGCCGCAGCTATAGCACGCACACATACTGCCTGTAACAGCTGGCCGGCCATGTCTCTTCATATAAGCATATATACATTCTGAGCGCATCGGTTTATAAAGCAGCAGAGCTGGGAAATACTTACAGGAACTACTAGGCAAGCGAGCGACACGCATAAAACGCATCTCATCATGGATCTGGAAGCATACATTGGCCCGGCTGGGCGAGGACTGGGTCTTCTTGGCGCTGCTCGGCATCATAATGGCCCTGCTCTCCTTCGTCATGGACAAGGGCATCTCGATATGTACAAATGGTAAAAATTTGCGTTCATTGCTAATCGTCAATAGGCCTATAACTCTCTAGCCTCCCGTATCATCTCATTTTAGCTCGTATTTGGCTTTATCGCGATCTTACTTCACAGCCCTTTATACAGTATATTGCTTGGGTCTCCTTGCCGGTCTGTCTCATCTTATTCTCAGCCGGCTTTGTGCATCTCATCGCACCGCAAAGTATAGGTAAGTGAACTAACAAAGCGACTAACTAAACCACCAACTAATTAACTAAACTAATCTTGAGAGTATTTAGTGTACTGTTCTCTCTGGTAGATAGTGAATAGATTTCATTTTTAATGTCATTTGGAAGTAATTTAATAGTAGTTGTCCGTAACTATCCGTTGCAGTAAAATGTAGTTATTCCGTAGATCGTTGAGTTTTCCAAAGAACAAAAAAAAAAACAATTCCAACAATTAACTTAATTTTTTTACTTACTTACTTACTTCGATGGTTGTTAGAATTTCTTCACTGAAAATTAGCCAATTTCTTCCGGCAGATTTAAGATTATCTGAAATATATAAGACAACATTTAATCAACGATTTTAAGATTGTCAAGTGAATAGAACTAGGATAGATTCCGATTACCAAATGCATATAAATTTTTTCTGAGGCAAATAGTTTACTTACAAGCCTGTACCACTGCAATCCGGCAGCTGCCCGCACCAAGCACACTTGGCATCTCCGATAACTGAACCACACAATCTATATGTCTATGTGTTGTATACTCGACTTGAGGAACCAGATGAGGCGCGCACTAAACTCGTGTACTTTCAAATAATCCAATCCCAATGTGCATGTCAATTGCATTCATACAGATCGCATTTAATAATTCCGAATCTGTTTAGGTTCCGGTATCCCTGAAATGAAGACCATACTGCGCGGCGTTGCGCTGAAAGAGTATCTCACATTTAAGACATTAGTGGCCAAGGTAATTGGTTTAACGGCAACTCTGGGCAGCGGTATGCCATTAGGAAAGGAAGTAAGTATAAAAAATTAACTCCAGTCCCCACCTATTGAACACGTTCACACACCCACACCCACACCCACACCCACACACTCACACTCACACTCGCACCTCAACCAACGTTTGGAAAACTCTTTAATGAAAATCTATGTAAACTAACATCGTCTCTAGGGTCCTTTCGTACATATAGCAAGTATTGTAGCACAATTATTAAGTAAACTCGTCACATCATTCCAAGGCATCTATGAGAACGAGTCCCGTAACTCGGAAATGCTGGCGGCTGCCTGTGCCGTCGGCGTAGGCGCCTGTTTTGCCGCTCCCGTTGGAGGTGAGTACAGTCAATGCATTATTGAAAGCTGTTTTTAGCTGAGCCAAGATCATCGATCCGATCGATCCGATCCTACAGGCGTTCTTTTTAGTATTGAGGTAACGACAACGTATTTTGCGGTGCGAAACTACTGGCGTGGCTTCTTTGCGGCTGTGTGTGGAGCAACGGTTTTTTCGACTGCTCGCCGTATGGTTCCAAAATGCGGACACTGTGCGTGCGTTGTTTTTAACCAATTTTACCACCGAGTTTCCCTTTGACCCGCAGGAGTTATTTGTGTTTGCGTTGATTGGGTAAGTCCACAATAACATTCATCTCCCTGAACAGAAATCAATTTTCGTTATAAACAGGTTTGTTTGCGGCTTGGGTGGCGCCACCTACGTGTGGGTGCATCGTCGTTATGTGCTTTTCATGCGCTCCAATAAGCGAATGAACAAATTTCTACAGAAAAAGTGAGTACACATGAAAATATTTATAGGACCCTCATCGTTATCGCCATTCTCTAAATCAGATCATAGTATTAATCTATCGATATCGAACGTTTTACTAATTGAATTGGATTTTCAGTCGATTTCTGTACCCTGGATTTCTCGCGCTGTTGGTTTCCAGCATTTCATTTCCTCTGGGCACTGGTCAGTTTCTAGCTGGCGAGCTAAGCACACACGAACAGGTGACACAGCTATTCAGCAATTTCACCTGGTCGAGAGATGATTTGACAGTGGAACAAGCTGCCGTTGTCACCCATTGGATGACCAGCTACACCAGCGTCTTTGTCAATTTGGTGATCTTCACGCTCTTCACGGCAAGTAGATGTGGATATTTCAATGCTCAAACCTACTAATTGTAGTTATATATGTCGCACACAGTTCTTCTTTTCCATCATTGCATCCACAATACCTGTACCGTCGGGCATGTTTATACCGGTATTCAAAATTGGCGCCGCATTTGGACGCTTGGTGGGCGAACTGATGGCCTCCTGGTTTCCACATGGCGTGCGTTACGGCGGTCGATTGTCACCCATTATGCCAGGTGGCTATGCCGTAGTGGGCGCAGCTGCCTTTTCCGGCTCTGTGACGCATACGGTATCCGTGGCAGTGATTATCTTCGAGATGACTGGACAGATAACCCACGTGGTGCCCGTGATGATAGCCGTGCTGGTGGCCAATGCGGTGGCAGCGCTGCTGCAGCCCTCTATATACGACAGTATTATACTGATTAAGAAGCTGCCGTATTTGCCTGATCTGCTGCCCTCCAGCTCTGGCATGTACAGCATCTTTGTGGAGGACTTCATGGTGCGAGACGTAAAGTACATTTGGCATGGTATATCCTACCAGAAGCTCAAGGAGGTGCTCAAGATCAACAAGACGCTGCGTTCGCTGCCTCTTGTCGATAGTCCCGAAAATATGATCCTACTCGGCTCCGTGCAGCGTTACGAACTGATAAAGATTATTGAAAAGCATATTGGCCGTGAGAAGCGCATGGAGGTGGCACAAAAATGGCAAAAGGAGGCCGAGGAGCGTGCCATCGAAGAAGAGAAAAAGAAGCAGGAGGCACAACTGAAGCAGCGCCGGCCATCCCGCTTCGAAGTGCTGCCCGCCCCAGACATACTCAGCCTGCGCCAGATAGCCAATGATGAGATGCTGCCGCCTAAGAAGCGAGCCGAGACTCTGCACAGCTCTCTGGCTCCTCGCAAATCCATACTGAAAAAGACCAACTCGTTCAACCTGAAGACTTATGCGCCCACCTCACCACACAGTCCGAGCATTACGCCTTACACGACCATCACAGGCAACTCGGAGTTCCGAATACGCTCAGCGTTTGAAGCCATCTTCAAGAAGTCAACCACGCTGCAGGATGTACAACCGGATCCAGAAATGGGCGCCATCTCACCGGCGGCCAGCAACAATGAGGTGCAAGGACAACGCGCGCCCAGTGCACCCAGCACACCCGGCATATCCAAGAAGGTTCAGCTGGTAAGTCTCAACAGTCTTACACTCTATTGTTCCGGTCGGGGGTAACCCTACTACCTTAGGAGGCTAGCTCCATGACGTGCTCTGTCTATTGCGCTTATTTTATTACTATTCTGCATTCCAAGCAAGCACAAAACAATTGGAACTTTGTTACCGATCAGATCATGCTGGTAAGTACCGACACAGATCCCCCACAGATGATATTCTGATAATCCTCATGACTTCTATCTAACTCTATGTGTATGTGTGTGTGTGTGTTTGTGTGTGTACCCATCTAATCACTAATCCCATTCTATATCTGCAAGCAAGTAAACCCAATTAAAATGCGAACGGAGGCAACAAAAGAAACGGTAATAAATCTGAGCTAAAAGATCGTAAAGATTAATTAGTCACGGAAAGTTCTTGTGCTAGTTTAGCGTACTCGATTATCTTGGAATTTTCCGTGGCAATCCCGATCAAACTCGCTAGATGTGTTCCAGCTGTAGTTCGGCTTGGCCATAGAAATTGTCTCGCTCAGCTTTGCTATAGATAACTGTAAGCTCAACAATTAGATAATAAATAGAGATATGTTTCGCACGCAAATTAATATGCAAGAAATTTACCGCTTTAAATATGCCGCCCGATAAGGATGACAAAGATGATGCGATAACAGATAGTACAGATTCGTATAAAGCAATTAATATGCCTGGCGGCGATGCGAACACTGATAAGACCTGCATTAAACACAAAACCAATAAAGTTTCAGATATTAACAGACAGGTCCACGATCCGGCAATTGTGTCCTATTTGAACGAGAATCACGTAGACAAGCAGAAAAAACTAACGAAAAAAATTCAGTTCAGCAGCGATGTGAGAGTCAAAGATTTGTCTAAGCATAGCTATACCTTGGATAGACTATACGATATTGAAGAATCCAATGACATCGGCTATACGATAGAGGATGACGATGAGCATTTGAGTGCTGACATTGACGAGGATGCGGCCGAGGTAAGTGGAATGTCCGGCTTCTCTATCCCATATACAAATAAGGCGGTTTATGTGTGCGTTGTGTATTGTAATCGATACTAATCGATCAGTTGTGTATATATCAAGCGTTTAAACCACATTTTCTTTCTCTCCATTGCTCCCAACGCATCCACATCCATTTTTTCTTTCAAACCAAACTCGATTAAGCAGAATATGATTAAAAAAAAGGCAAAGTCGGTACAATTGGTAAGTATATATATGTGCATTGATAGGTCTGCAGATAAGTTATTTGATTGTTGTTTGGCTGAATGAAATTAACTTCTGAATGTCTTGTAGCCAAGGGAACGCGTGATTGACATGTCGCCAGAGGATCAGAAACAATGGGAAATGGAGGAGATGGAAAAGCCCATAGATTTGGAAAAGGCGCAGATACACATAGATCCCTCTCCCTTCCAGCTGGTCGAACGCACCTCAATACTCAAGGTGCATTCGCTGTTCTCCATGGTGGGCATAAATCATGCATATGTGACCAAAATTGGTCGGCTGGTCGGCGTGGTTGGCCTCAAAGAGGTAAGTTCTTGCAAAATTTGTGAAGCCGTCGCCTATAAATCTGTATTTGGATAGCTGCGCAAGGCAATCGAGGACATCAATAGCAACAGCTTTGTAGCTCACCCGCGCGAAGATGAGGCTGACGGCAAGTCGAAGCCTGCTGTGGAGAAGCCTCTGCTGGCAGACAGCGCAAGTGACAAGGCCGTCGATATGACCATTACCTCCATGGACTCGGCCCTCTCTAACTCTGACAATTGTTCCGATATTGAGCTGGAGCACCTTAAGTCCCTGGACACGCCGGAAGTAACGCTCACCATGCCGCCAACAGATGCCAATGGAAACGCAACGCAAGACACAAACAACACACAGAACCAAAACAAATCGATATAAACTAGGCTTCAATGTAAAATATAAAATCTCTAAAGTTAGAAAACTATTTTAACTAGTTAGCCATGGCGACAATGATTGACGTTGTTGCAAAGTCTGTATGGAAACAGTTTGAACATAAAGTAAGCATAGTTAATATAACGTTGTTATGTATTTATATATCTCGCTAGTACATAAATTCAAAGATATCGTGATCTAAATTTAAGTTTTAATCAGTGCGAAATAAAATCAATGAAATATCAGCTCGGAAATATTATTTACTCCTTTTAATGCATTTGCCCAAAAATTTTCCGAAAATTAGTTCATTGAATCTTTAGTCAGTCCTTGGAAAAGTGAAATAGAAAAACCGAATTAAAAAAACTAACTATGTTATCTTCGGTTAATAAATGCAGATCAACGAAAAAAGACAAATGGACAATGAAGTGCTTGGGAAAGTACTCTATGAGAGATATGTATAAATTCAGAAATCGGTTGACGTACAATAATTGTCCATATGCGGTTTTTGAGTCAGAAAATAGCCATATACTATTATCTTTTCAAGAAAATCCTCTTTTTGAACTTAAAGAGTTTGTCATAAAAGAACTTGTACACACGGCGAATCCGATAGACGACAATTTATATAATTCTCCACTCTTCCTGTGTATACCTTACCATTTTAAATACACAGACGAATTGTTAAAAAATTGTTCCGGACATTTTAAATCGCGCGAGCCCGAGCTGACAATAATCCATTACCCCTACTATGATGTTAACTCCCATAAATTGATTGAATTTTCTGGATTCGATACCTCATCAGCCGCCTGGACTACAATCGAATGTTGGGCAGTTATCATCCTTAGTCTTTGTTTGAGTTTCTTCATTGGACGTTTGATGTCAAGGCTGCAAAATTAGGACGTTCAAAATTAATAAAGACTAGTAAATGCTAAAATTGTGTTGTGTTCCATTTTTTATTTGTATTTAAAGCACATCAGCCTACACTTTTGACAAATCTCGCACGATCAGATGTCAGCGTGTTTAATATCGTATGCGAGAAGCTTTTGCAGTTGAAATTGCAACGCTAACATATTCCTTGAATTTTAACAGAGAATTAACAGTGATCGAAAGCGTATGAAAATGTCTGGCTTGTGCTTGCCCGCGCGATATTTATCGCATGCGAGTTTTGCTTAAAACAGGCTGTAGAGACGGGAAAATGGCAGCGTTGAACGTGCTGTAAAACCTTATACGAATTTAGATCAGACTTAGATCGAACCAACAGAAACTAGTTCTACAGGGCACTAACATGATGACTCGGATGACTCGGCGAGTTTGACACTCACGATTCTCACTTAAGTTCACGTCGACTGAGCCAAAATCGGAGACAGTAGCGCTGCCACCAGGCAGAACTCAGCGGAAGCAGCGACTGAGGCAGCAGCAGAGCCAGGCGCAAGGCTTTGCTATTGGCAGCTCTGGCTATTTTCATTCAACTGTATCGATAAAGCCATTTTGGCAGCGCTGGTGCTCGGTTGTCTTCAAGATCTTCGCTCGGCTAATACTATTAATAAATTAAGTGTCTAAGCCCCGATTTCAATTAAATATTGCTCACTTTCGATTTCGATACTGACGTTATTAAATCTGGGCACTTGCCCGTTCACCAATCGAGAACCGTTAGAATGCGACGCCACAGCCAGGCTGACGATGTGCAGCCCATTGTCTCGTCCTCGGGGCAGGGTGCTGCCAATATAGAATCACCCTCTTCCGAAAGTTATTCTATTGGATCGACCACAGTACAGGATCAGGAGAAGCGTGAGATAGCGGGCGACGACCAGGAGATTTTGGGTTACAATCACACGCTGGTAAGATTATTAAGCTGGCCTAAGGATTTGGGATATTTTTAGTATGCGTCTAGACATTATTCTGAAAAATCTCAACCAATAAGTAACTTATAATTGTCACATAGTTGAACCAGCTTCAGCTGGATGCGATCGGATCTGATTATATAGTTGTTTTTTGGTTTCTACTCAATTTCTGATTTTTTCCAGTTCGATTCCGATCAGACTCTTATCCTAAATTAATTATTTGTCTCGAAAGAAATGAGCTTAGCATAGACACAAACCAATGCCAAAGCTTTTCGCAGCGGTCGAACTTCAAACGTTGAAAAGCTAACAGCTTCTTCACAACTCTTTGGCCAATTGGCAAAAGGCTGTGGATAATTTCTCACTTATCCAATCCAATATTTAATGGCATTGGGACCGGCCTCGACTGCCAAATGCCAAATGCAAACATTGGTCCTCCGAGCGATCACGTTCTTTCTGCTTTTAATTCAATTTCAATTTCTACAACGGGACACTGCGTTAATTGCGGAATTAGCACAGCTTCAAGAATTTAATTCGCGGCGCATGTGACAAATGTGATTCTGTTTGTCGTTCTTCTGCGACAGCTGGCTACAACAACAAACAGACTCAATGGAGATCTTCTCATGTGCGCATCTTGCGCACACTTTTGCATGCGTATGCTAATTGTTAGCCATTCGCATGTGACAAACACTGTCTGCCCTTTTTATTGATGACTAATCCACGTGCTTATCGTCTTAGATGTATGGCCGCTACTCGAGGGATCTGCAACAGTTCGCAGGCGACGAGGCGCGCCGATTGCGCAAGCTGGCCAAGTTGCGCAAACAGGAGGATAAGCTTAGGCGACAGGTGAGACCGTGTTTCACGTGATTTCTGTTGTTGGCGCTTGCTTGAGCCGTTCCCTCCATGTAGCTGCTGCAACTGCAGTCGGAGGAGCCTACACGACTGCACAGCATGTCCTCCTGGGTCTGGCAATACGTGTCGAAGCGGCTGAGCAAGGACTGGATCTTCCTGACAGCCTGTGGCATTATAATGGCTTTCATATCGCTCGGCATGGACGAGGGCATTCGCCTGCTCACTGAACGTAAGACCCTCATTCAGCCTAACCTGGCAATCAACTTCTCACCTTTCTCCTTTCCGTAGTGCGCTTTTGGTTCTTCGAGGACATCAGTGAGGATCCGCTGGTACGCTACGTGACCTGGGTGTCCATTCCCGTCATCTTGATGTTGTTCACGGCAGCCTTTGTGCACTATCTGGCGCCCCAGGCAGCAGGTATATTGCCTGGGTAGATCCTTATGCTAAACACCTAAAAAATAACGTTGTGTGTGCCTTTCAGGCTCCGGCATACCCGAGATGAAGACGATTCTGCGAGGTGTTCCCCTAAAGAACTATCTCACGCTCAAGACCATGGTGGCCAAGGTTGTGGGCCTGACGCTCGTCCTGGGCAGCGGCATGCCGTTGGGCAAAGAGGTGAGCATCACATCCGCCATCCACCGTACACTCCTGGAGTCATATGGCGATTCTTCCAGGGTCCCTACGTGCACATCGCCAGCATTGTGGCGCATCTGTTGAGCAAGCTGGCCACGCCCTTCCGCAGTATCTACCAGAACGAATCGCGCAGCACGGAGATGCTGGCCGCTGCCTGCGCCCTGGGCCTGGGCACCTGCTTTGCAGCACCCATTGGAGCTGTCCTCTTCAGCATCGAGGTGACCACCACGTACTTTGCCGTTCGCAATTACTGGCGCGGCTTCTTCGGCTGTGTGGTGGGCGCCTCGGCGGTGCGGCTGCTGGCCGTGTGGTTCCAGGGCGCGGACACAGTCACCGCCGTCTACCCCACCTACATAAGCACGGAGTTCCCCTTCGACTCCCGGGAGCTGGCCTTCTTCGCCCTGACCGGGTGAGATGAGCGATTGAACTGATTTCCTTTCCTCGCAGCTAAACGTCTGATTGGTTTTTCTTTAGGGCACTCTGCGGTCTCCTGGGCGCCTCGTTTGTCTGGGTGCATCGGCATTATGTCCTCTTCATTCGCTCGAGCACGAGACTGAACCAGTTCCTGCAGAAGAAGTGAGTAGAAATTTGTGGATCAGAGGTACATTCATCAATATTCATTGATTCCATTCTTCAATGTATGTGCATCGATATCCATCTATCAGAAGGGGCGCTCATCTGATCATCTGGTGGAGCAACTGATTCAATATACTCTGTACCTTCCAGCCGTTTCATATATCCCGGCATTCTAACCCTGCTGATCGCCACGCTGACCTTTCCCTTGGGCACAGGTCAGTTCCTGGGCGGCGACATCAGCACAGAGGATCAGATGGTACAGCTCTTTAGCAACTTCACCTGGACCGAGAAGGACCTCACCCAGAAGCAGGCCAGCATTGTCGCCCACTGGTCAACAAGATATACCAATATCTTTGGGAACCTCGCATGCTACACCCTATTCCACGTAGGTAGACCTGGCCCAGGCGAGCAGCCACTCTCGACTCCCACTGATCGTTGATCTTTCCCATAGTACTTCTTCTCCATTATCGGCTCCACCATGGCCGTGCCGCATGGCATGTTCATACCAGCTCTGAAGATCGGCAGCGGCTTTGGCCGGCTGGTGGGCGAATTCGTGGCCTGGCTCTTTCCGCTGGGAGTGCGCTACGGCGCCTGCATGTCGCCGATCATGCCCGCCGCCTACGCCATTGTGGGCGCCGCTGCCTTCTCCGGGTCGGTGACCCATTCCATTTCGGTGGCAGTTGTCGTCTTCGAGATCACCGGACAGATTGCGTTCGTGGTGCCCGTACTGGTGGCTGTGCTGGTGGCCAATGCCGTGGCCTCCCTTCTGCAGCCGTCCATGTACGAGAGCGTCATCATGCTCAAGAAGCTGCCCTATCTGCCCGATCTGCTCTACACTAACTCCTGCATGTACGACAAGCACGTGGGCGACTTCATGCTCCGCGACGTGAAGTACATTTGGCAGGGCATATCCTACCAGCGGCTTAAGGAGGTGCTCAGGGCCAACAAGAAGCTGCGCTCGCTCCCACTAGTGGATAGTTCGGAGAGCATGATACTGCTTGGGTCCGTGCAGCGCCAGGAGCTGGTGAGCCTGATCGAAGAGCAGATTGGGCGCGACAAACGCATGGAGACGGCGCACAAGTGGCGGGCCGAAGAACTCAAGGACCAATCCACGGAACGAAGGCCTTCGCGCTTTGAGGTGGTGCCAGCTGAGGATACTTCGGCCTTGAGCCGGAGCACTCAGCCCTCCAATGAATCGATAGACAGCGGCCACAGCCATTCCGAGTCCCGCTTCCGATCCGCGTTCAAGTCCGTATTCAAGCAATCCGTGGATCCGGAGCTTGATCTTGAAGCCGGCTCCAACGAGTATCTGCCATCGGTGACCAGCCCTTCGAAGAGGGTACAGCTCGTAAGTGGCACACCAATCCGTTACCAACACACACACACACTCACAATCGTTCCACTCTAGATCGGAAATCGTGTTATCGACATGTCACCCGAGGGCAAGAAGTTATGGGAACGGGAGCAACTGAGCAAGCCCATCGATTTCTACAACTCGACGGCTCGCATTGATCCCTCCCCCTTCCAGTTGGTGGAGTCCACCTCCTTGCTGCGCGTGCACTCCCTCTTCTCCATGATAGGCGTGAATCACGCCTATGTGACCAACATCGGTCGCCTCGTCGGTGTCGTAAGCCTGAAGGAGGTAGGATTGTAACAATCCAAGCCAACAATCAGTTCATTAACCTTTCCACATCTCCCTCCAGCTGCGCAAGGCCATCGAGGACATCAATAACCAGCGGTTCGACACGACAGTTCACACAGAGCCGACTGATGGGAAGCCCCTGCTCGGAGGCGGCTCCAGTGACGAGGGCGTTGACACCACTATCAGCTCCGTGAACACCATGCCTGGCGAGATCCGATCGGATCGGGAGCAGCAAGGAAATGACGAGGTCAAACAGGCGGCAAACACAAGAGTATAGGTCTAGAAAATAGGCCTCACTGGTTCTACTTAGCATGGAGCAGGTCTCGAAATCAATGGATGCAACTATATAGATATATAGAAACATTAGAAATCAAATCCAAATGGCTGGATTCATCTGGTTTGGCAAGCGAAACCAAAACTGGGCAATACTCTAACCACATAAGTTACCAGTTTGTACCTTAATGATACCCAAAGTTAATTTGTTTTTAATTCTTAACTTTTAATTTTTTATTTTAAACAAAAAGAAGCCCAGTCAAAAAGCGGAACGCTTTAAATAAAATCTCATTAAAACATTTTGTATTTTGCATTTTTATTGAAATTTTCTTTCGATTTTTTTTTTATAATTCATTTTTATGTTTTTTTTTTCGATTTTGTATAAAATAATATCTCATCTGCCATTTCTAGTATGGTTTTTCATTTCTCGTCTTGAATTTTGTATTTTTCTTTGCCAGATCTTTAAATATTTTATTCGGATTTAATTGTTTGCATTCGTTTACAGGTCTTACAGACACTTGCTCGCCGACTATGCACACACTTCATATACCCTACTTTCAGTGGGACGACACGAGTATATTTCGTTTTCAATTCAATTTCCTTCTTCAATCTCGACTCGAAAACGGAGAAATTATACTCGGAATTCTTACGGGCATTTTCTTGCAAAACCTAACAATCTAAAGTTCACTTAAATGTTACTTTATTTGTGTGTACATATTTCTGAATGTATACGTGTGTATGTGTGTGTGTGTGTGTAGTTGTATGTAAGTGTGTTTTGTAGTTTATTGAAAAGTATTGTTGTGTATAGTATACGATTCTCGCTCTTTCACTCTCTTGGAGCGCCTCTTGCTCCAGATGCCTCTCCTTCCATATTCTTGTTATCATATATTTATGTTTTGCTTTGTTTTTTTTTTTCTTCTTTTTTTTGTTTCGTTGCGAAACATTTCTCACAGTTTTAGAAATTAAAACAAGAGCGTTCTTTAGTTCTTTTCTCCGTCCTTATCAATATGGTCGTGAGTCCCTGCTTACAATGCAAATAGTTT
>JABVZY010000307.1:951942-964536 GCA_020883555.1 Drosophila nannoptera
TCATTTGTGTTGGTGTTATTACTGTAACTGGTGTTTCTAGCTTTTTATTGTTCCTTTTGCTGCTGGTGGTGTTTGTGTTGGTGTCGGTGTCGGTGTCGGTGATTGTAGTAGCACTAATATCACATGATGCTGTTTGTTGCTCTTTGGGGCCATCAGCATCATCATCATCATCACTTACGTTCTCTGCCTCATTTATCTCCTGCGCATTGTTGCGCATTTTTGTTGTTGTAGCAAATTCGTTTTGCTTCGACTTTTCCATATTATCAATATGAAATTCCTTTTCTTTCTCTTCTACTACTTTAACCTCCTCGTTCTGACCAACATTAGCTTTCAATTGATGTTGATTGTCGGCTTCGTTTTTCTCCCTCTCCTCGTCCTTATTCTTCTCCGTCTTAACTTTCTCCTCCTCCTCCTCCTCCTCCTCGTCGAATTCATCTTCCTCAGCTATATCATCCTCACGCTGCTGTCGCTGTTCATAGAGATAATCATCGCCATCATCTGCATCCAATTCGCGCCAATAATGCTTATAGTGCCGATAGTCGTCGCCCTCTCTGCCGTCCCCTCCGTCCAGCTCTACATCTTCATCATACACTTCATCGGCCTGCAGCTGATATTGCAGATCACATTGCTCCTGATAACGTCGCGTCGACTGCACACCCCATTCATCATCAACTTCCTCGTCTAGTCGCCCAAAAGCCTCCAGTGACTCATCGTCATCATCCTCCTCATGTACATTAAGCGTTTTGAATCCACCGCTGTTGCTGTATATGCCAGAGGCATTCCTTGATGACTGACGACTTAGACTGCTGCTTCCGTTTCGCTGAGCCGTTGACAGTCGGCCTGCATACCCGGTCGATGTAGAACCGTTCAACAGCACTGTTGATGCTACAATGTTGTTACGCTGCGAACGGCTGCGTGTATAATGTGCTGGCGGCTTTGGATTAAAGTTCTCATCACTATTCGCATCCATATAGGCCTGGGAGGGCTGATAGATATTCGGACGTTCTTTCATATAATCGTAGCGCATCGAGAAATGCTGCAGGATCACACGCTTTACGGCCATGGCCGATTCGGCGAACTGCGAGATCTCGCGCGCCGACTGATGATTACTGTAACAACGAATGATATTTCCTTGATAAAAATACAAATATTTAATATATATCATCTTATGTATATATATACCGTCGTATGTTGTTTGGCGTTTGCAAGGCCTTTTGACGGCTGGACTGCTTGCTGACAGGTGGATTCTGTTCGCACATACGAATCCAAGTATGATTGAGTACAGCTTCAGCGCTGATACGTTTCGATGCCTCCTTAACCAGCAGACGGCAAATTAGATCTTTGGCCTCATCGCTAACATCTTGCCACTCGGCCTCCGGAAAGGAAAAACGGCCTGTCAGCGGCACGAAAAGCCATTTTATAGAAGCTTTATATTTTATGATCCACCGACAAACACATACCTTCTTGAATGGACTCGAAAAGCAGCTCCTGGCATCTGCGACAATTTTCACCACGATTCCAGCCACAATCTTCGCCGCAATTGCCCGAAAATGGAGGATAGCCGCAGAGTAAAATATACGAAATAACACCCAGTGACCACAAATCGCAGCGTTTATCGTAATAATTGGCCTCGCCCACGAACAAATCGACCACTTCAGGCGCCATAAACTCGGCGCTACCAACCTGAAAGATAACCGCAGCAGATTCAATTAGAAAACTGACTGAACCGCTTTGCAGCCAAACTTACAGGGGTCATTAACTGGGGTGTGGCCGCTGGAGACGATATGTCCGTGGTAAATTTAATACCGGAGCCCAAATCGAAATCACAAATTTTAATCGGACAGAGTGAATCCGTTTTCACACACAAGATATTTTCCGGTTTGAGATCACGATGAGCAATGCCCTTCTTGTGCAGAAAGTCCAATCCGGATGCAATCTCTTTGATTATCTGAGCAGCCTCATACTCCGAGAAACAAATGTGCTCCTGGATGCGTGTTAGCAACGGTCCGCCATTGATTTTCTCAAAGACCAAATAGAATTTCTCATCATCTTCGAAGAATTCAATCAATTGCAAGATGCCCGGGTGTCCCTGACAGTGATGGAATGTCTCCACTTCACGAAAGACACGCGCTCGCGCATGTCCCGGAATCTTATCAATAACCTTCACAGCATATTCCAGATCGGTATAGATGTTAACACACGTCTGCACCGAAGCATACGCGCCCTCGCCCAGTATTTCGCCTGTCAGCTTGTACAACTCTGCGGAAGCAAAATCGTAGGTGGTATAAAATACAATCCTTGGAAGTTATATCTTCTGGTACACTTACCTTGAAAGGTGGACGAGTGCAGCGAGGAGCTGATGCGCTTTTTACGGCGCTTCTTCTGCATTTCCTCCTTGTGCCTATTAAGCTCCGCCTGGCGCTCAACTTCGGTCATATTAGGCGCTTCGCTCGACTCGTTCCCGGACACATCTTCGCTGCTGTAGCGCGTCAACTCGTTCTGACCGTCTACAAATACAAAACGGTAGCCGATGCGTGGAAAATTAGAAACAAATCCAGATATATCGAGAAATTATGAAATAATACGAAATGGCTAGACGTGAGATCTTTATGCGAAGGGAACGCTGACTGGAATTTCAACTGCTTTGCACAATAATTCAAAGCAAACTGAGCCATATGCACAACTTTATGTTTCTCGCTTCTAACAGACGATTTCATTATACCTAAGAATTGTCAAGCGAAAAAGTTCATAGATGATATTTGAATATCATGATAACAATATCCAAATATTTCAAAGGAAATCACAAATATATCACTTATTGATTCCTCGTATACCAACGACCAGTTTTATTATTCTTTGGATAAATTGCTTTGCAAAAATAAATATCTAAATTTACAATCTCTCCTTGAGTCGATTTTCATCATAATTTATCACAATTCAAATGCGTGCGAGCGCACTTCATTTATGGCGAACTCACATTTAATATCTTTGAGCGTAAGCTAATATAGGAGACATTTGTTTGCATTCGCTGATGAAATCGTCTTTTATACCTATAGAGAATCCAACGAAATTACGTATTGCACCACGTACGATTTACTTACAAAAGATAGCCATTGAATAGATATTAATGATTTCATTAAAAACAAAAATGGCCCCAAGAAAGAATCGCCATTGAAAAGAGACTCCAAAGCAGAATGATGAGAGTTTATAAAAGAAAGAAATTTAAGAGTTAAGCTTAAAACAGCGCGATACGGCTATTGGGACTTTGCCTACCAAAACTTTGAACTATAAAAATAAAGCTCACATATATCTATATATATAGACATCGTATTCTTTTCACCATCTGTTGCTTCTTCCAGCTACCAGTTTTTAATATCGGTGACAACTCGCTCTTTGCTTAGACAGTTTACTGCCAAGCCATCGATTTCATTGGCTGGCGTTAAGTGAAGATTAAACAAACGTTAATCAAATATAGCAATAAGTACTTATCAAAGCAAAGAGAAGGATGGAAAGAAGAGCGAGACATATACATATATGTATGACAAATATATTTATACTATAAATTCGATTTCAGGCTCTGGCTTTCGGGCCCGCAGAAATAAATATTTGCACATGTTTACCGACTACCAGTTGCCATATTTGTATGCCTATTTTCAAGTTTTTATCAATGCACAAATGTTTATAAATAAACAAACATATATGTATGTATATAGAATATGCTATATGCATATGTGGATGGATCGCTATAGCAAGTACACAATCTTAGCGCAACTGCGTAGAAAGCAAATCGCGTGTCGTAAACAAGTCGCGAGTAAAGAAATACGATTAAAAAAAAAAGAGAAAAAATTATAATGCAAAAATAAAATATGAATAAATAATCAAATCAAATATATGTAAATTTTAATGTGAAAATTCAGCATGGCCGGATGATCAGAAGGCGCGGAGCAATTCCAAGACCGCAGGCGACAATCGAAGCCTGACAATACCTACAGCCATAATCATGTTCATTATGATTGCGATGATAATCATGATGGCGGCTGAAGTCAACGCATTTTTGTAATTTCATACTCTAACAAAAGAGTATATCGATTCTGCAATCTACTGGATATTCACATAAACTCAGAGATCGCTAATACCAGAAAATTACTCTCATTTTCTTTTTCTTTTCTTAATCGGTTTACAGTAAGGGTATTCATAATTCGGGGTGATAAATATAGCTGTTCATTCAGTTCGGTCTCGTTAATTGCTGTCATAAACCAGGCACACGAATCAGTTTCGCGTTCAATATGCTATTTATAGAAACCAACACACTTACAACTCTGTATGCCCACTTAACATCTTTCAAGGAAGAGCCTAAGAGCAGAGACAACCAGATCGCTGCTGACCCACCCAAGCGACAATTGCAAAGCGCAATCAGTAAAGTTCAGCGGGGAGTGCGGTTCGAAGTGTGAGTGAAACTAGTTGAAAGGGTGTCTCTTGTATGTCCATACAGTAATAAATCTAATGCTCCCACAAACAATAGCCTCTTGAACACCAGAGGTAGTTGGCCTCTGGCCACTGAGTCGTGAGAGACGTTGAGACGCATAATCAAACATATAATGGACTACCAGACGGAACACCACTCCAAGCAATTCAAAGAGTATATACTATATACATATATATATACTACATAATTGAAAGGGCAGCCCACACATGTGTTTGAGCGATATGATCATTGAACTATTGGAAAACTTACAGAAAGATAGAGATCAAGATAAGATAGTGAAAACGAAGTACATATACAACGATCCAGGCGTCAAACGTGCCACGGTTGTGTAATCGTAACTAGAAATATTAATTATAGCAAGTGATCTTTAGAGATCGATTTACTCATTATTTTAAAGATCATTTATTCGTCAAAATCGATCATTAGTGACATTTAATGATCATTCGTTGTTAGTCGGCTTAGTGACTGACCTGATATATCTTCCACTGTCTAACTCATAGGGCTCTTATCTTGATCCTCCACAATAGACATACTATTTAACTATATCGACTATAGTATAGTCGAATTCTTTTAGATTTGGCCGAGATATTCGAAAATGTGTGCTAACCTGATGACGCGCATTATGTACGTACATGACCCAATTCCTTTCTGAACATTCTTCCGCCTCTCCCAGCTATTTCTCTAGAACGCAATACAAACACGTCAGTTGGTAAACAAATAAATAAAACACCTTCAAATATTTAGCCAAGCTTTTATTTTTTTCCCTACATTTTATTTTTCTCTCTGCATGGTTAGCTGCTGGTTCCGGTGCTGTCTTCCCATCCGATTCATCCGACGTCACTCCGCCGTACTGGTTTGAATAAATCATTTGCGCATTATAAGATTTATCAGACTCGCCTGTACCGAAAATTTGGCTGAGAGCCCACCAGATTCCCCGCAGCTCCCCGCTTGTTAAACGCGTCATCCTGCACTGCCACGCACCGACTTGCATACACTTTCCTGCACCCACTTGAAGCTCACGCACGGTTGTCGGCCACACGGTCTTATCTAAATTTAAATTTGGCCTATTTAGTGCTCTTCTTCTCTTTGTTTTTTTTTTTTTTTTTTTTTTCTAATTCTTATCAATTACGTAAAACCCATTGTGGGGGACCAATATATAGGAAAGCGAAAGCAAAACGCGCGACGACACATAATAATAAAATTATGTTTGTTCTTCCTCTTCACTAATTGCTTTTTTCTTTTCTTCTTGCCTTTCGCACATAAAGCTTTATTTTTTGCGCAGTAGATTTTGAAATTTTGCAAATCATTATGTTCCTGATTTCCTTCTTCTTTAATTTATGGAAAGTAAAATTCACATTTCTAATATTAAAAAAATTAAGCGAAATTGGAATGAATTAAGAAACTAGTGGCAAATTGTTTACGTTTGGTATTTACGTTTGGTATATCATCTTGCTCACACTCCCACTGGATGATTGAAATTTGTCTACAATAACAATCGATCTTCTGCTTATCACCTCATTTGCAATTCTGTCGCCAGAGATCGCCTGATGAATTCAATCATATAAATGACATCTGAAACCGTTTCATCCGATTTCGTCAGCCGGCACATCTGACAATTGGCTATTGTTTCTCTGTTGATGCGTAACCAAAGACAGACGTCTCTCTCGGCTTGGGGTTTTAAATTTTTCCATTTTTTGATCCCACTGTTGATGCAGTTCTAGATTACTTCCAGTCTTGTATTGTCGATTATCAAATCACTTTGCTTGCGGTTGTTCATATATTTCATTTGAACTGTCTCTCTCTCTCTCTCTCTCTCTCTATATATATATATATATATATATGTATATACATCGTCTCATGTTCTGTTTCTGTCTAAGGCAAACGTCAATTCGAAGCCGTAGAAAACTGAGACCAAAACAAGCCTCAAAATAGTTGTTTTTATTGCCTCATGTGCTTGCATTATTTTTGCACAAAAATTATAAAATAAAATAAATAAAGCGAATACAAGCACAAAGAAAACGAGTTGATTATGTCTAGCTTTGAGTCAACTTATCTCTGACGTGTTTGCCGGCCGGCAAAGCGGGAACGAAAGCGCGGGGGGTTAGTCTTGTCCCACAGTGGAGCTTGCCTAGTTTGGTTCGACGTAATTGTATAAAAATGCTGTAGATTTATATAAATATATTATATATAATGTTATATTTCCTATTCCATGGCTATAAGGAAAAATCATATGCACATTCCTGTATGCAAAAGCTTCTATTTGAGTTTCCTGAATGTTTGTCTTTCTATAATTGTAGATTAAATGTTTGCTTCGGTCGAGAACCAGTAAATTGTTTTCGCTGCAAAATTGTTGAATTAATTGGCCAGAACAACTATATAAACAAAACTATGTATCTACATATATTTTTTAACTGCGTTTCAGATATAAGGCCATAAAAATGCCATAAATAAGAAAACTTAAACAAAAAACGACAACAATAACAACATTCCTGTCATGTGTTTGACCACGAATTGCTAGTTGAAACAGTTGCTGGTTAAACCAGCCAGTTGTTATTCTGATGATGCAACATGTGGTAAGAAAGAAGAACATTCCAGTTAAATGCGAGACGCAAATAGTTAAGATGAAATTGGCACAGAATGAAAATTTAAATCTATTAAGTTCTTCATATTAAGGCAAAATCTTCTCGAATGTTTCTATTTTCGCATATAATAGATCAAAGAGAAAATACAGAAACCCAAGAAAATTTCGGCACTCACTTTAGATAAACAACTGTACCGTGAAGAGTATGACTCTTACTAATTATATTAACGCTTATCAAAACGACTTCCTATTTTTGATTGAAAGCCATTGCCCAAATCATGATTTTCGTCTGGCCGAAAAGCGCCTAGCACAACAAAACTGATACCAACAGAACTACCATAAGAAAACAAACAAGAGAAAAAATGCAAGATGGCCTTGTAAAATGTTTCAGACAAAGCTCTAGGCAAAAAGAATAATGTTAGAAAAGACCACAAGACCACACTTAAGTACCATAAGTAATAATAAAAATAATTACGAAGAAATAAGAGAAGCAGTAAAAATTATAGCAAACAGCTGCGAATAAGCCAGAGTGAAAAAATACTACGTATACATAGGTAAAAAAATATGGCAAAGCACAGACAAGAAGGCAGTTACAAAAAATTAGTAGACGCAATAAAATAAATTGCTTTCAATGGAAAAAATTTGCATATGTTAAAAAGTTTAATTGAAATATTAGACTTATGACAAGAATGTTTCCAATAAGAACCAATAAGCAGCCAACGAAAAGAGCGAAAGCGAAAACGAGAGAGCCATGTGGTTCATGGCTTCATACGAAGACCAATACAAATGCCAGACGCTCACACGCGCCGCTCTCTTCTGGGTTAGCTTTTCTACTCTTTAGTCGTAGCCGTACAATCTCATGGTGGGTTACTTCATACAAGCAACAACAAACACAAATTCACCGAAAAGAAGAAGAAAATTATTGCGCCGCCGAATAAAATTGTAAAAGCAAAAGTTGAATAAAAATGGCGATAAGTCAAAGAAAACAGAAACAACAAAAAGCAGCCGGCAAAAAGTGTGGGGGGTGCGGCATTGCGATTGTGTACATACAAGTATGTACAAATAAAAACAACCAGCTAATACTCATATTTATAATATGAAAACCAAAGAACAAATTCTCAGAGAATTGCTGCGTGTGCTTGCTTATATATATCTTCACTAACTAGGCCTGCCGGCAAAACGCTCAAGGTCGCTATGTCTGCTACGTAGACACGATGAGGCGATGCAGTATTGACCGCATGTTTTGTGGGAGTGTATTACTTGAGAGAGCTTGAGCAAAGTAAAAAGAAGAGAGGTGCCACCACTCCCTCTCAAACTAGAAGCTCGTAGAAAACAATTTCTGCAACGCAAATTCATTTTTGGAACCCGCTGCCCGATTTTTTGCGAGTTAATACCGCTCCAGTATGTATTGGGATATTGTTAAAACAATATGAATTGCAAACTGCTCTTTTCAGGCCACAATTCAACATCTTTTATACTACATCCATTGCAGAACAGGAAATATAGAATGATGCAAAAAGAATACATAACAACTGGGAAGTGAAATATAGATAACGGTAATGGAAGCGACGACAGATAAATAGATACGGTTATTCTTGGCTAACGGTAAGCCAGTCTGAATGAAATGAAATGCAAAGCAGAAATGCAAAACCGGCATTTAAAAGAAAGCGCACTAAATAGAATATACGGATATTTATTCAGTATATTACTTATTTATTTGTACACATATACAAATTCCAAATTTTAAAAATTCTTATTTATATTATTTTTAGTATTTACCCAACATGTCTGTGCTTTTTTGCCACTTCTGTGTTTTTAGTGCTCAGCTTTTAGCCGAAACGCAATTTATCTAAGCGACGCCCGTTTGCTGCTCAGGCAACGTCGCTACGACTGTCGCACGTTTTTTATTTATTTATTTCTGTTAATATTATTATTACTGAGGTATTCGGTTGTGATTTACTGCGAGCAAACTTGTCTGAATGATTCTTGAAAATACTTTAAAATTTTCTTATTGCATCGTGACTGTAAAAACAATTTTATAGGTGACCGAACGGCTATTGATGAATGAACATCGTTTAAAACACGCGGAAAATCTTTAGCTATCGTTTGATTTTGAGTGTGCGGGCGGCGAAAACGTGGACCGTTTTTATTCTACTATACTACCACCGCTGCGGAAAATAGTTTATGCAAGCGTGTGTGTGCGAATATGATAAAAACCGAATGGTGAGAAATAAAACAGAACAATTCCTAAAACACGGACAAAAATGTAGCCGGACCGTCGTCGCGCCGCGCAAACGAGGAAAGAAACAAACACGCGTCGTCGAGCAGCCACTGGTGTCATGCCAGGCCCGGCCCGGCAGCAGCCGAAAAACCAACTCAGCGAGAGAGAACGTATATAAGAGTGTTGTATAAAGAGAGAAAAAGCAGAGCATAGAACAGTACCCTACAAAGTAATGGATCGGGTGTAATTGACAAACGCATTTCTAATAGGAATATGGTCGACGGCCGGCCGTTTGCTGTCTGTCTTATGATATGGGAGAGTTGGAATAATTATGTTGAGAAGCGTGCTCTTTACACGTTCCAAAGAGCGAGTTAGCACTCGCTAAAGTACCAAATGTTTGTGCATTTTTGCTTACGTGACTTTTTTTTACATATGATGGGTTTTGAGAAATACGAAATCGATATGTATGTACACAGTGCGATTTTGACTTATTTTTATGATAAAGTGAATAACAAAATTATATTTTGTTTTCTCAATCCAATTATAGAAATATAAAAGGGTTTACAAGCAAACAATTTAAAGAATCAATACTGATATTGCTGCAAAAATTCATAACATAAGAATAAAATATATATCATTAAATACTAATTATAAGAAAAATCAGCAAATGCGCAATATAACAAATCAAAATAGCATTTTAAATTTGGCAGAATGGCACGAGCGCATTTAATATAGGAAACGGAAGATGGAGGCAGATCGTGTTAAATGTTTAACGAATTTAAATTGCGTTCTATTAAAAGTAATGAAATACATTGCAAGCACTATACAGAAAGAGAGTATTAAAGAGAGAGGAGATAGATAGCACAGAAGAGCTGTTGACGATAACAGGCAAAACATTGGAGACTGACATAATCGCCGCCCAGCAAAGCACGTTGAATTTGTTTTTATTGTGCTCTTGCCAAGTAAAAATGAACGAGAGAGGTAAAGGAAAGTCATAGCACAGACTTGTCGACCGACAACCAGCTGAGTCAAATAACGACAGCCGCTGCAACGCTGAAACTCAAACAACCAACACAATAGCAACAGCAAAAGCAACATAACAAAAGCGACAAGTGGCCCAGCATAGGCAAGCAGAGTGAGGACAGCAGCTGAGCAGACGCAGAGAGAGTGTGTCTGTCTCTTATACTCACTCAGCGCATTGAAAAAGACCGGTATGACCACGCAAAAAGCAGACTGAGACAACGACGAATGAGCAAGTAAAGGCAAAATTGAACAAACAGCGCTGCCATTCATTCGATATCTCTCCCATTCTCTTGCTCACACACACACTCGCCGCTGTCTCTTCTTTGTACCTGAATCTAAGTGCGAACACGAATACAGGCACAACATCACGTAGGCTGCTGACGTGCTTTTGTTGAGGGCAGCATGAAAAACGAGGCTAGCGCAAACATCGACGACGACACTAACACACACAAACTAATATCATCGCCTGATGTGCGAATAGTGTTGAAAAACAAATACGTGGAAGGGCAAAAATCGCAGCAAATCAACAACAAAAACTACTTTAAAGTGTGCCTTGTTTTCGAAAAGAGCAACATTTAAAATGTTTTCAGCTGGAATCTCTTCAACTTGTCATATATTGCACTGACAGCCGAGGTGTTGCCATACAAGAAAAAAATCGTTGGTAGGGCAGCGTTTACACTTACGTATAATATATTCGCATTGTTAGCACGTACATACATATATATGTATATGAGTTGCTACATGTGTGAGTGTAAGGCAGGAAAGTGGAGATGCGTGTGAGAGGCTGCACGTACGCACACGTAGATATTTATTGTTGTTTAATATATATATAAATATAAAGGCAACCTCTATGCCAATGTAAAAGTCTCTAATATTGCTTGCGGTAATCGGGCGACCAACCACCCACAAACCATTGCACACTTCAAATCTCCAAACATCTATTTATTGTAAAATAAAATATCTACATTGAAACGAACGACAACTTTAGCTTCACTTGATATTCCTTTGTTCGTACAATCATAACTTCTATATAAGCGCTCATGCACACACATACTTCCGTAAGTATATGCATAATCTTGGGTCCATTATGATATGCATTATCAGTGGGGCTGCCACAGATCCTGTGTCCATAGAAATAGCGCAGTCATTACACGTCATCAGGCGATTGACTCAAACTCGGTCAGCGTTGGACGGCAATAGCATTTGGGTTCGGAGAGCAGGCGGACACTGTGCTCATCGCATTGTCTTTGCTCACAACGTTCGTTCATTTTGTTTGCTCGTTCGCTTTGGGTTTCGTTCTATTTTGGGTCGCTACTGCGGCTGCCGTTGGTTGCACCGCCAAAGTGCAATAAACGTCATCAAGGTTATATGCTGTCGCTACGCTGGTTGCATTGCAGTCACTGTTTGCAGCAGTGCTAGGTTAGCGTTGTGATCTGCTTTTATTCATTAAGCTTGTGTTGAAAAACATCTCACATATAGTATCATTTTTATTAATTGCCTGAGGCACTTAACAAAAGATAACAGTGCCAACAACCATCTCACTCGAACACGTTTGGATTTTTATTTCTTCACAAATGTTGTTTATTAAGTGCCAATGTATTTCGTGAATTTGTCAATTCCGGAAGCAAGCCTCAGCGCGCAGCTATTCCAAAAGCAACAGTATAACAGAAATTCATTTCACGCTGCTGCCCACACGATGGTGAGTCAGTTGCTACAAGTTTGGTACCCGTTTCACGTATCCACCCCCACCTTTTGCCTTTTCACCTTTTTTTTCGATTCAAAACCTGGTAGACAAAATTCTGAGAAACTTTCTCGCGCTATCTGCATCTCTTTCGGAAAGACAGCTGTCGATGTTGAGTATCGCCCCTACCAGGTGTTTCTCGATACTGTATCAGACAAAGGGGAATGAGCTTTCCATGGTTTCGCGGTTACTCTTTCCTTTTTCGTATGCTCCAAGCTCTAATTCATTGTAAAGATTCGTGAAGTTTAAATTTAGCTACAAGGATGAAGTGAAGTATATTAAACAAAAATTGTTCAAAAACAAAATGATCTTTGGAAGTTATTGTAATTAGATTTTACTCGTCGTCGTTTTAACGTCGTTAGTATACATTTAAGTTAGTGTACACTAATCAATAGTTAATCAGATGAGCTCATTATACATGAGTACATGGCCAATATGTTCATTTATTAAATAAAATATTAATATAAGAAAAGTAGCTCATTTTTGCAACATTTTTGAACCTGAACGTGTCCCATTTGATTTACTAAAACTGAAACCGATAT
>JABVZY010000307.1:1005132-1015917 GCA_020883555.1 Drosophila nannoptera
GGTAATTGATCAGTGAAATACAGATATACATATATAGCCCCACGGCAGTCTTATCTGCTATATATCGTACTTAGCATACATTTCAGTTTTAGTTTCAATATATGTTTTTACATATGGATATAGTCAAAGAGGTAAAAAAAACCGTTGATGAACGCATTTCATTCTTTTATATCTGATTGTCTTTTTTATTTTGTGTGTTAAAAAGCAGGCACGTCTGGCCACGGCCATTAACAAATGCAAAATACCACCAAAACCAGCAATATAATATTTTTTATTTATGCTAAAAACAAAGAAAAAATAAGAGTATAAGAAACAATTGCAATAACATTCAGAGTATTTTAAGATAGTTGTTTTTTTAAAAGCGGCTTTCCCCTTGCAGTTTATTTATGTATTTCAGGAAGTTTTATAAAAGACATAGAAGAGCGAATTAATATAATAATTCACGGAAAAACAGAAAATTATAATTATTTAGTTACATTTCAAATAAAGACACTTTGGATCTAAAGGTTTTTAATAGCATTAATCTAAACTGCAAAGGAATTCCGACTTTTGGTATTCCGAAATGTTTTTGTGTTTAGTTTCGTTAGTGTCAAATACATGTGCTTCTTGGGGAATATATGTCTTGGTTGTATATGCCTAATTATGAAATTTTCATGATATATAAATAAAAATATTAAATAAATTAAGCAAGCAATTTAAGAATATGTATATATGGAATTGTACGTATATATGTATGTTTGTATGCAAACATCTTCGACTTTGAGCATCCTAACACCTGGCAACATGTGTGACTATGTACATTTATATATGTTTGTGTGAAACGCAACTTTTTTACAACGTAGGCATTATTTATATATTGATATTTGAACACATATACACGACTGAAGGTTTCCTATCCACACAATTAAAAAGTTGAACACACTTGCGGGTAGCAAATCTTACAAAAAAAAAATATATATATATAAAGTAAAATATGGACGTAAATACATACATATGTATATTTGACTAGCTGTTTATTCTCCTCACATGCAAAGCCACATCATAACAGGAGACTGAGAGATAAGCGAAAGAAATCTAAACAGACGGACAAACAAACAATCACAAACACATACAAATGTATACAGTCGAATGAGAATACGACGGCAATGAGCAAGAGAGAAGAGCAAAAACCCACCTAACCGTATCTGAAGTCTCACTGTCTCTTGTTGTTGCTATTGCGTAGTCATGGTAGTCAAACTTCAACGACGACTGCTCTGTGTGAGACTCGTCGACACACTCATACGCACATCGATTATATGAATATATGTATGTATACCATTGAAATGTTCGCCTGTATTTGGTTAACTATCCACATAGCGTTAATTTCACATAGTAATATTGTTGAAAATACATTTGCAATATTTATAATAACGCGCACACTAACACCTATGCACAGGCACCAATGATTGCAAAATCAAACAGGGAGAAAAATAATTTTACACATAAAAGCGAGCGAAAAAATGCCAGCACGAGAGCTCGCTTCAACAGACAAAGAGGTAGTGTGGTAAAATTCTCAGACAAGCCATGTATTTGCTCCCTCGTTTGCTTAAACTCTCACAATTTGTATCTCATACTCTCCGTCTTTCTCTCTTGCTTTGTGTGGGGAGCCACACCGTATCAATTGTTAATACGTTGTGAGTATACATGTATGTGGGTAAAAAAATCGAAACTCTGTGCCCCACAGTGGCTTCGAACCGCTCCCCTTTGGGCATTGCTCACTTATATCAACACATGTTCACATATTTATAACTGTATGTCTATGCATACACATACATTCAAGCAATCATACATACGCACAATGTATATGAATTCACAATGACAACCACTTCGTCACCATACAGATAAAACTGGCATTAAACAATTGCGTTTTATATAACTTCACTATGTTTTTGCATAAATATTTTCAAGCATAATTTCTTTTGAACAAAGCTTACAAGTTATTCTACTAAAATAGTAAATTGCACTTGAAATTAATAGTATCTGATTTTTTTTGGGAGTTTACCTCTGCGCGATTCTCGACCTGACAAAAGAGCTGTAGATGTATTTTATTTCACAACATCGGTCACACTGGCTATTAGTACCAATGTTGCACCCATATTAATCGAATAAGGAAAACAATGAAAGCAACTCAACACGATTCTCAACGGGAATCGATATATTTAATCGGAAAATATAAAACACATCGATGCAGGAACGCCATTAAATACTGACATTGGCATTTTCGTATCTTAATATTTTCGACTTGGAAAGAAATTTCTTAAGAAATTAACAATCTATTACAGGACAATTAATTAAGTTACAGTTAAATCCAAAATGTAAGTAAAGCTGACACATTCTTTTCAATGTTTAATGACGGACATATTTCCTATTAAGGGCGCGTGCCCGGTCTCCCACCACCGAGGGTGAAAAGGAAAATAAAGGGAAAGATATTAAAGAGAAGGACGCAAAACCCGCTACATCTCATTCGTCGCGCAGAGAGCGGGAACGTAAGCGCCGGGGCTCTGCCTCATCGAGTAGTGACTCCAGCAGAAGGTGAACATTTAATTCTCCAACATTTTACCCTGAATAAATAAATATTGACTTATATTTTTAAAGCTCATCGGGTAGCTCATCATCACGGAGCAGCTCTGGCTCTAACTCTCGATCAAGTTCGAGCAGCTCGAGCGATTCGTCCAGTTCATCGACTTCATCATCAAGTGATTCTGATCGCAGCGAGAAGACTCGTCGTCGTGGTGGCGGCGGAAATGCCGGGGTTAAGGACAGCTCCCGTTCACCGCGTAGAACCACCAAGTCGCCGCGCCCCAATAGCAAGGTACGCAAGGAATTAGAGCGAGACCGCACTGATCGCGATCGAGATCGTGTACAGCGCAGTCATACACGTTCCAGAGATCGTGCTCGCCGCAGCTCTAATGAACGCAGTGGAGCTGGTGGTGCCAGCGATGTAAACAATTTGAAACGTGAACGTTCCCACTCTGCCAGCCGATCGCGTTCACCACGTCGTCGTGGTGGGCGTGGGAGCGTCGATCGCACACCACCACCGAAGCGCCGCGAACGCTCACGCACCCGTAGTCGCACCCGTTCACCTACACCAAAACCAGTACGAATTCATGTCGGAAGGCTAACTCGCAACGTGACCAAGGATCATGTACTAGAAATATTTAGCAGCTTTGGCACTGTTAAAAATGTTGAATTTCCAACGGACCGGTATCATCCCAATTTCGGTCGTGGCATGGCCTATGTAGAGTACGCTACGCCCGAAGAATGTGAGTCTGCCATGAAGCACATGGATGGTGGTCAGATCGATGGCCAGGAGATAACAGTATCGCCAGTCATTGTGCCAAAGCAACGACCCCCCATTCGACGACCATCGCCGCAAATGCGTCGTCCCCAAGGCGGGCGATGGCGTTCCCCGCCGCAATTTAATCGGTTCAACAACCGTGGAGGAGGCGGCGGTGGCGGACGCCGCAACTCTCCTCGTGGGCGACGTTCGCCACGACGTCGTTCACGTTCTCCCATACGTCGCCGACGTCGCAGCAATAGTTCGGACAGCTCCCGCTGAAAAGCACTTAGTATAGAAGATTGAGTTTCAACGAGATCACTTCAGAAAACATATAAAAAAGGCATTTCAAATCAATTTTATAAATCATCTACAATTCTCTAAATGTAGGCAAGAATACTAAAAAACAATTTTAAAAAAAGATTTGGTTTTTAGTATGACAAACAAGTTAAGTGGTATTCAATAATTGCAAATTTGTACTAAGTAGAAGATAAATAAAAAGTAATGTCTAATTTTCTTCTTTTTTATAATTTATTTATCTTAGATCCGAACTAATGAATAAAAGAACAATCGCTTGCTTCTAATGGACACCCTTGTGGGTGATTCACCTTAAAGAAACATAACCTCTTCTTTTTTATTATTGCTTTTCCAGTAGACACAGCCACTGTCGGCTTACGTATGCCGATCCGATCTGCTCCACAAAACTGAAATACTTCATGTTTATTTCGGAGCAACGTTTTGATTCCTCCGCATTCCGACTTTATGCCTTTCAACTCCGATTTCGTCAGACCTTTAGCAATATCATGCATTGTGAGTTGTTGTCCAGAATCCCAGTGGTTATCGGTATTTATATCTGATACTCTTGCATTATTCAGTAACATTCTGAAAATTTTTAATACCAAATCATCTAGTATGTGCCTTTCTACTTGCGTGCAATTTCGCACTATTTCTACTTTTTCACGTAGTTTCACTGTGTTTTCGCTTGATACTTTGTGTTTCTGCAGTTCCTGCTCTACAAAATAATTCAAGTCGTGGACAGCAGAAGCTGACTGCTGCAATCCAATCAAAGCTAAGCGTTTAGTACTTGGAATCTTAAGGCGATCCTGCAGAGTTTTAAATCCACATTTATCAGAGATTTCACGAGCATATAACATAAAGTCCTGATAAGCACTGATGCTAGTGTTACGCCGTTGAAACTTCTCGCCCGACAGTTCAAATGGACAACAGGGCAGTAGAAAATAACTGGCCTTAAAACGGGCAGCCAAAACCGGCAACCAAGGGGATAGTTCATCGGAATGATTACCAATCAACCAGTTGATTTCTTGATAATCCAGTTTATAGGTTTTCGGGTCAACAGTTTGCTCAATTAACCTTCCATTCGATTGCTCCGGATAGAGAGACCAAAGTTTACGCTTGCGCACATCATAGCCGTAGCCCTTGAAACCCTCCGCATTGAGAATGTGGACTAGCAAACCATTGCCACAGCCTAGGTCCGCAAATGCCGTCGGCTGTTGTTGTGTACAATTCCATAAAGTGATTAAATATGCAGCAATTGCCAAATCTTCATAGATGTATTTTAAGGGATCCGTAGATTCGCTCGCCGCTTGCCAGTAGTTTAGCAAGCGTTCGGAGTGTCTTTGCTTCAGTTCCTTATACAGTTCGTTATACATTTCCACGTTCAATAAATGCAAAGACTTTTGACACTTGTTGTCCCATTGAATCTGTGCCCAGCTATAGAGCTTGGGCTTTAGCACATACTGAGCCCATCGTGAATTCTGTTCGCATTTATCTTCCTGCCCCTGCGACAGCTCAACTACCTCCACCTGACCATTATTTAGCTGCACTATGAAGTCATTAAAGGCGGTACCATCAATAAAATGGCATGCATAGGTCCACTTGCAAAAGTCTGTAAGTTTCAACAGACAACGGAGTAAAGAACAACCGTGTAATCAATATATTAATTAGATATGGTCTCACCCACAGTAGCATTCGCTAAAATATTGGGAGCTACCCTTTTTGTCAGCATTTTGTAACTAATCGTAAAACCTTCGGAGGTTCTCTCCTTAGTACTCGCTTTTAGTTGTTCCTCCAGTTCCGCCTCTGTGGATTCATGGAGTTTCCCATGTTGTCGATTTTGCACTCGAGTTATAAGTACTTCGAATATATTTTTATTCAAGACATGATAGTTTTTTATTAATACGCTAATGGATCGCCAGAAACGCGCCTCGTCCAATCGCTCAGCTGCCATATCACTTGAATATTTACCAACACTTAAAGGCAAGTATGCATGCCAAATGTATGCAAACAATATAAATAGCTTATATGAAAACACTAAATAATTAATATATATATATAACTTAAAACTATTTATAAAGAAAAATGTCCTTAATCGCAACTAAAAACACATTTAATATACATTTTTCCCCTTACTTACAATGAGAATAATGCGTCCAATGGTGTGCCGCATACGTGCCTTTGCTTGTACCTGTTGCGTAACACAGCTGATTTGTAGCTGAAGGCCAGAACAGAACGTAGAAAACTAAATTTGTTATTATTTGATTTATGTCATAGTAAGTTTTGTTCTTTAATGATGAACGTGTCCTTTCTGCGCAAATCTGTTCAGCTCGTAAATGCTAACAAAAAATATGCAACAATTGTAAGTATTTCTCAAAATATAAACCTAGGCGAATATAAATTGTTGTTGTTTGTTGTCAGCTCGGTACACATAGCGTTCGGCGCAGCTACAGTGTTAGTCGAAAATTATCGGACGATAGATACGCATTTCCTGGAGCTCGTGATGCGGGATTTACAAACAATCTGAAGCTGACAATGCCTGAGGATTATGCACCCATACCCATTTACAGGGTAATGGACCGTGATGGTTACATTGTGAACGAAGCAGAGGATCCAAATCTAAGCCAGGAAATTGTTGAAAAAATGTTTCGCGATATGCTGCTGTTGTCGACCATGGATAAAATACTGTACGAATCACAACGTCAAGGTCGCATCTCCTTTTATATGACCAATTTCGGAGAAGAAGCGTCGCATATAGGCAGCGCGGCAGCCCTTGAAATGCGTGACATAATTTACGGTCAATATCGAGAGGCAGGTGTTTTAGTCTGGCGTGGTTTTCGTATTGATCAATTCATAGATCAATGTTATGGAAACATTGATGATTTGGGTCGCGGCAAGCAAATGCCCGTGCATTACGGGTCCAAAGAGCTTAACTTTGTCACTATATCCAGTCCGCTGTGTAAGAGACTTACTTTTGTAGTTATGAGATTTGTTCTAATTGTCATACATTCCCATTGCTCTTATAGCAACGCAAATTCCACAAGCTGTTGGTGCCGCTTACGCGCTAAAACGCCAGTTGAATAACGATTCCTGTGTTGTTTGTTACTTTGGCGAGGGAGCTGCATCCGAGGGTGATGCACATGCAGCTTTCAATTTTGCTGCCACGTTGGAATGTCCTGTTATATTATTTTGGTAAGTACTAAAGTGTACACGCAATAAGAAGGATTACGCGAAAATCTCCTTCCAAATTATATGGTCTCATATATGTTTCTATCGGTTTGGTACGTTAAGCCGCAATAATGGCTTTGCCATATCCACTCCCTCGAATGAGCAATACCGTGGCGATGGCATCGCTGGACGTGGACCCATGGGCTATGGCATTGCTACCATTCGAGTCGATGGCACCGATGTGTTTGCCGTTTACAATGCCATGAAGCGAGCACGTGAGTATGTGTTGCGCGAGAATAAGCCGATTGTGTTTGAGGCACTGGCCTATCGGGTTGGGCACCATTCCACGTCCGATGACAGCACAGCGTACCGTTCCGCAGAAGAAATCGAAGTGTGGAACACATTGGAACATCCAATATCTAAGCTAAAAAGCTATATGGTGCACAAAGGCTGGTTTAACGAACACCTGGAAACAGAATTTGTTAGCAACGTGCGCAAGCAGGTACTCAAGCAGATTACCATTTCAGAGAAGAAACTTAAGCCGAATTGGCGCGAAATGTTCGAAGGTGTTTACGCTGACATGCCTGAGCATCTGCAGGAACAGCAGCGTGAGCTGGAGCAGCATATTGAATCGCACAAACAACACTATCCGCTGAAGAACTTTAAGCAATAGTGCAGAACCAAAAGCTTTAATATTCGAAGAATATCCAACATAAACTAACCTGAGAGACTTATTTAAAAGTGCATTTATTAAGCTTAAGCAAACCTAAATGGTCATGGTTAAAAATACATAGATAAAAGCATATCTATTTGTTTTTTATTCAGAAATCAGATTTTACGAAACGATTGAGAAATATATTTGGTGGGTAAAAAACACAACTAAGAAATAAATAAGAGTGAATATATACCACATACAAAGTCAAGACTTTATAATTACAATTGAAAAATGCTTTAAGAATTTATTAGTTTGATTTACATAAACAAATACAGTACAACACGAGGAAATAAAAAAATACATGATTATTAAGGATCTTCCTGCAACGCTGCCGCTGAAGTCTTTCAAGTGCCAATCGGTGCTGTGTATTTATAATCTCAACTTGAATAAATACATGAGAATAATATAAACAAGACAAGTCTTAAAAAACATCACAAATAAAACGTTAAATATATTTCCTTTTATATACATTAGCTAACAGCTATGTAAACAGTTAATTCAATTCATAATGGTAAAAACTTTCATCAAACAGCTTAAAGATGTACCGGCCGTTGCAGGATAACCCTTATTAATATATCTAATTATATACTTTTAACTTAACGCACAGTGTGAAGGTGAGGCAGCTAATTTATCCAAATTAGGCGCAACAATAGGTATGTTTGTTTAAGCTTGGCTGGAATGCGCGCGCGTGGATCTTGGTGTGGACGTTTCTTAGTTTGTGCGCAGTTGATAGTCGCCGTTCTGTGTGATATATCGGACCCAGGGCAACGCCTGATATCCACTCTTCTCAATGATCTTCAGGTAACGAACCTGAATGCCTGACGTAGTAAAATATGGGATCTCAAAGCGCACTTGTATAGGTGGTTTACCCTCTGTATTGTCCTCGCTCTCCACACTGGGAAGGCCAAAGTGCGCACGCATCAAGTACTCCTTGCCACCCGGAAAAGATTTGATTGTCCATATTATGGCATTTTGCTCTGGTGCATATTTGCAGCTGCCAATAGTCGTCTTGAATTTCGGCGAATCCGCATCGGCGGGCACGGGAATTACAATTTCCACATTATTGGCTGTCGATCGACGCTTGAACTGAGACTTAGCCTTAATCATATATTCAACACGGGAGTGTGCATGACGTTCAATGACCGACTCAATCCATATCAATGGCTTTACCTACAGATTTATGATATAACAATATTAACAAGCCATAGTCATTATAAACTCTACTCACATGCGTGTTGAGCCTATAAGACATCAGCTCGAATTCGCCATCCGGTGGTATAAACGAAATTGTACGATCATTTTCAAAGCGCGAGAGGCGTACACACTGATGAAACTTAACGTCTTCTAGTTCAACTGACTTAGATTTCCCACGTCCCGTACTCTCAAAGAGAACCTTATCGTTGAGTCCTAAACGTAGCTCTGGCATTCCAGACAAATATACACGCATTTTAATTGCTCCAACAATTTCGCTTCGCAGTACATTTCCGTTGGCATTGGCTAGCAAATTTACCGACTCAATGACATCCAAAAACACTTCATTTTTACGATATTTGATTCCTTCCGAGCGCCAAGACACAGCATTTGTAACAGCTACTGGTATACGAGGTTGAAGTTCCAGCTTGTGACCCTCTTGTGTGATATACTCCTGGAGTATTTTTGAGTCTGTCGTTTGTGGATACCCAAAGTCAATTAACTCATCAAGCAGCTCGTATATAATGACAAAATTATCCCGGATGGACTCTTCCTCTAACTCTTTGAAATATTCCACAAACACCTGTGCGATTTTGTGCAGGAACACAAAAACTAGCGCAATGTTGACATTCTTATTGCGTGGCGTTGTGGACACAATGTATAAATTATTTGTCTTAATATAGGCAAAGGTAGTCTCGGATGTCTGCAGAATGGGTGTAACAAGGCCTTCCTCTTCGCGTTCCATAAGCAGCGGCATGAATTTATCGATTACAGCCATGTCAATGTTGTCGCCGCGATAATTTCGGGATATTAATACCTTGCCTTTTACGTCCAACACAAAAATGGCTGAAGAAGACATTTTTCCTTTTATTTTCTCCCTTTTGGCTTAATGCTTCCAGCTGCCACTTGTTCTCGCTTCCCACAAAACAAATACGGTAACTGTAAAGCTGTTTTGGTTAGAAGCCTGTCAATGTTGAAGAAGTATTTGTAGTGTGATTTGTGTTATGTAGACTAATTAAGAAAATACATAATTAAAACAATAAATGGCTCTATACCGCTCAGACAGGAAAATAGAATTTAAGTTTAGTCACACGAAAATTACTTACGTCGTCTTATGCTTCTTCTTTTCTCACCAATTCACAATGGACTTGCAGTATTATACAACACTTTCTATCAAAACAAAAGTAACATCGTTGCATGGCTATAAACAAAACTTGTATTTAAAGCAAAAAGTGAGCACAAATTAATTTGATTTAAAAATTGGTGCAAACTTGTTTAAGATTTTAAAATGTTTCAACTTTTTATATACGAATATTGGGTTGCCGCATTAAGTTGTGACGTCATGGATGGATTTGTTTGCTTGCTACACCTTCCAACACTTAATATTCTTGCGCATAATTACATCGTTGGACAGAAGTATCGCATAAAACACAGCTTCCCTCAAATGTGAGAAAAATAAACAAAACGGTAAAAAAAGAAAATTTGGAGCATGCAAATGAATCCGAGCATTACAATAGAAAGAAAGCGCGTTGATTGCAATGCACTACCAAAGGGCTGGCAAAGAGAAGAAGTTCACAGGAAATCTGGCAATAACACAGGCGTTGATGTATTTTACTACAGGTAACAAAGCATACTACTTGGCCGATCCTTCAGCAGATACACGGTGAAGGTGGAGCCTGGAACTAACGTAAATTGTAATATAAACACGAAGTGAATGCACGTGCTATAACGATACGTTTTACTCACTTTCACTATTTTTTATTACATTTACCATACGTACACACTCGCACATATAAACACACATTCACCAACTTACCCACCCTCTACCTGCCTCGTTCAACTTTTGGATGTACACAGCCCTACAGGCAAAAGAATTGAAACTAAGCCGCAATTAGCACGTCAATTGAACACCGAAATGTTCGACATCAGCAATTTTGATTTTCAAACTGGTAAAATGCAAATGCAACGACAAATGCCATCACCATCCATATCACTTTACCGCTGCAATGCGGCAGGTGCCATTATTAGCAACGTTGGTGCTAGCAGCAACACAGCCAATGCGCTAAAACGAAAGTATAGCCGAACTCAAACACAAACCTCC
>JABVZY010000307.1:1023978-1062131 GCA_020883555.1 Drosophila nannoptera
TACCAATTGCGATTTTAATAAAACAGTTCTATTCAAAGGGTGCTCGACCTTCTGCTTGGATATTACACACATATATTTTGCATAAGAATATATAATAAGTGATATAAATTACACATAAATAGTTAACATTAGAATTACACATATGGAATAAGCTCGTGTTTTCACAGATTATCAGGAGAACAATATTTAAGCATGGATTTGGTATGCTTGAAGTGCGTTCCATTTGTGGCAGCCTGTACTTCACCGATAAAGCTCTGGGAATTGTGTATAGTGGTGCCGCCAAGAATAACTTTGTAGCCCGCATTGTTCAACTGATGAACGGCTAATGCCTCTTCGTATGTCGCACCGCCAATGATGAATACTACCACCTCTTGCGGTGGTCTACGGAAAGGCACTAGTTCTGAATTAATCGCCGGGTACATGGGATCTAGCTCGCGGCCCTTGAATACATCCTCTAGTGTTTCTTTAAGTAGCGGTGTGTGCTGTGTAAACACATTTTCTACGCCTTTTAGACCCTTAATCAGAATCCTTGTTAGCTTCACTGCATCTGTGATGCGCACCATATTGAATAGATCACCTTGCCGCACATGCGTGCCGGCATACTCTATTAGTGCGGGCACAATCTGCGTGTTGCCACCGCGCATCTTTATGATCTGCAGCAAGCTGGATGTATCGCAATTTGCGTGACGTTCATAGCGAAGAGCATACAGTGCCACCAGCTTAATGGCATCATCGATATTGATCCGTTCATCAGCAATCAGTTTTTAATGCGCTGCAGCTGAGCTGAATGCTCGGCCTTGCACGCGATCTCCTGTTCTAATTCAGACACCTCAAACAGATTACGCTTATTCGAAATGCTTGACAGCTCTGCCATCACACACAAGTGCTTTTGAACGGTGCCAGACATCTTCTTGAACTGGGGATATGATTCAATGAAGTTCTTCATATCAGCAATGCTCTCAACTTTTTTGTGATCGTTGGCCTTGCGTTGAAACTCATCCATTAGTTGCTTAATAGTGGATCCAATTTCACCATAATTGGCATACATGTTGCTCCCATAGAAATCATCCTGATCGCCTGAGAGTACCACTTCCTTGAACTCCTTAGGCACATTGGGCCGATCAGATAAGTCAACGCGATTGTTTCGTATATTGAGCAATTCGTGTACCATGGCTTGATAGGACCATTGATGTAACAACGGTGTGACTGGATCATCTCTACGATCTAATAGCAAGAGCAAAGGTGGAGCAGCCCCATCAATGTTACTACGAAAATCAAATAATGTTGATTCTTTAGTGATCTGATCATAGATAAGTTTTGCCAGCAACTGAGCTACTTGCGAGCCTGCACGGTAGCGTATAACAGGATTTAGCTTAAGTGATAGTAGAACGGCTGAAATCCCCTGTACGCTGCGGGTCAGCGCGTCTGGCAGCCAGTTAAGGTTTGTCATGCAATTCGCCAAGTTCAAAGAAAATAAATTGGGATTAACGCATAGATAGTCCGCATACAATTCTTTCACCTCGCGCACTGACTCTGACTCATCGCATTCAGCAAGGTATTTAATATCAGTGCGCGGTATAATATTGCTGAAATCTGTATAAAAATTTTGATTAGTATCCCTTAATATATTGCAAAAGACTTACATATAAAGTAGGCGCTATATTTTGGATTACGCAGCTCATTAGCAAGGAGTTGGATATTATTCTTTGTGGGGCGTATGAAAACTATACATTTGAGATATTTCAAACGTTCGTTGGACCGACCGGAATCCAGTCGTTCAAAAAGGTAGACTTCACGTTGCAACATATCAGATTGGCTGAAGGCCATGGAAATTATGCTTGTCTAAAAATTTATTTTTGGTAGTAGAAGTTTGTTGCAATGTAAAATAACATGTGTTACCCACCGTTTCCTTGTCTAACAATAGGATTTTCATGCCCGGTCCAGACTCTGCGCACATTTTTTCAATGTATAATTTAATGCCACTTATTAAATTCATTATTGAATCAATTTTCACTTATCCAAATACAAATAAAATTCTTTAATTTTTGTGAACAGCTGTTGAGACCGATATTGAGCATTTCTACCACCCACTCCAGGTTAAAAGTACCCATATGTTATCGATACTTATCGATGGATGGAGGTGCACATTCATACAATTTCAAAAATTGTTAATTTCTAAAGTCTTGAGAATGTCTTTGTTTATTTCTTTTTACATGATATAAATTCACATAAGTTTAATTTAATGCTACGTGTGATAAAAATATACTTTAAGCCTCAAAACATTTACAAACTTATGCATTACGAATTACATTCTGTAAGGCACAAATAAACCCCAAATTTAAGAATGGTCAGTTGTATAAAAACACAACTAAATATAACGCGTAATTGTGCGATATGTGATGCAAGTTGTGCGTTTTCCCATTTATGCATCAGTTTAGTGCACTGGTTCATTGTGATACAGGTAGTTTTTCATTTGCCTCCTTTTTCTGCTTCTCCGCCTCTAATTGGTAATTGTACGCACGTCCCAGCTGCACTAGTTGCGTCAGACCCACAAACATATTGACGGCAAATAAACTATAGTTTTTGGGAATAATCACCAATGAATAACGTGACCATATAATGCCCGTTGCTGCAAGTGCTCCGCAACCAGCAACTGAAATGGTGTCTGCAGGACGTGCCAAATCACTAAGCCCAGCGACGACAAGGCCCTGTAAAATAACAATCGGAAAAATTAATTGACATTTTTGTTAACATTTATCTTTACGAGAACAGAGTAACCATCTGTTATCGTTATATTTCGCACAAAATAAGTTCAACAGTAATAAATACATAGATGTATATAAATGAATACTTGAATAACATAGCAAATCATACGGACAGACAGCCACACACTAATGCGTAGTTATCTCCCGCGCTCTCTGAAATGCCAGCTGCGTCGAACAACAGTACATTCAACAAGTTTTATTCTTCTAGTATAAACAAATAATCATAAATATGCGTGCACTCAGAGATTTGTACATTAGTGACATTCAAATTCCGAATTTGTATATCAACAGCAGACAGAGATAATGAAAATTAGCGAAGGTCATGCCGTTGCGATTATGTAATCGCATGTTTGTCCGTTAGTCCGTCTGATAGTTAGCTTACCCATTTAATAATCGGTGCCCAGAAGAAAACTGTCTTTGGACCTAAAATTTATTGTAAATATAAATAAGACACGTGGTATATTTTGTTTAGTGCCGTTTTTCCTTAATTCTCACCTGCAGGATGCATCCAAAGTGGTCGCATTTTTGCTGGTACAAATTTATCACATACGCCAATCAGGCCATTGTAAATCTTTGTATGAATGCCCTTTCCAGCAACCACAGTGGTTGAAGGTGGTCGCGGTGCGGGTGCGGGTGCGGGTGCTGGTGGTGGTGGCTGTACAGCTGTCGAAGACATTGTTTTGACGAAATAACGGCGAACTTCAGGCGACCAAAATATTCTAACCGAGAGCCTTCAATAGCGTACGGTCAGACAGTTTCACCCGTACTAAATAGATTCAGAATCGGACGCGTGTGAATAACAAACGCGTTCACTTGATTAACATACACGTAGTCGCTCTTGGGTCTCTCTCTCTCTCTGCTTACGAGAGAGACTGCGGAAGAGTGAGAGCTCAGAAAACTATATACATACGTATGTATATGTGTACACATAAAAATCAGCTGAGAGCGCTATTACATGTATTTTTTGGCTTTCTAAAAATTCGTTACCACATGAAAAAGCAAATAAAATGATCTTTTTTATTCAATTTTAAATACTTAAAAAATTTGAATGTCTTACGTTTTCATTTGCTTGCTTGGATACATACGAACGCACAATGCAACGTCCTTGGCCTTGACGCTATAGTTTCCGCGGCCCAATGTTGACGGAAGCTGAAAAATACGCACTCAAATAAAAAAACTGCACAAACACATTTGCTAAATGTGCCATATATCTAAATATAGATATTAAAAGGCTGCTACTTCGCTTTGAGTGCATCACGCGATAGTTGTTTACATATCTGTGTATCACTTTAGATAAACATGAATTAAAATCCTAGAAATAAACAAAATTAGCAATTATTTGTTTCTACTCATTTTTTTTTTATTTCGAGGCTTAGATACACATACAGGTGAAGTACGTAAAGCATGATATCTGCATCAATTTCGTAGGCATATTGAATTGATTCGCTCCACTATTTGAGTCAACATAACTTTTTAAGTGAAAATTTCAGAATTAGACTCATCTTGACCAACATAATTAGCTACTCGCTGTACCGTTGTTATCGATTTACATTAAACTGGTTGACTTCATGAAGATCAATTTTTGGTCCTCACATGAAATTTTTTTTTTTATCAGAATCTTTTCGTCTGATTTACAAATCATTGAGAGCTACATTCAAGATTTGTGTGTATTTAGACCGTGTATTCCGTATAACGTATATATGTATACCCATCGGAATTCATGCAAGTTACTCATATGTAACTCGATAAGCTGTTTTGCTGTTTCGAAGTGGCGGAGTAAACACAAGTGCTTTAATTTTTTAGAATTGGAATTTCAGATGTTTTCTAAAATGTTTCCAACAACGGTAAATAAAACCATTTTTGTTTATCGCTTTTCATGTTAGAAATGTATATGTAATTTCAATTACAAATCAAAGGCGTACATGTCGTTAAAATCATTCATTACAAATCGAATATTTATACAATTGTATCTTTCCTGTGTGTATTGTATTTCTTATTTTTTCTTTTTTTGCTTTGCTTAGCACAATTGTTGCTGTTGCAATATTTCGTTTGCGACTTTGCTTCCCTTTATTAAAATTATTTACTTAAGTTGAATTTATTTATGTTCATTTTTAAACATATATGATTGAAAACAATATATAAAAGAATTTAGCTATTGCAACATGCATCAATCAAGTGTAACAAATTTAAATCGTTTCTCCTTCCACATACATTAAAAATGAATGTTTCTGGACACAAAAAGTAAAGTCAATTGTTTTGTTGAAACGATTTCGGGTTTGCGTCTGTTTGCAACCAAGATGTTATTTTAGAATGTGCATAAGTTGTTTTTCTATCTGTTCTTGTCAAAATTTCTGTTGTCGGTAAACGGGGGCCCAGAAGAGTATTGCTCGAAATCGAATTGCTAGATTCTATCTCAATCGAGTATACATCATTTTTATGTAAATCGGGTTTTTGTGTGTGTATACTGCTCAGCCATTGATTATTAAAAGTTGAAGTTCATTGGTAGTTTTTCCGTATTGGGATCGAAATTATATTCTGTGCCATCAGAAGTCGGTGCCAGATTTGATTGTTCGCCCTGCAGAATATAAAAATGAGTGCGGATTAGGAAAGTAATAATGGTATAAAAATGAGTGCAGTATTTACCTCTGAAAAGTATTTTTCGATAATATCGTAAGCCATTTTATAGATCTCAACATTCTCGTGCTGTTGTAGACGTTCAATTTTAGCGAGACCGTCACATTGCTCAATCTGGTTAGCAACCTCCTCCACATTGGGTCCGGCTACTTTGAGCATGTTGTTGAGACCATCAAGTACGACCTAAAAAGAAGTATTAAGACGTTGCAAACAGAGAAAATATACAAGTACGAGCTTACGTTGATAACTTGTATGTCCTGGCATGTGAGCAGATCACAGAATGGGGGAATGACGCCCTCCTCGATTAATGTTAACACCTGCTCGGGTCTGCCGCTAATTGTTAAGTTGCTTATAGCCCAGGCAGCTTCCTTTTGTGTCTGGAATTCGCCCTTGCTCAGGTTATCAATGATTTTCGGTAACAGGCCTACATTAATGACGGCCTGTACTTGGGACTCGTTGCCAGCTGTGATGTTCGACAGAAACCAGACAGCTTCCTTGCGTATTTTTTCCTTTGGATGTGACAGCAGCGCTGGGAAATACGATAATGCATCGTAATTGAGCACCACTTGAGTCTGTTCATCCGATCCAGTTACAATATTGCCTACGGCACGCAATGCTGCTGTCTGCACCTTCACCTCGTTGTTACCCAGCAGCGGTATCAGCTTGGGCACAACACCGCTTTCAATGACCATTTGGATTTGATCGTTGCCACCGTCGGTTAAATAACTAATGGCCCAAACTGTATCGACCAAGATGTTTGTGTCAGTGTGATGGATCAGCACGTTGAGTGCAGGCAGGATTTCGTGTATTGTGGCAGCAGGTGGTGGCGGATCCTTGTTTCGGCACAGATTCACAATCACCCAGGTGACATTACGCAAAAAAGATATCGGGATATCCGGCTTAATAAACGACAGCAGCGGCTGCACAACTCCAAGATTAATAACCAAATCACGCAAATGGGGCCCATCGCCAATAATATTGCCCAAAGCCCATACAGCTTGTTCGCAAACATTCGGTGCGGGAGAATTCAGCAGTTGTAGGAAGAGTGGCACAGCACCGGCCTTAACAACCTGTTCAAAAAATGGAAATATTATTTATTTTTAAGGCGTAATTCTAATATTAGTATATTTATTTTTCTATCTTCCGAGTTAATATTGTACTGAAAAATGGCGACTTAAAACAAATTGATAAAGATGAGATTATTAACAACACTTACAGCATTGGTTTGAGCGGGAGTTCCTGAGGCAATGTTGGTCAATGCCCATGCGGCTTCGAACTGAAGCATTGTGTTACTATGTTGTTTCAGGCAGTTTACGAGGATGGGCAATATACCGCTATTAATCAGATCATCGATGGGTGGATTCTTATCAGATGATAGTAATTTGCGTGCAGCTTGAACTGCGGCTAACTGTTGATCTGGTTTTGATGGATCTGATGCGGCCATACTAAGGTTCTTCAAATTTATGGAGTTAGGCAACTGCTCATCCTCATCTGTGTTCGAATCCAGGTTGGGCACATTTCGTCGCTTTAGAATTGTTTCTTCACGCTTGTTTTTGCGCAGTTCAACGGTCACTTCATTTCGACGACGTCGCATCTCCTGTTGAGTGATAGTATATGTCATTGATTGCACATTTAAATAGTATTCTTATTAACTTACATCCTGATCTTTTCCTTTGTTTTTAAAGTTTTGCAAGCGATTTTGATCCAGCGAAGTCATTTTACTGTTTTTGTGTGTGCTATATAGGAGTAATTATATCTATATATATCTATATATGCGTCTGCCAATAACGTATAACCGAAATGAATATGCTTTTGCTGTCACTTTTTCAAAAGAACTTCGTGACTTTAATATTTTGCGTTTTCCCACTTCTGCTTCGTTATTTCAATTGTGGGCGAAATGAAAATTGAAGCACAAACACATAAATACCGACACAAAACAGAAGGCAAATCACGGGGCACAGCAGAGAGCAGCAGTAGAGAAACGTCCGTTCGTTATTTCCGACAAAATCGACACCGAGAGAACCAACACAATTGCATAGCAGAGTAGCACGATGATAATGACAGCGGTAAAACGGGAGAAAGAGAAGGGGAAGAGCCAGCAGCCGATGGAAAAAGAGAAAAAGTAATGGCGTTAAAAATCTTTAATTCGTCATAAAATTTTCCATTTATAATATTCAAAAGCGTGTTCGGAATATAACTTACAGTTTTCAATAAATTTCTATTTTTTTTCGGACTGGCACAATACAAGCCTATGATAGTGTTTAATTCTTCTTTGATATAAAAATTTCAATTCGTGACAGCGACGAAACTAAAGTTGGCTGCGCTTTAAATGACGAGAGCTGTCAACTTAGGTCTACATAGCTGCAAATAAGTTATCGCTATTGTATCATCACTATTAGTTATGTGCAGAAACATGTTTGTAATATTTTGGGATTGAAATTTATCGATTGACATGGTAGAGGCCTGCAAAAACTGAACCATTTGTGTATATATGGATAATTTACACATATAAAATATTATCCAAACGCTTTTCATTAAAACCAAAACACATTGTTATGCCATTGCAGAAATGACTAAGAATACTGGGAGTGCAAGTACATTGGAGCAGAAACCACAGCAATTTAAGGTCACATCCAATGCATCATTGGCCGCCAGTGTAAAACGTGAGAAGATTGACGAAGAAATTGAGAAAAAGCTTGATGCATTAAATGCAAAGGTAAAAGCACATTGTCCAACGTCTCCAACGGTCTCTGGTACCGAGACAGATGGCAGTAATAGTAACAGCAACAGCAACGACTCATCTCAAGACGACAAAAAGCAGATTACACCCGTTAAATCTTCGAATGAAATACTGGCGGAACTATTTAGCGTATTCAACGCAGCTCCACCCGTAGAATTGCTGGATGACACTAATTTGCTAAAGAAGCACAAAAAGTCCAAGAAGGAGAAGAAAAAAAGATCACGAGGCAAATTGAGCAAATCGGATGGAGAATGTAGTGATTCGGATGAGACATCTGCCGAGAGCAAGTTCAAGCACAAGCATAAGCGAAGGAAACATAAACACAAACACAAAGACGGCAAAGAGAAGCACAAGGATAAGGATCGTGAGAAATCTAGAGAGCGGTCGAATTTGAATTTAGTCAAATTAGAAGAAAGGATTGAAACTCGCAAAAGACATGCTCCTGTAGACGGAGACTCAACTCCTGTGCCAGCAAAGAAGGAAATAATCGACTACGATCATTACTCCGAACGAGATAGAGATCGAGTGCGTGACCGTGAAAGGGAAAGGGAGCGTGATCGAGAAAGAGACCGTGAACGGGAAAGAGAGAAGGAACGGGAAAGAGAACGTGATCGGGAACGTGATCGCGAGCGCGAAAGGGAACGTGATAGAGAGCGTGAGAAAGATCGTGAATGGGATCGAATTGACAATGGCTTTTACAATGGGTACCAGGATAAACAGGAGGATAAGCATTCACACAACAACACTAAGAGCGGCAAGTCTATCTCAGAGCGACGGTTATCTGATGAAGTGTCGCTCTCAGATGAAGAAACATATCTACGCGAAAAGGCCAACGGGCAGCGTAGTTTTTATGCTGATGACAAGCCCGATTCCACTAATGATACACAAGCCGCCAATACACGTCGAAGGAGAAGGCGTTGGAGGAGCAGAATCCGTTCCCGTTCGCGATCCCGAGATTCGGGTATTGACAAGAAACGTTTGTTAGAGATTGCGCGTCGAAATGCCATCAACATGTTTAAACGTGGCGACTTGCCGGGAGTTGCTGAAATGGCGCCAGAGGTGAAGGACAGAGTTTTGGTCAAAATGAGGTACAGTGGACGCACAGTACAAGATCTCACAGAATTTTGCAAAAAGATTTCTAATGGTGAAAAACTGTCTGATCTCAGTTCCGATGAAGATTCAGATGTGGATAAGAATGGAAATGCCAAAGCATTCCATCACCCGTTTCAGCTCAAGGAACGAGAGCCAATTGTAATGCATATAAGGAACTCCACACCCTTAGTCCCATCATCCACCCTTCGCGAAGAACAGACAAAGGCCATAACTATGCAATTTCCAGTGTCCTCTGGTCAAGTTCATCGCATGTCTGAAGTGTGGGTGCCGGTCGATCCAAAGGAATCGTTAGCGCCGTTGCCCACGCTGCCCCCAGCGAGACAGGCAACTAACATTTTCAAGGACGTGCAGCGCAACGTCTTTGCGAAGACCATACCACAACAAGAGCAGCAGGAACCCGCCTTTAAACCTTTGCCCAATCTAGTAGAATCCGGTACATCCGAATGCAGCAGCCTGCGGGGAAGCGCAATGTCAACAACTGTTGCCAACCCAGCAGCACCTGTTTCTACTACTGCTTCTGCTATTGTACCGAGTCAACCCCCGCCAATGTTGCGGACAAATTTTGTGCCAGAAGTTCCAATACCATCCACAGCACCAGCTGCGTCAGGTGCTTCTATATTTCCACAACCTTCAGCGAATAGCACGGATGTATCCAGCATAATTACTCAACGCTTAAACGCTATCCGGCGTCTACAAGTTAGCGACTACAAGCTTGAAATCTTTTTCACTAGCTAATAATCAATAAATATTTTTACAGGATAACCCCGCCGACTCGGAAGCTATGAAAATGATGTACAATGTCCATAACGACATGACTTCTTGGGCGTCCTCAAAATTTTTGCCTGGCCAGTTTACAGGCAGCACCGGAGCTCAAGTCATGAAGGTGCACGAACTAAACAGTGGTCGACAACTGTGGACCCGACGGGATCAGCTAACGTGTACGAAGCCTGTGACAGGTGGCATGGGTATGACTTTGCTGCAAAAAATGGGCTGGAAACCGGGGGAAGGGCTAGGACGCAGCAAGTCAGGATCACTGCAGCCACTTCAGCTGATGGTTAAGCTCGACAAACGTGGCCTTGTCTCTCGCGAGGATATCAAACAGCAGCCAACTCGGACCAAGGGCTCAAATGCGCCAAAGAACACAAGTGCCGTAAACATTGCTCAGGCTGCGCTTACCGCTCGCTTGAAGCATCCGGTTTGTGTTCTGAACGAACTGACATCAAAGAATAAGTGGACGCCACCTCAATATATACTAAAAGAGGCTTCGGGTCCTTCGCATAGTCGATTGTTTCTTTTCTCCGTTGAGGTCAATGGCCAGACTTATACACCCTCTGAGCCCTGTAACAACAAAAAGGAGGCCAAATTGAATGCGGCAAAGTTGTGTTTACGAAGTTTAGGTATATTGCCGCCCAGTTAGTAAAAAAATAATCATATTTTTGTGGGTGTCTTTACTTATCTATTGTGAATAGTTAGAAAACTAATAAACCCATATATGTATATGTACATGCAATTGTATATAATTAAGAATAAAGAATAGAATTATGATTAATTCATTTTATCACTATTAGTTAAATGAAAATGGAAGAAGTTTTGAACATAATACCTCTAAGTATAAGATATCCTTTTCAACAAATACTACAAATCATTTATCGAAAGTGGGCAGCGAGCGTTATATTCTGAAAAAATTGCACGAATTATAAATATAACAGAACTATAAAATAGAATAAAGAATGTTAGTGCAAGAGTGTATTTGTTTGCAGAGTAGACTAATAAAAACATTTGTATAACCAAAAACAAATAGAACTGTTTCATATTACAAAATTTTGAAAGCTTTAGAGTATTGACCGTTTGAGCTTTGCGCAAGTACGATTGTAACGCAAATCAGCTGAGCTGGCCTGAAACTGGGGTGGGCCATCACCGACACATGCGCCCGTTGCAATTCTGTGTGCGCACGTATGTGTGGGAATTCAATCTCTACACGGGTTCGTTTAAGCACACATTGAAGGTCAGTTCAAACGGGAATGCGACGAAGACAACATCTGTCATTTGGCAAAAAATGTGGTTAAAGCATCCTATTTGCTACTCTCTTCAATTGGACTGCATGCACAATTATATTTTCAGTGGGCCAGGTTCGAATGGCATAGTGAGGCAGCATCCAAATGCTTAGATTATGTGAAAAGTTTCTAAATGGAATATATGTTTGCAAAACGAATCCGATTATCTTCAACCACATTATTCCTACATCTGCACTTGTGTGTGTTAGCAATTTTTTCGAAAGTTGCATAACTTTGCATAAAATTGAAAACGAAGTAAATATACATATAGACATACAAACATGATCTATACATGTATGCAAGCGTTGGCAAACTCATGCATTGTGATGTGGGCTTATATGTTTGTATGCTGACTGTTGCAATTTGGATTTGGTTGTCACGGTTGATGTTGACTGCTCAGTTTGTTTACTACTGCAGCCATGGAAACGTGTCGCACTTGTGCACGGTGCGATTTCGAAAATGGCAACAATTATTGGCTAGACATGTTCCATCCCACGCGATTGCAGAGCGAAATGGCGCAAATACGGTTGGAGTTTGCCAACTGGAAGTTACAGGTGAGACCATGCTTATACAAACACACAAACACATTTAAGTTTGTTAAACTTGTGAGATATATTTTAATCAAACGTTAGATCGTCAACGGCATGTTTGCGCTTTCGATTACAATAAATTGATCGGAGGTCTTAAAAAAGTTTCACTGAACGAAAGTACTAGCTTTTGATCGAATATTATTCTGTGGAGTATATCGATAAGAAGTTACGAGGAAGCTTAACGTCGATTTAAAAAAATGTGCTACGGATCTTTAAAAAACGGATCGATTTTGTTGGGCGTCTATAAAATATTAAACCAAATTTTTTCTTTTTTTGCTTTTATTAGATCTCACCAAACGATGGACTGCCACAAAAAATATGTAGTGATTGCTTTACGAAATTCTGCTCTGTCTATACGTTTCGCTTAGCTTGCCAAGATGCTCAACTAAAGCTGTCGAATATTTTTGATAAAATCGATGCCATTTCGTTATATGATAAGAATGACGATGTAAACGTTGAATTTGATGGCGAAGGACTAGAAGCTGAAACAATATTGGAAACGGAGATAGCAACAGCAGCAACAAATAGAACGACATCTACAACGACAAAGACAACAACTGGAAACACTGCCATTATTGAGTCCACATTGCCAAAACCGATAGAAATTTTTGTGGAAACTATTAGCATCGATGAAACCGAATCTTTGCAACAAGATGATGAAGCCAACACAGAATATAATTCCTTACAAATTAGCTATGCTTGCAAATTTTGTCTCAAGCCCCAAGAAAGTTTTCAACTGCAACACCTTTTATTAGAGCACATCAGTAGCAGCCACAATCCGGATCAGCCATACAATTGTCCAGAGTGCACAGAATGCTTCCAAGATGCCGCTTCCCGTACTGTGCACATGAAAAACGTTCATGTGGTAAAGCATTACACCTGCGAGGTGTGCGGCAAAAAATATGGAGATCGTCACAACCTCGACCATCACGTTGAAAAATATCACTCGGAAACAGATTTTGAGTGTAGTATGTGTGAAAAGCGATTCTTTACACGAAAAAGTTTACACTATCATATGAACTGGCACAATCCGGAGCGGCAGCTCCGTTGTCGGCATAGCGGCTGCGACAGACTATTCATCAATCAACGACATCTGAAGTGTCACGAGGCGACTCACACAACGGGCTCTCGTAAAACCGAGTATTGCGGCTTTTGTGGGAAAGGTAGGTGGTCAATCATTTGCTTCTGGGTAGATCACATTAAAATTGTATACTTTAACATCCACAGCTTTCATACATGTGAAGACTCTTCGTTGGCATGTCTATCGACAGCATGGCGGAGAGAAGCCATACAAATGTGCAATCTGCACAGAAGGTGGGTTGAATTACGTAAAAACTCAAAGACTTATAGTTTATTTAGAATATCACTTGGCTTTCAGCTTACAGAACGATTCCTTTAGAAATTTCTTACACTATACGATTTGTACAAAATGTTCGATTGAAATGAACAAAAACTAATCCGGTATTTAAAACTGTCCATGTTTGAAAGCTTTTCAAAGATATCTAAATAAATTGAAGTGCATTCCCAAACGCAACGCAATTGTTTTGTGAGCTGTTTTAAGACTGAGATAAGTCACAGCCCAAAGAATAAAAGTTGCTTTTGTAAATATAAGGATTCATTATTAATCAATGAAATACATCTGTCAATTCATCAAAACACTCATCACAAAGGCTTTAAGATTTGAACAAAACTTTGAAGGAGTCATAGCTGCCGCTTTTTATTGTATTTATCAGGTTGTTTGCGATCTAATGGTAAACATAGTATTTATTAAATACATCTATTAGTGAAAGTTGCATGTCAACAAAGTTTTAACATAATTTCAATCTTTTAATTTATCAAACTATTTAAAAAACTAAACCACCTTATATAAAATATTGAGCGAACAAGAGACTATCTGTTGGTAGCAACACGATGCATAATACTCGTTCCGGTTAAAGTTTAAAATTTTTATTTTTCGTAATTTTTAATTTGCTATCTAAAGTGCAAACAATCGATATTCACATTTTCTTGAACGAGTATGAAGTCTTCCACATTCCCATGGCGCGTCGCATGCAATTCAAAATCTCCCAGTTAATGATACATATCCACCGAAACAATAGTAGCAATATCCGAAATGTTTTGAATTTACTCAAACATATTTTCTGTTCGCGTTTCCTTAAAATAGTCTTTTCATCCTATGTGGAAAAACGTATACATATGCTTGAGTTGCATACAGAAAATCTCACTCATCAGCAGCGCAGCGAATGTATGTTTCAGTCCTGTCGCCAAGAGTTCGAAAGCGAACAGGAGCTCATCCAGCACATGAGTGTGGAGCATGTGCGAAAGGAGCCCTCTGCACCAGTAATATCGAATAATAAGCGCGTACTCCAGTGCAAACGAGAGCGACAATATACTGGTCTTTTTCAGTGTAGCAGCTGTAGTCAGCGCTTCAACATGAAGTCAGCTCTGGAGCGACACATGGCTGTTCATTCAGCGGATCGGCTGCATGCCTGTCCGCACTGCTCAAAACGGTACAAGAGAGCCCAGGATCTGAAATGGCACATTAAGACTCATGCCAATGAGAAGCCTAATGTTTGTGATGTATGTGGCAAAGCATTTGCTTTAAAGTATGTACTGACTCAGCATATGCGCAGCCACGAAGGTGAGTTACATTTATTCCCTATTTTCGATCTGTGTTGTGAAATTTTCGATTAAATTTTAATTTTCTAGTTCTCGAAAAGAATTTCAAGTGTGAGACTTGTGGACGAGCGTATCTTTTTGAGAAGTCCTTACGCTTACATCAGCGAGTGCATACAGGCAACACATACTATAAATGCGATTTGTGCCAAGAGTGTTTTGTCACCCACATAAAATTAAAAAGTAAATAACTTATGCATTATAATCATATACAAAGCATATTAAACCTCCATAAAAAATGTCTCACTTACAGGTCATATGAAGAAGACACATGATAATAAGCAGGCGCAGTCAAATGATACGATAGACGATTTGATCAATATTGTGATTTCTTAAATTGTACCAATCATAGAATCCAAGTGGAACAGCAAAAAGATACTATATTATTAAACATACCTTCTATAATACTCTAAGGGAAAAATGCTTTTGAAAAGCCAGGCCCATAATAGAATTTTAATATCTTAGAACCCTCCATTAGGTACATACACTCTAATACTAACCATACACAGAGTACGGTTGTATGTTAGCTTTATACTCTGTAGTATGTATTCATTGATCTACGTAAATTAATTCCGTATAAAATGCGTATCTCCTACTCGTCGCAGCTTTAAGCTATCATATAACGCAGTTTTAAATAGAAATCATTAATCTGGAATACCTATACACATACATATGTTTGTGCATCTTATAGAATGCAAATCACATGACCAGTTGGTGACCATATTAGTGATAGGCAAAAATACATTGAATTAATTTAAGCTAAAGCTCAAAAAGATATTGCATTTATTTATAAAGAAATAAATACATATTTACATATACAATTATTAGAATATAACGTTCCAAATTATATCAATATGAGCCGAATAATTATAATTATTTTACATTAGTTGTGGTAGTGCAATACATTTATATTTACCAAATTCGAGTTCCATACAGAGCATACAAAAAAAATCTTGTGCATTTTTTACTGTTTGGGGAAAACTTTGTAATTTTAAAATTTGCGCGCGTGTTATCGTTGACGTTAGATTAAATGCTGTGGCAGCTCTGCCGTAAATAGCGTTGCCTGATGTTTTTAAAATAACAAGCCGCTACGGTCTCTGGCAACGCCGTTCCATCGGCCTGTTGTAGCTCGCATAACACGTCAGTGTTTAGGTTTTTAAGCAGTAATTTCAAGCAAAATTGAAGCAAACGTCATTGCTCAAGTGCAATAGCGAGTCGGTTACCGATCGAAATGGGCACTAAGATAGAAGTTGTTTAGTACTTAAAAATATTGTATATAGATAAAAAGAGTAACGAACAAGTTTAGTTTGCTGGCTCCAAAAACTGGCAAAATAATTCGCTGTGCGACAATAGCACCAACAAAACATAATCAGCAAATATATACTGCATCTAGGAAGCAGCTGCCACGGTACATATTAGCAGCTGGGATATACTGAGTATCAGAAGTAATAAACGCTGCCACACCAAAGTTTCAGCTATAACTTGTGACGTGTGTTTCGCATTTAAATTTTTCAAATTGGCTCCATCTCCAATAAACAACTGGTTGCAACGCCTACAAAGACACCTACGCATACGAATAAGAATATACATATAATGGCCTTGCCACTTAGAGATCTGCTGCTGTTTGGCAGCGGGGAAAAGAAATTGGCGGCCTGTGTCCTAATGCTGTTATTGGAGTTTTTCATGGAAGGTAAGTCTCGCCTGATAGTAGTGTGATACAAAATGTTTGTGATTTATCAGAGATTGTCACGGTCTCCTCTCCAATTACTTTTTTAATCGTAAGCCCCACAGTAGTGATAACGCTTAATAATTAATTGTTTTGATACACGTCATTCATTTTAGGAGCTGATGCGGCTGGGGCTAGTCAGGCGGACATCGAGAACCATCTGGAGTTAGGGAAAGACTTTCTGGCACGTGGTCAACTTTCAGATGCATTGACACATTATCATGCAGCTGTTGGTGAGTGAGATATAGAGATGGTTAGTTTCTTGTTTCTTAAAAAAAAAAAAAACTCATTTGTAGAGGGAGATCCGAACAATTATTTGACGCTCTTCAAGCGTGGTACTGTTTATCTTGCTCTGGGCAAAACACGATTTGCTCTCCAGGACTTCAGTCGAGTTTTAGAATTGAAACCAGATTTTACTGCAGCACGCAGCCAGCGTGGAATTGTCTATATGAAGAGTGGGGACTATGACCATGCCTTGAAGGACTTTGAACATGTGCTTAGTGAAGAGCCTCAAAATGGACTTGTATACGAGCATTATTCAAGACTGCAACCAGCGAAGGAACAGTGGGAACTTGTGCAGCGTTTATTGAAAAATAATGATGAACAGAATGCCATTGGAATGATAACACAGTTGCTGGAGATCTCACCATGGTCGGTTGCATTTAGACAGGCACGCTCCGATGCCTACCTGAAGACAAATGATCCGCTTTCGGCTATTGCTGATTTACGGCAAGTCAATCGGTTATCGCAGGACAGCACTGAGGGGCACTACAACATCGCACAATTACTATATAGTATCGGACATGCCACTAATGCCTTGAAGGAGATACGGGAATGCCTTAAGTTCGATCCTGAGCATAAACTCTGCTTTCCATTCTACAAAAAGCTGCGTAAAGTAGAGAAACAGATGGTGACTGCAGAAACTGCACGAGAGGAAAAACGGGCTTCCGAGTGTATAGTTGCCGGCGAAGCAGTGCTCAAAAATGAACCCGAACAGGTCATGATACGGTACGAAGCACACAAGCTGCTTTGCTCGTGTTACACTTCCGACGAACAATATGGTAAAGCATTGGCACACTGCAAACAGGCACTGGACGTTATGAAGGATGCCCAGGTTTATTGTGATCGTGCCGAAGCGCTGATAGGCAGCGAGATGTACGACGATGCCATACACGACTATCAGTCGGCGCTTGAACTTGATGAAAATAATTCCCGAGCCAAAGAAGGGATCCAGAGAGCAAAAAAACTCCAAAAGCAGGCGGAGCGCCGCGATTATTACAAAATTTTGGGTGTAAAACGTAATGCCAGCAAGCAAGAAATTGTTAAGGCTTATCGTAAGGCTGCCCAAAAATGGCATCCAGACAATTTCAAAGACGAGGAGAAAAAGGTGGCCGAGAAGAAGTTTATTGATATTGCAGCTGCAAAGGAAGTCCTCACCGATCCAGAAAAACGTCGTCAGTTCGACAATGGAGAGGATCCATTGGATCCAGAGAGCAATCAGCATGGTTTCCGTGGCGGTGATCCTTTTGCACACTTCCAGCACGGCTCGCCGTTCCAGTTCAAATTCCACTTTAATTAAAACAGCTGCAGTGGATAGCCATCGTTAAACCAGGGATAATTTGTCTTTTCATACTTTATATCACTAAAACCGACCTTCCACTTTTCATCTCCTCTCCTCGTCTGTCTACGTCTCAACAATCGCTGCATCTCTGTGTTTGGGTCCGCCCCTCAAGCTTTACGATTTTACACTTGTTTGTGTTGCAACTTTTCAATAGCGTGTAAATATTAGCCTAAAGACAAAACCCATAACTGAAACACACAAGAACTTAAAACACACTGAAAACGAAAAATTAAATTTAACTAGTTTATTTAATAAAATAATTGTAATGTAGTACATTTTTCTAATTATATATAATATAAAAAAAAAAAAAAAAAAACGATGGAGCGAAAAAGGAAAATCTTTAGTTGTTCTTACGATGGGAAAGGGAGAGAAAATAATTTCGAAAAATGAGGATACCTCCAGGCATATCGAGCCATTATGGCTATTTGTACGACCCCAGTATCGTCCATAGTTAGAATCTTTATTTTTGTTAAGAACATTTGAAAAAAAAGCAAATATATAAAAATAAAGGCTATTAATGAGACTTTTGTTTTATTAAAGATTTTAATAAACGGTAACAATAAAGACTTGATTAATTCAAACAATTTAAACAGTTATTTTGCATTTTCAGTTGGAGATTGCTTTAAAGCTAGTACAAATAGTACGTTAAGATGAGTATCATTATAGCGTTGTTTATACCACAGCTCCAAAAGTAGAAAATAGAACAATTAACTAAATAATTTAAAATATAATTAACGTTATAATCCAGCTAGTCGACGTCCATGGGCTCTGGTCCGTTGTTTTGCACCCGAGAACCGTTCCACTGGGGAAATACCGGGACCACCTCATAGGTTTTGACTTGTGCATCTTGACGAGGTGCAGCAGCACCAAAGTTGAATGGTGCTGTGGGGGAACTCCAGCGGAACGCCTCTTGATTTTCATAATATCCGTTAAAACCATTGAAATAATTACTAGGGTTTTTTGATTGGGATTGGGATTGGGTTGGTTCTTGTGCTGACATCTCGTAAACGGGGACAGCCATTGCTTGTTGTTGATGGTTTAAGGAGTTTTGAGGTATGAATTCTATAGAGCTCCGTCCTCCGGTATTCGCAATTAGTTTGCGCAAATAACGCAAAACCAAATATCGTTTGTAAGATTTTAAATGTTGCTAGATTTACGACTATGTAGAAAGACAAATTGAATTTGGGTGAACAGGTATATATTTTGTTCTATGTTAAGGATTTCTCAATTGACAACAAAATGAATGATATACATACTAAGTTTATATATAACCAAATAACGTATACGTTTATATTTAGACTGCTGGAGTGACTATTACATAAATAAAGGTGGCAATCATAACAGTTAACAAAAGGAAGAGATAAAAGTTCAGATGATATTGTTGATTCAATGAGATCAACATTGCATTGAATTTCTGAATGGGTGCTTCCGGATTCGGCTGCCTATTGATGGAATGCATTTGCGGCCTGGATAAAGGGGAAGAGCGTTGTCTTAAGTCTATTTGTTTTGAAAACCCACCACTCACATATGGAGAATTGAGTTTATCGTTTGGCTGATGGTGGTATTGTCGCTGGTGTTGAGGAATTTCTGTCTCGGGTTCGGTTTCAGTATCGGAGTCCACTTCCATGGGATCTGGCCTGTTGTTTTGTTGATCATAGAATTCGTTAAGTCGAGGGTACAGCGACTTGGAATTGTATGTTGGTTGTGAAAGGCGTCCTCTGGCAAAGCCATTTTCTCCAAAGGAACGCGTTGGTGACGTGGCAGAACCAGTCAATGCAAAAGGCGCTCTAGATCCATTGAATGTGTTTCGTTGCGGTTGTTGTATGGGAGCCTCATCGTAATAATTAGGTGCTTGGGAATAACTTGTCGAATTCAACTGCGTGTGAGTTAGATTTTGCCGAGATAGTTCTGGGCGATAGTTTGGTTCGATACGTGGTTCATAGATGGGTAGCGTATGGGATGGCCCTGACGGCACTGTCTCTGGTCTTTTATATGTATAGCTCTGTGGCTCCTCCTCTGTGTCTGCAGAGGGACTTTGAACCTCGCGCGTATACGAAGTTGTCAGCACTCCAGATTTACTTAAAGAAACCGAGCGACGACGCGAATGATTATGAGTTTGCTGCTTTCGACTTTGTGGGGACTCAATTAAGTAGAAATCATCATCATCCTCCGAATGTGAACCGACATCGGACACTGTGGTTGTTGTTTCTACAGAACGTATGGGCGAGATGTTCGAAGAGTAATGTTCGCGAGACGTACCAGCTATAGTGCGGCGATTATTGTTGTTGTTGCTTCGACTCGGACTTTTACCTTGTATGCGCAACGCACTCGTAGTGGCAGATGCAGTCGGCGTCGGCTTACTGCTGTGTATAGTTTCACGCCTTGGAGTCTTTTTGGCCGCTGTAACAGCATTTTTCCTTGGTTGACCCAAAATTGTTGCACGTAAGCGCCGCAAAATTACGTTGCGACTTGTGTCGGTCACAGGGATACTGGGCAGATCGTATTCCCGACATTTGGCAAACAGCTCTTTGTTCGACAGCGTTTCGAGATAGGATAGATCCGACATGCTTACGTCTGCTTGTGAAATTTGTAAACAAAAATAGCGATGTCGTCACCGTGTGGAGATTGACCTTTTATTATATTTTTACAGTTCATTAATTTGAACTAGCGTAGTTTTAATTATTACCATACACATATACCGGTAATCACCTATGATATAAATATTCAATGTTGCTTTAAAAGAAGAGATGATTTTACCGATCGTGACTATTACACTTGATTTTTAATTGTAGACTGAATGGATGGATATGACTGTCATATTCGATAATCAACCAACCCAACGATAACAATCGAGCTTGTCGTTCGCTGGTTTGTCATCCCTGGGGTGCTAACCCGTGTATCGACCAAAAGTACCACAACAAAACAATAGTAGTTTCTGTTTTCCGACAAAATATTTGTGTATCGCTTAAATGTCGCTAACAATGCGAATTTTTGTAGCCGCGCGCAACGGTTAGTAAAAAACTATAACCTACAATATATTAGCGAAAACTAACGTATTTGTAAACTTAATTTTATTGAATTAGGTTATGTAACCTTATGTCATAGTGAATTAAATTATTTTCAATAAATTACAATTAAATTGTATTAAATATTGTACAAGGATCAATTAATTTTATATACACATTCTACACAGGACAGCGCATGTTTGGCACCAATGGTTCACGTATGCTGGCAGGTCAGAAAACCGAATCCAAAGACATAGTATATGTGCCCAAAGGCTATGTCTACGTGAACAACAAGGAATTGAGCATGGGGATCGATGATATCACAGATCGGGCTGCTACCGCAATCTTCTTTGGAGAGCTCTTTCGTGGTTTTGCGGTTACACTGGCGCATATTTTCAAGGAGCCAGCGACAATTAATTACCCATTCGAAAAGGGACCACTGAGCCCTCGGTTCCGTGGTGAGCACGCCCTGCGCCGGTATCCGAGTGGGGAGGAACGTTGCATTGCGTGCAAACTATGTGAAGCTATTTGCCCTGCCCAGGCAATTACCATTGAAGCCGAGGAGCGTGCTGATGGCAGTAGGCGCACCACTCGCTACGATATCGACATGACCAAGTGCATATACTGCGGTTTCTGTCAGGTAAATTTTATTTACATTTTAATGCACATTCCGTGTTAAATTTATGGGAGACACGATTTACAGGAGGCTTGTCCCGTGGATGCGATTGTGGAAGGCCCCAACTTTGAGTTCTCGACAGAGACACACGAGGAGCTGCTTTACAACAAAGAGAAACTCTTGTGCAACGGTGATAAATGGGAATCAGAAATCGCATCTAATTTGCAGGCCGATCATTTGTACCGTTAAATCTGATATATATTAGCATATTGTTTAGAAATGTTTTCCAATTAAAGAACAGCGTTGCGCGGTAACCGCTGACAGCTTAAAACTTGGAGCGTGTTTGGTGTAAGGAATAAAATTAGAAATAATAGAATTCAAATTGGAAAGTACTGCAAAATATTTAAAATTTATTGGCCTGGGCCAGCCAAACTCTTTTCCATAAACTTTTTTTTGGCAAAGCAAGTCCACCACTTGTTCGGTTTACCATCCTCTGTATTGAAAACCTTCTCCAACACACGGTTTCCCGTCTCATGACGAAGTTGTAACAAGTACTGCCTCATTAGATCGGAATCTTGAGCGGATTGCGGCTTAGCATACACGGCATTTAGAGGGAAACCGGCTTCTCCAGGTATATCGAATTTGGAAATGGCCAAGCTATACATCTCCTGTTGGCCCTGTGCCTTGCTGGTGCAACGTGCGAGTCGCTTAAGACATTCGGTTATATATAGTGTCACATAAATTAACACTCGATCGACTTCGGACTGTATACATGCAATGGATTACAAATCATAAATAATTATATGTACACACGTAGATGCTGTTGTCACCCACCTTCACTTCATATGTTCGGAAAAAAACATTTGCCTTAAAGAAATATAGTGACTCATCAATAATATCGCTCTCCACATATTCAATCGGGGCTGGTCCTCGCACCAGAGTACGCAATGGCACTATTGCTATATTCCCTACCTGTTGGCGAAAGTCTTTTATTTGAGAATGGTACGCCTATAATTAGGTTAACAAACGATAAACATTAGTACAGGCATAGGTAGGTATATGTACAATTATCAATGTGTGTGGCATAGATTTTCTAATGAAAGGCCTATACGGACACAATTTTGAAATTTATACATTAAGTATATGTATATTTATTTAACATTTTTCTCATCTCAGCATTTCATACTCACTGGCATATTTGTAATCCAAGAGCTGCAGCCTTTAAATTGAAAATATTTATTTTCTTCAAAATAAATGTCGACACCCAGTAAATAGAGTTCTTAGTGTGACCACGTTTAGCTGATTACAAAAAGACAAAACAATTTCGAAAATCGATTTTTTTTCGATACTTAAAACTTATTAAAGACGTGGAGTCTTTGTTTAAAAAGAGGGCTATGTGTTTCGTGTCATAGCAGGGAACACATAGGCTTAGAATTCTTGAGGACTTTATGAATTCAATAATAGTTTTTGTAAAGATAAAAGCTTATCAAAATGCCAAAAAAGAATAAATCTAAAACTGCTCAGAAAAAGGTATAGTTTTCAATGGTAATAACTATTAAAATATATAATCAAGACAGAAGTTTTCATTCATAGTTAGCTCGTAAAAATGCTATTATAAAAGAATCCAAGGATGGTAAAACCCTGATGAAGGCTGATAATTCATCAACAAAATCCTTGGCTAAGAATGAGAATCAACATGATGATACTGGCATAGAAATACCCGATATGAAAATTACTTTGGACAATGCTTTGTCAGAGGATAACAATAATTCGTACAAGGCGCAATTAAACTCATTATCAACGCGTGTTGACGAACATATTTTCAGTATTACAACTTTGCAAAAAAAATTGACCGAACTGCAAATGAAGCAAATAAATCTACTTGATGGATGCGTTAATTTCTTACAGGAGCTGCAGGGACTCTGTGCCTCAAATGAGGAAGAAGAAAAGATACTGTTTGAAACCTTCATAGAAATAAAAACTAAGATTAAATTTGTTTTTAAGCACTTCTTGCCCAAGCAAGTAGAAATATTGGAACGTGAGATGAAGATCCATCAATTAAATAATAATAATTAAGTTTTCTCAAATTTGAGTTTTATTTTTAAATAGGTACTTTATCGAAACATCGATAGCAAATATCGGCATTTATTTATTTCGATAAGTTGCGGAAAAACCAGCGCGAAAGTTGTCTACAAAGCAATGTGAATTCAAATACGTAATATTTTTATTAAATCAAAATGAACCAACCGATAACGGGTCGTGGAACTTCTAGATTTGTGCGTGGTAGAGCTCGCGGTGGCGGTGGCTATCGACCATATTTCTATTTTCGTCGAAACGGCCGGGTTATACCAGCAGCGGGCAATCGCCAATCAGAAACAGAACAAGGCTCAGATCCTAATGTTGCCAAACAGCCGCGAGGCTGGTATCGTGGTCGCTCCGGCAGCAATACAATGTGTAAAAGAGTGCGTAATGTACAAATTGATTGTAGTTATTTACGCCCTGAAAATTATGTTGCTCCGGAAGATGCTCTTCAGGTGCACAGTCTACTGGTGGACAATCCACGTGCTTGTCCCGGCTGGCGTCTATATTTTTTGCGAGAAGAGCATAAAGCTGATAGCGAGTTGGCTAGGCGCATTGTGGCTGTGGAAGCGCATTTCCAGCGTAATCCGGATAAATACGACGTACCTCGCATACGTCAACGTGGCTACTTTCAGCTCTCGGCACTGGACATAATGCATGACGAGCAACTTAAGATGGTGTGGTCAACTCTGTCAGAGGATTTAAAAGCTCAACCACTACGCACTCTATCTACAATCGGCGTTGCCATGCACACCGTCGTTGTTAACAATTGCCTGGATGCTGCCGAGGAAGCGGCAAACCCCATCTCGCCCATGGAGTCCACAAATGAATCATACGTGCTACGCATTGGACGCACTCGTAAGATCTATGTGCGTCCCATAGAATTTGTACCGGTGGAACTGATAAGCCATATAAGCCATGAACGCGTGGATACTATGTTCGCTGTGCGTGGTAATGTGAGCAGCGTGGGTGAACCCATTTACGGGTTGACCTGGCAAGCCTTTCGTTGTACTCATTGCCAGACTGAGCAGTCCTTGCGACAGCGTGGCAATTTTCCGCCTCGACCTTATCATTGCCTAAAACCATTGTGTAATGCCAAAGCTAATTTTTTAGCTCTGCGCAGCTCACCGTATACGCGTCTCTCAGTTCGGCAAATCATACGGATTGAGGAGTCAAGCCTATCGTTGCTGACAGACTACGATAACACTTTGCCGGGTGAATTAGACATAGAGTTGCGTCATGATCTTGTGGATGAAGTACAAGTTGGTGAAGAAATTATTGTTACAGGAATTTTAAAGCTGCGAGCACTGGGCAGCAGCAACGATGAGTCTTCAACCTCTGCTGGTGGTGGTGTGGATTTGCAGGTGTATTTGCGTGCCTGCAGTGTACAGAAGGCAGGGCTAGTAAACCATGAGTTTAGCGAACGCGACTTGGAGGCCATATCTCTGATTAGCTCGGAGCCTAATCATTTCAAATTGTTGGTTCAATCGTTGGCGCCGGAGCTATATGGTCATGAAATTCCCAAGGCCGCTTGCCTTTTATCACTATTTGGAGATAACATAAATGTGCTGCTGGTAGGCGATCCCGGAATTGGTAAATCCAAGCTTTTGCAAAGTTGTGCTCTGGTCACAGAACGAGGCGGCTACGTCAGCGGCAAACGGAGCAGCCAGGCTGCCAATCAATTGGGTATTACTTTCACCGGACGCAACAAGCGGGTTATGGATGCGGGCGCACTTCTTACAGCCAGTACCAACGGCCAGTGTATGGTAGACGGCGTTGATAAGTTGGCTTCCAAGCAAACTGTCCTACTCCAAAGCATGCAATCTGGCCAGCTCAACATACCGCTTCCGAGTGTATTTGCGTCCTACGAGTCGCAGCCCGCTATAATAGCCTGCGCCAATCCGCAGCGTGGACAGTACGATCAGCGACGTTACCTCCTACAAAATATACGAATAAGTGCAGGCCTGCTCAAGGAGTTTCATCTGGTCTACGTGTTGCTTGACAGACCATCGACGACACGTGATAAATCTCTGACAGAGCATGTGCGTGCACTGCACGCTGGCTCCAAAAAGCGAGCTCACATTGCTGCACGTTATGCTCTGAAGCCCAAGAAGAACGATTCCATATGCGAAAGCAATCACCATGATGTGTCTGCTGAGCAGGAGAATATTGCTGATGATAGCATTATGCAGGACGACTACGATCTAGATAAGCGTTTGGAGTATAATCCGATCGAGGATGGCGAGCTGGACCTTCTGCCCCCCATATTATTTAAGAAATTCATTGCCTACGCTCGCCAGAACGTCAAACCTTTGCTCACCGATGATGCTGCCGAAGTTATCTGTCGGCATTTCTATGAGCTGTACCGGCGCAGCGAGACCGAACATGAGGAGAGCCAAATAGGAATGAGGTGAGCTTGGTATTACATTTAAATTCACTTATATATTGATGTGATATTATTGTGATCACTCATAGCATTCCGCTTACTATCGATCTCGATAATATCTCGATAATAATCGAACGAGCAAAGAAAATTTAATTTAGTTTTTGAATGACTATTTAGTTTAAATTACTTAATTTTATATAGTTTTCTTTTGAAAATCTTTAGCATGAGTTAAGGGTTTCACCTTGCTTAGGTCATTATCAAACCCTTTAAGATGGAATATATTACGAATGATCCCCTTCGCTTCGTTCATAAAGGTTTTTGAAAGCTTTAACCTTTGTTTAAGTTTCCGTTCCCACTTCAGCTTAGTATTGGCTAGCGCAGAAGTTTCAGACATGATGAAACAGGTAACTCCACCAAAATGGCCAGAACGAAAGAGCTGAGATACGAGGCGCATAAAACGTAAAATATATACGCAAACTGTTCGTAAAATATAGTAGATATTTATCATATATAATTGCTTCGTAATCCGATCCACTTACCATAGTACCTGTGCCAAAGTATATGGGCTCCCGAATGGTGGCCAGTGCTACGCGGGCTACCAGTAGATGCACTATAAAGGCGCCATACGTGAGGCGGCCCAGTATCCTAAAGATGGGAAGGCAGGCAAATTTGCGAATGATCCCTGGAAAAGTAAAAGTGTAGAGTAAATTAAAAGTACAAATTCGAAATTTTCCTTGTACGCACATCCGACTTTGGCTGCCATGCCTATCACGAATATTCCTAACCCGAAGCCCCAGAGATTACGCTGCACCGTCGCATAGATGGCACCCCAAATACGCGGCGTCTCAGCATAATAGTGCTGATAAAGAGGGTGGGCCGAGAACAGCCACAGGACACCAACAGGAATCAAGCTGAACCAGAAAAACTGAAAGCTTCGCACTTCGCGTAGTTTGTACTGCTTCAGTGACAGCTGATCGTAGGCAATGGCAGCCAGGACGCCACAGAAATAGGCGCAGAAGTTCATTTCGAAGGATGTATAGAAGTAGGTGAATTGATCATCGCCAATGAATGAGTCCTTCTGGGTTCTGCAAGACAACGGGACAGTGAAATTGAGCTCTACGAAATGCTCAGGCTTTTACTTACTGCGGCGTGGGCAGAAAAATGGGATAGTAATCCATTGCGTAGGTCAGCACAGCAGGGAGCAGCATAAAGATACCAAACACAATACCGTAAAGCTGCTTGCTCGAGCGGCCAAAGCGATGGGCGAGCATCAGGATCAGCAGGCTCAGGGCGAATGATTGCGTATCAGCGGCCAAGTACCAGCCCTGTAGCAAGCACTGTGAAGGGAGCCGGAATAATTGATAATTATTAGACGATATATACATATATATATTAGACATTTAGTGAAGGAGGGAGTGGTAAAAATAATAATTGTGGTTGGATAGATAATTGGCGATGCGCTACTCACCCGCTCGTCGGTTCTCACGAAATTATTAATGAAGAGCAAATTGGTCCACCAGTTCTTGCGACAGGCGAGCTGTTCCCGCTGGTAAATGTGGCGCCAGAGCGGTCCGCCGGCGTTCTCGAAATAGACACCACTCAGCAGCACGACTACGCCGTATGGCACGGTCAACCGTATATAGCGAAAGACATTGAACTTGATAAATAGGGTTATATACTTGAACAGAGTCCATTTCTCAGGCTTGGTATCCTCCAAGGCACGGGATACCGCCAGCCAGTTGATTGTCAGCAATAGTCCGCTAATCACAAAGAACGTAACCGTAATGAGGGTGCCAGAAATGAGCATCGTACCGGCCACGGTATGTAGAAGGCGTTCTGGATCCTGCGGATTGCTGATGGCGCTCTCGTAAATCACCCAGTTAGTGTGCGCAAAGATGACCAGGAACATGGCGAAGAACTTGAAGCAATCGAGAAAACGCAGCTCACGTCCGATCCGGCCATTTGGCTCCTGGTTCAATCGATACCAATTCCTGGCTATTGAGAACGTGAGCAACAAACGCGTGACCAGGCTACGCGGCGGAGTCTTATAATGATCGCGTTCCTTTAGCATTTTGTCATTACGATTTCGTTTTAAATATAAGTCGATCAGGCTGCTTAGGCACGCCAATAGGATGAACCCAATGAGCAGCACATAGAAAGCCAGGTTCCAGGGATCCTCTGAACGAATTGTATATATAATTGGACATGTATATATTGCTGATCGAGGGGCATTTAAGGAATATGGTTATCTACTTACCTATTTCGCTAAGCTTGCCCGTTGTTTCTCTCGTATCACAATATTCCACCACGCTCTTAGCCTGGACTCCGTATTCGAGCCGTTGCAGGCGCCAGTTGAGACACGCGTTTGTTAGATCGTTGTACAGGGCCCGATTCTCCGCCTCCATGGCAAACAGTTTAAGATAGACGTTAACCTGCATCGGGAATTGAAGACAAAAGAAATATGAGCCTCATCGTCAAATTGCCATCAAATTGGCCATTAAATATCACAGCCTTGGCCCTGAACAAAATGCAGTCGGTCCACATTTTTTTTCAATTTTATTTATCAGAGCCCGCATCTCAAATGGCCCACGCAGCCGTTGTGTAGCTCCGAAAATGTAAAACTGCATTTTATTGGCCACAGCAGCAGCTGACATCAGTCAATCAGTGGGTTTTCCTCGCTTGCATGGTCTAATTATGCAGCAGACCCACCTAAACGAGGCTCCCCATCTAGATAACTTGTTGTCGGAGCAGCTAGGCCTGGCCGTTACCTTCCGGGCTGGGCTTAAAAGGGCAAGTGACCCCAACGATTTCAAACTGAATTTGTTCAAGAAATCGTCGGTTTATTAGTCAGTTCATCCATCTTGATAAGATCTCTATCTATTGCAAGCAAGTTTATTTTTTGGCACTGATAAAAATATAATTCAATCCAATTAATTTGTAACTTTCTCATAAATCTTAAAATTGAATTTGAATAAGCTGTGGGCCTAACTGATTTGGTTTTTAAGCCATGGCTGCATGGGTATATGTATTTTTCAAAGAACTTTGTCACATGACTTTAGGGAAAGGCCGGGGTCGTATACAAATAACATATTTCTACTGAGCAGAGGAAACTCATGAATTGGATTAGATGAAAAGCATTTGAAAAGTATTTCCGTCAAATCCCGTCCTTCATAGGAAACGAAAGCTCATTTTTCAGGGTATTGGCTAGTCGACTCATACGCTTTATTTGTTTTGTCACTTTGTTTTGGGCGCATTTGTTTCGCTTTTTCCACTGTTGTTGCTCTTACTCTGAACATTTTTATTGTCCATTCAACACTTAATATTTGTTCATTTCGTTGTTGTTGTTTTCACTTTGATAATCTTTATTGGGAGATTATGAAATCTTTGTTTTTCTTCGGACTGCATCTGGCGTTGGCCGTGCCAAGGCGTTAAATTGATTTAAATTGCGTCGGCTCTTCAAAATGCATTGCCAAGCCGATTTCGGCTTTAGTCCCAGGCATGCCCAGCATTTTCGTATACCTCTGATAATTGAAGCTAAATATTGTAAGGCTGATAGAATATCATTGAAGCATCTAAATAGGCTCAAGATGTTAATAGAAAATTAATTACTGGAACATTTAGCGAACTTTTCTTGGACTTGATCAGCCTCGGTCTCTCTCTCTCACTCTCTCCCTCTCCCTCTCCCTCTCTATATTCTTATTAAGTCACCTTGCTATTGTCCGTGAGCAGACCGGCCATTAGCTCCTTTGTGGCATCTGCATTGACTGCGGCTAGCTGCGCCTCGCACTTGTGCACGCATAGTCCAAAGTAGAGCTGGCGATGATCGAAATGATGTCTGTCGTATTTGGAGATCTCTTGGATGGCCCGCCAGGCAGCTGCTGTGGCATTCGGCTGCACCTCGGCCCGCACAAAGCAGTAGGTGCCCGAGGCAAACTCCTGTAGACACCGATCGTAGTCATCAAAGTCGTAAAGCGGCGGCATCTCATAGTACTGCGTCACTGTGGGGGCAAAGCAAGCATGTGGAGGATCATTAAGGAGATCGTTCGGGTGAATCAGCGAAACTAGTTTCCTGGCTGTAAAATAAATCGAGAACAATCTACTCGCTCGATCAGTCTGGTGAAAGGAAACTCGTTTTCCTGTTGCTGAATTTGAAGACTTCGCAGAAATGACTTAGGACATGAACTTGAACTTGAATTTCAGGTGCAATACCTTTTGGGGCTCAGTTGAGTTAATTGATAACGAAATGTTTTTAAGTCCGCGCTGTCTTTTTTTTAACATATTTGGTATGTTAACAGTTTTAAATCAATTTAATGTGTGTGGAAGACAAATTGGTTTTTTGGCAACACACTTGACGCCGCTCTTGACGAATGTCCTTGACTTTTGCGAAGTCCGATAAAATTTCATCTCATTGTTTATATAAACTCAATTATTTGTGATTTGATTTGCGATGTTGAACTCGGCTTCGATGCAAAGTCATTGCATTGCTGTCTCGAGAAAACAGGAATGTGAATCTTAAGTGAAAAGAGAATATTCGTTGACAGAACGAGAGTGAATTTGGAATACTTTATAGTCAATGTTTAAATAAGGAGAGAGTTGCTTCGAGATGTAGATAAAAGCTTCTCTTGCCTAAGTTCAAACAGTTCCGGGATTCTGTGGGTTTTTCATATTACTTTTTTGCGCTTTCTTGAGGTACTTAGGGAAGAGTATGCAAAGAAGTGTATTATCATGAATGAATTAAAATTATTGAAAAGCGACAATTGATTAACACCAAATAAATTCGCTAATTTGAAAGAAGAATTATTTGTATTTTATACGAAAGTTCAAATCGTTAGTTCATCTGGTGCATATTTGCTTAATCATCTCAGGTCAATAAAACACTTCAAGTTTTGGTGCAAATCTTCCACAGTCACTGGAGATGAATTAGGCCTGAGTGTGGGCGTGCATTAAGCGCCTGTTAGAACATTGAACAATCTCAATTTCTTCAAGTGAACAATTTGAATGTCAATTAGCACTGAGAGCATTTTAAGCTTTAGCCAGTCAGGCAATCCTTATGATAAATTATTCGAAGTTTGAAACCTGGGTTTTTGCTTTGTTTCCTTAACTTATTCATTGTAATCGAAAATTTCGCGATGTTCCTTCATGGAAATCACATGAGGGAAGATTTTGCGTATTATTTTGCGATAAGTCAGAGCTATTTCTAGGCTTAGCACGAACTGTCGTAAATATAAGAATGCTATTAAAGTCGATTGATGGATTATATTATCATCATAATGCGTTGCCAACGCCCGCCTGTGAGTGTTGCATGCGTATAAGTTTTATTTAATTTATTATATTTATATAATATATAATAATTTACTTACTGTTCATCTCGAAACTTTGGGCGGCTGTCAGGAGGAAGCCGTAGGCGATGACTAGCTTAAGCGACCACATGCTTGACCACATGCACACGGAACGTCAACAACAACAACAACAACAGCTAATACAACACCTACTTAATTGTTTATACTGCACTCGCTTAGTGAGAAGCTTTTTAAACTTGCGACACTCGCCCCGAAAAAAAGTGTCTTGCCGCTGGTCAACTAAAATTTCATCAACGAAAACCTGAGCATAAAACAACAGTCAACTGTTAGGAAATTGCGCTACTCTTCCGATCGCTGCATTCGATGCGCTTTTCCACAAGCTCTAAACAATATTTGAAAATTTTGAAATTGGAAACCGTACCGTACCGGACCGAACCGTGCGCGCCAAAGTGCGAGCCGAGAATGAAAATACGAAATTGATAAATTCAAACGAAAGGTACGCGTGCCCGTTGGAAACCACTTCGAGTCCGATTCGCGCCTGACTCAGCCCATCAGCCTATCGGGCAGCAAGCGAACGCAGCAACCGGTCAGTTGGTCAGTTGGCCGCCGGCAACATCTGTAGCTCGAAAGCTCGGATTAACGTTTCGACAACTCTTCCGTTAAATTGACATGGAACATGTTTGATGCGCCCACATATATGACAAGTAGGGCTATCAAGCGAGGTTGAGCCCTTAGCTGATTCATTAGCCATATCTGTAGGTGGTGCAAGGCAGATTTTCCCTGATTAAATAAATTATATCAAGAGTTTGTTTACCAGGCATTTAAATGACAACCGGTTTAGATGAGACTGTAAAGTAATTACAATTAATATCGAAAACGAAGAAAGATCTCAAAAAACATTTTTAAACAAAAGAACAAGTTACCGAACCTTTCTCTTAATTCCATTTCTCTCTTTTGACTCTTTGCAGTCAGTTGCTCGGGTTGATTAGACTGTCGAAGGCACGTGCTCGGCTGGATCTTTCCAGCGTTGTGGCGCCTATGCATGTGCGAGATGTGATCGCTGTGCTGACAGAGAGCTTGGCGCAGACAAGTCTCACAGATTCCTCTCAAACATTGGCCCCCAGCAGTTCCGGGAAGGGCTCGCAGCTGCAGAATTTCTTGCGTATGGCGCAGTTGCGCTCGGCTGCGTTGAGCCGGCGCATCTTCGAGTTCGAGGAGCTGAAGGAGATGGCCACGCGAGCTGGTATCATGACGGGAGTTTCGAAGCTGGTGGAGATCGCCAACATGAACGGCTATTTGCTCAAAAAGGGTGCAAACATGTACGAAGTGGTGCCCGACTAGACGAAGCGGTAAGTTTATGCAAATACCTTTAAAGTATCTATTGTTTAACTAATGGGTTAGGCTAGAACAATGTCAAGCTAAAATACAATGTATTATTAATTTCCTATTTCCCTTCGATGAGTACACAAATTATTTGTTGCATAAGTATTTACTTTAGGTGCAAAGGTCGACTTCTCAAAGTAACTTGCATAAAGCTTTAAATTCCATTGGTTCTCAGTCAGCTTATTTTATTTTTTGGACAACTGAGATTAAACTTGGTGAAATATATGCTGTTAATTATTATTTTATAATTCAAAAATATTGAATTCAACTATCTAGCGGCTAACAGTAAAACCATACATATTTTAAAGAAATATGTTGCATACTTTTGTGCTGTGTAAAATATTTCCATTAAGAAATACTCAAACACCAACTAGACCTTAGCTTTTTAGATGTACTTAATTGAAATAATTTAATAGATTAAGCTAAGTAAGATTGGTTTCAATTAATACTTTATTCATTTCGTATTCATTCAATTACATTCAAATTTTTTCAAATATACGTTTAAAATCAAACTCAAAAATTACTTTCATATTCTTGAAATATATCCTATGCATTGTCATATGTTTTACTCCGTGTTTGCGGTACATGTGAGGCTTTTGATGTACTTTGTTTAATTAGTAACTATTTTACATAATTTGTTTGTATTTTATATCAAAGATTCGTTTGCGTTTATAAAGTACAGCACTACAGGTCGTGACACTTAACCTATGTGAATTAGTGTTCTGTTTAACATTAGATCTATCCTTTACCGTGCCATTTAAGAACTATTTACAAAAACGAAAAAAAAAGTACAAAAAGCGAGCAGACGCTTTAAAATTTTTATACGGTATAGGTGTACTTCAATTTTTGGCATAACTTGCTTGTTTTGTTATCCAACGGCCGTTAAAAGTCTTATGCTAGTTTCAAGTGTCTTCCTTTAATTGAGATAAATGTCATATATAATGCCATCGATTTGCTAAATAAGCATAGATACTAAAAATATTCTTCTGCGTACATTTTAAGCTAATCAGTCTAAATAAATTAAACAGAAGGCAACAAAAATTCAATATTTCCGACTAAAACTGAACAAATTGACGCTAATATGCTGGTTAAATATCTTCTGCTAAATATTTTTATACTATAAGTATGATAATTAAGCTCTACTAATTTTAGCTAATACCCCAACAGGCAATAACGATAAACAAATTAAATAATTTCGCACTTGAATCCAATTACGTATCGCCTGATGGGCTTAAATTATATATATATATATATATATATATTTACGTTAGAAGTTGACTAATTACGTAATGATCAAATTAGCGAATTTAAGTTCTTATCTGTTGGTCTTTTGCTACACAAATCAAATAATTGAACATATTTGTCGTAAATGATTTGTCTCTTAAACTATTTAGGATTTTTTCAGCCTATGAAACATATTGCACAAAGTGTAGATCGTAATTGTAAATTATAGAATTTTAAGGAGCTCTCATAAGACAGTTGCCTAAACGGAATGCTGATGGGCAGTGAAATGGTCTATTGCGTATAGATTTATATAGGTAGTTTTGGTATATGATAACTATGCTCGGGGCTTTGTACTGTAAATCTGTGAGACGCGGAGATGAGGGTACGTTGCATAAATAAAGCTACAAATACACGTACTCATTCATACTTAAGAACTAGAACTTAAAGAACCTAATCCGATATCAAATAAATACAATAAATATCTTCAAATCTGTAACCCATGAGATACAACATTAAGGATGAAAGAGGCGCGAGCATTAGAGTTTCTTGTAGAGTTTACAATTGCCCGCGAAAGGTTAGATTAAAGGTCCGTAGTTCCATCGGCTCTAGTTTAATCTGTGCCAGGGAGCGCAGAGTTTGTGGTTGCGAGTGCTTAGGCAGGCCCGTCAGGCTAGTGGCTTCTATGCTTTGCAGACGCAGCGCACCGAATCGCGTGTCACCCAATCCTTTGCCTGTTAATGGGCAGAGGCTGCTCATGTCTAGATTCTGTGACCTGACACTGCAGTCGTACCCTTGACGATGCAGCACCATCAGCGCCGAGGCGGATGGAAACAGCTGCAACTGTGGCTCGGAGAGAGTGCGCAACGTAGTCAGGTGGATGTCGCAGGGTAGCGCTCCATGCGGCAGCAGACGGACCAGCGGCTGGAGAGCTGTCTGCGGCTGCTCGAAATTACTCAAAAAGTATAGTATCGGCGGGTAGCGCAGTCCGTTGGCCAATTGCTGAGCCTGCAAACTGAGCACTTTGTAGCTAGGCGGGTTATCTACTTGTTGGCTTGGCGGCATGTCCTCCACTAGAAGCCAGAATACGTGGCGCGTCAGGCGACTGTCAACCACCCCCTCGCCCATTCCACGATAGTCGTCGTATAGTGTACGGCGATCTAACATCACCTCCAGCTGGCCAGGCTCATAGCTTGCGGCACCCTGAGCATGTGTGGTCAGCAGAGTCATGCGTAAGCGTGCATCTTGCAAGAATGCAGCCGAAGTGATGGGAAAGTAGTTGCCCTCAATGCCAATCGCCGGCACCTTGATGCGCCTGTTGAGCACAAAGGAATTAGTAACTTTTAAATACTTGTACATCCTGATACCTACTGATGAAATTGGAAGCCATTCTGATCAGTGTAGAATACAGGCAATTCGGGTATGCTTGTCTCAGTTGGCTCCTTGAGTGGATCGCGCTGTAGCGGCGCGGGAGCAATGTTGTCAATGTTAGTGACCAGCCGCATGAATAGCTCCGTCTCTCGATTCTTTGGCGGCGGCTCAAAATCGATGTCATTCTCAATATATATCGCGGCGTCCAAATGGGTCCGTGTATTGAAAATGCGTACAGTGTGCGCTAGGAAGGGTCCATAGAGAACCGTTACATCGCTGGCAATGGGGCCAGAGGTGATGACGATGCGTACATCCTCGTACTGATCTAGCACATCCTTTTCAGCCTCACTCTGCTCAGGATCTGTCTTGAACAAATACGCTCCCGAGTGGAACTGTGCGCTGCGATAGGCCGCAAACTTGATGGAACACTGCATGGGATGCAACAGCTGCTGCTGTTTGTTTTTCCGCGTGATGGTCTTCAGAAAGCCGCTCTTCTCATCAAAAAGCAAACGCATGTGGTCATTCTCCAGCTGAATATCGCCTGTGAGAGAAATGATCATATTAAACGATGTAAGGAAGACCGTCTCAATGTTCTTACCAGCCGGCTTGGCCTTTGCCTCGAATACCACAGTGTTGGATTTGCCTGGGGTGGTGTTCGGTTGCGATTCGGTTGAGCTGGCCTTCTCAGTGCAGTCGTCACAGTAGATGGTGGCAATATTGCGTTTGTAGTTGTACTCATCCACTTGGACGCGATATGTGGTCAAGGAGAGCGGCTCCAGCTCGGCGACAAACATAACCTCGTATTGCCGCATCGAGGTACGTATACGTGCACCGCTGTTGGACTGCGGCATCGCATTGAATGCCTGCTCGTAAACATCCGTTATGTTCCACACAGGATTTATCTGAATGTGCTTGAGCTCCACGCCGTGCTCATTATAGATGCGTACATTGGGTTGCTGGACACGCAGCGTAACAATTTCGATGCGACGCTGAGTGAGGGGATTGAAGACAACGAAACTTGCTTCAGCGTTTTTGGACAACGGCACAGATGCCTCCATTTCGCCATCATCCAAGTTGACTGTGTTGGTGTTGCCAACATTGGCTTCCTCACTGCCTGAGATACTTGGATTCATAAGCTGTATCGGCATCTTCCTTGGCAGCTTGCTGAAATTGTCTCGCTCGAACTCGCTGAGCAGAAAGCCATGCTGATGGGAGCTGCTGTTCTGGAGCAGCAGCTCTACACACGCCTCCTGCATCTTGACCATGTTCTGTGTACTGTCAAACAGCCGCATGGCATAGTCACGCATCACCGCCGCCTTTGAGGTGCCCGTGATGGCATCGTGATGCTGGAACAGGCCCAGATTCCGTCTGGCATGTATGATTTGCTCATAGTTCTTTTCGTAGATTTTGATGGCATCATCGTGGCGCGACTGTCGGGCTGTATTGTATGCAATGGTGAACAGAATCTCGGCGGCTCGCAAATTATGCTCCAGCTCGGAACTCAAAAGCTTGTAGAAGGGCCGTGTCGTATAGTAACCCGACCAGTAGGCGGGTCTACCCTCAGAGAAGATATCCGAGTAGACAAAGAAATCACCCTTGAAGCTCGGGAACACCTTCTCCGAGCCCATACGCTCGCGTATGGCCGCAAAGTAATCACTGGGCGTGCCAAATTTAATGTCGACGTTGTACAGACGCTTGTTGGCCATAATGTGGCTGATGAGCTTCTTGTAATTGCTGTACTGCTGATCCACTTCGCGCTCCTTGTTGTAGCGGAAATCATCACCCACGGGTATTAGAGCTACATTGTGTGGAAACAAGGAGGCGGTGCGCGCATATTGCTCGAGTAGCAATTCCGCCTTCTCCTCCAGATTCTCATCCGTTATATATTGCGCCTTCAGCGAGTACTCTGTATACTCGCCGGGAATTTTGCGAAAATCAAAGTTCAGACAAATAGAAGGATGTGGACCGCACGAGCCCTTTATAGAGTAGATATCGAAGGGCATATTGTGGGTAAGTAGTTTACCATGACCATTTGCCGTTTGCCAGTATGGCGTCCAGATGAAGTCCCCGCTCTGTTGCCGTGCGAACCATTCCTTCCAAGCGTAGTGGATACGCTGGATAATTGTCCCCTCGAACTGGGCGCCGGATAACAAATACGGTACCGTGCTGCCATGCCCGAAGGGATCGATAGACCAGCCCACCTTCGGGGTTACATTCAAATTGTTCTTCAGCCACTGATGTCCTTCAATCAGTTGATCGAGCATGGGATAAATGTGCACATTAGCCTCATCTGTCATCACCCAACCGCCTGTGGTGATCTCTATCCGTCCCGAGTTCACGAGGCGCTTCAGGGCACGCTGCTTGGTGGGATGCGCCTGATCCCACCAGAGCTGCAGAAAACTGATCTCTGACCAGATGAACGTCATGTCCTTATACTCCTGCATCTTAGTCACCAGCAGATTGAGGATTTGCCTCGAGTCCGATTGGAAGTAATTAAAGAATGTCTTCAGCCAGCCCGGATCGTTGTGCGAATGTGGCACGACGATGACCTTTAACGGCGGACGCTGCTTGTCCTTCTTCTGCGCTTCGAAGCGCTCCTCGAAGCCACGATCCCAATACTCCTTGGACCGCATCCATTCGGGCTGAAAACACACAGCGAACAGACTCCATTAGAATGATTGACACAGAGCCGGGCAATGGCTGCTAAGTTAATATGAATGCGAATGGAGCTAGCCCTGTTCACTTACCTGGAAATCGAATCTGCTGTGCTCCTCCGAGGCGGTTATGTTTGTTTTGCTTTGGAGCAGCACGTAGCACTTGTCGCCCCAATGCACATTCCGCGGCGTCTCTGCGTCAGCAAGCAGCTCCAGATT
>JABVZY010000307.1:1067625-1113415 GCA_020883555.1 Drosophila nannoptera
TTAAAAGGGTCGCCAACTGACCCGTCCAAAGCTTTACCGGAACAGCAGTTGAACAGGGACAACATACGGCTTTCCCATTTCAGGTTATCTCCGAGAAAAAGGTTTGCCGAAATTCGCTTAGTCAAGATCGACGCAGCTGCATCGGCTCCCCCAGCTGAGTCGATATCATATCTACAGCCTCTATATCAAATTATCTTCTGTTTTCCTGCTGTCTTCTCACACGATTCGAGCGAATAATGCCTTAGTTACTTAAAGTGAATCGATTTTCCTGGCGAATCTTGGCTTCTGCTAATTGAAACTTACGATTATGGTTTTCGAAATGACTTTATGTTGGAAAAATGTGTCACTGCTTGAAGGCGAAGAATCGTATTCCCAAACGCTTTCAGCGCAAACTTCGTTGGGATGTGCATTCGCTGCGAAAATTGCCTGTGCGTGACTTATGTAACACAGAGGAAATCAAATCAATAGTCCACGATTCCATACACACACGGAACGCAATTTGCTCGTCGAGAGTTCAAAGAATGAATTTTCATTTTCTGCCAATTGATGTGATGTGAATAGGGGGAATAAGTATATATATGTATATATACTTTAGCTGGGCTTGGGTTGAAAATTGATTGCGCCTAATGGGTCTGCGGCTTGCTTTGCCGCCGCCTCATTTAGCCAACTCGGCCAACTCGATATGGCCAGTGACATCTGCTAATAGCCTATGAAAGTGGCTCACAAGCATTTGCATAAAGACTTCCTGGATAAACACAGCGAATCACACGATAATTATTCACAGCATATGATTATATAAATTGTGTCATTAATGTGCAGAAAATTACGATTGATTGAATAGAAAGTCGACGGGTCTTGGAAGAAAAAAGGAAAGTTTCTGCAAATCCAAGTATATTTAATTGCTTGACTTGTCATTGCTACATACTTGGGATATTAAGTTTCCAAAGAGAAAAAAGAAGAAGAAAAATTCAAATTACTTACAGAGAATTGATTAGCCAAATGAGTATTCTAACCCGACTTCCCGCTTAAATGCTTAAACTAAAGATAGCTTAACTTCATTCATTATTTACGTAAAGAAACTTGCCAACACTAAGACCCAACTCCTTCTGTTTGCATTGTATGCAAAGAGGTAAACCCATTTCCCAGAGCGCTTGTAATTCCTTGTCTTAATAGACAAGCTGCAATTAGTTTAGACATAAAATAAACAGAAACAAAGTGAATTTGAGTTGCGAACACTTGCATGAAATCGTGTTCGCCTGAAATGTCGATCTGTTAGTTTTTAAAGCAGGCCAATAAATGCTGCAGAGCGCTGATAAAGCACAAAAGTGCCGGGTCATAATATTTGAAACGTGAGCTTTTTACGCCGGCCCAGCGCTCCTCCAAGGACCGCAGCGTATATTTTGTTGTTGTTGCCGCCTTTTTGTGCTGCGTTGCCCGGGATGTAGACCCATGGGCCGGGCATGACGCAATTAATAGAGCCAAATACATATATATATTTATATGTATTCTAACATTCTCCACTTTCCCATATCGTTTTGCATGACCTATCTAGATCTGGGTCCCACATAATTCTATGTTGTGAAGGGTATTCTGGTGTCGGATAACTGTTTTCGGTTCTATTTGGCTTTTCCTCGCGGCGTTGGAATAAAAACAAAAGCCCTTTAAACGTCGAGCCCAAACAATAGAACCGTTTATTGCATTGATTATGAAATTTTTCGTTTTATTATTATTATTTTTTCTCATTTTCATGCTGGGAAATTACGCAGACATTGTTGTCCCTCATATATGTATATGTGTAACAGGTTTACAGTTACTTATTATGTAATTATATACACACAAGTGTGTGTGTACATGGGTGTGAGAGTATGAGTGTGTGTGTAAGCAAGACGCAACGCTGTGGGAACTGGCCTAAATTTTTTACTTCATTTTTTGTATCTAATTACGTTTGATATTTGATGTAATTTTCAGATAAAAGTAAGAGCCGAACTTCCCAGAAAAAGGCTTTTGATTTATATGTGAATGATAGGTTAGTAAGTCGAATGGAAAAAGTTCACAGACTAGACAAATATTAAAAGCGGCTAGACTATGTAGTAGACTGGCCTCTCATCTCACGGATGGCTCAATAGAAGTCTATTGATGACTGAATAAGAGAAATGAGGCGAAATAGGTCTGTGGTTCCGCACTAGTTGGAATGGAAAGACGTAGTGGTGGTCAGTTAACTGTAACTAAATTTATATGACGATCCGATAATGCAAAAGGCCGTAACACCCTAACATGCCGCAGCCTTTTGGCCAACTCATAATCAGCCAACTATCCGGGCATGTTACGCATCATTAGCAGCTGAATCTGAAAGAGTTGTCGCCGGGGTCCATATGGCGTGAGCGTGACCAAAAAATGAATGCCAAAAGCTGATATAATTATTACATTTCGCGCCGCAATTTATATGGTAAAACGATATGATTGCATGATGACATGACATATAATAAAGTCCAATGAAGAGCCATACAGCCGAACAGCCCCATAGCCAGACGAGCACAATAGCAAAAGGCAACCGTTCAATTAGAGATGTGCGAACCCTTCAAAGTTGTTTTATTATCGTGTTTTAGGCATCCCACATATAGTTTTTTTTTTCTTTTTTTTCCTTAGGTCTCTTAGGGTTGGAACTGCTCAATTCGTACGAGAAATTTGAAAAGTATTGTGTTAGTTAGTACAACACGCTACCATCTCTAATGTCAACCTTAGCCCCACATAAAAATAAATGAAAGCAGCGGAAAATTGACAGCACGCCAACAACAAAAGTCGTATCGAAGACGTGGGGGAGTCCAGAGAGAAGGGCCCCAATATCCATGTAGTACGAAGTAGCGGCATACATATAAAAGCAGCATGCATTGAGTGGTGCCTTGTGGGGGATTCAATGACTAATTTTAGTGGCACAATTTAGGTGTATATATGGGTGAGTGTGTGTGTCTGTGCGTGGAAGACAGTATGTAAATATGAGCTATGGAATATAAAATGCGCAATTGATAGGCTTATATCGAAAGCACCTCAAGTAAAAGAGTTCGATTGCGAAACTCAAAATAGAATGTTCTAATAAAAGATGGAATCACTACCGAAAATAACACAAGAAAGATTGTCTGAATAATATTACTGTACGGACCACAACGCAACGGGAATTAAATAATCTCTGAGGGAGACTATGTAACTACAAGCTCCAATGTAAATAAGAAAATACATCAGGAAAATGTATTCCGCTCAAGGCACTAAGGAAAAGAAAAAATTATTTGCCAAAGGACTAACTATAACCCACCGGAAGCTGCATTACTAAGGAAGGCATGGAACAGAGCAGAAAAAATTAATGTGCAAAGGAAATTTAATAAATAAATAGAAAACTTTGAAGTGAGAGAGCAGCGAAAGGAAGGAGCATAATGAATACCACAACACATCATCATATCTGGTTTGTAGATCTAAATTTATGTGGTTCTCCCTTCTCTAGAGGGTTCTTGCAATCCCCAGTCTGCCGCCTGTTCCCTCTGCCTGCCTGGCGAAAATACATTTAAATGCACATGTTATAAATGCCAACTTACAGAAAAATAAAAAAAGTTGTGCACCAACTTTTAATGCCGTGCCACCGAGTCCTGGGCAAGGACAACAAAAAAACAGAAGCATAAATCAAGACTTAGTCCCACACACACATATATATACACACCCGCACACACGTTGAATGCCTGGTATATGGAATTAAAAAACAAAGCGGCACTTTAAATGCTTTTCCTAGAATCAGTTGGACTTTACTTAACGCTCAGCAACTGCAGTTATTGCATTTATTGTTAACAAACGAATAATTAAAAACCCGGCACAACGCTCCAAAAGGCGTACGAAACGTTAACTTATCTATTATGCTTTCAATTTCAGGCCACAACTCCGTCCACTTGCACAACCGTCGACCTCGACAAGCGAAACGCAACTGAATGCAGCGGCTCGAGCCAGTGCACGACTTCGCCGCAACTTCGTTTGTCGCTTTCGAACTTCGTGCGTAGGCTCAGCTCGGCTCGGCCTGCAGAGAACGACGGTAACGAGAGTAACAGCTGCTGCTGTGTTCTCCGGTTGCGGCTTTTTCGGCATGCGTTCGCTGCATTGCTTTTTGGTTTCTGCAAGTTCTTGTGATTCCAACTGTAATTTCTCGAGCCCCACTTTGACATCATGATTCTAGCTTCAAACGCAGGCAAGCCTTCTGGGCTTTAAAGCTAAAGATATTGAAATTATTGCAAATACAGACTCAATAGAGACTTTACGTAATTTAATATATTAAAAACATAGATAAACGATAATTAAAAGTAAAAGTACTTGGTTAAGCCTGAGAATATATACTCATTTATTTATATTTTTTTAATGTAACGTAATGCGTAATGCGACATATTAAGTTATTCATCTTTTATTTATTCGACGACTTAAAGCTAAGTTGTTGTAAAGTTCTTGAACTTTGTTGCCCATGAGCTATTTAGCTTGGCAAAATACCTGTATGGCAACAACGTGGAAATCTTTACTGTGGCATTAATCTGCGAACCACTTCACACTGTGAGCACATGCCTTCTGGTAAATTAGCAAGGCTCGCTCGTGCATCAGGTTCGCTTGAATAGGGCTTAGTTGGTCTTTGTTGAGTGCAGCAATTAACTGCAGAGAAACGCCTGCTAAAGCAATGAAAGAAAAAAAACCGCAAAGAGGTTCAAGTTATATCCATGTGCACGTATCTTGGAGGTGGGGAACTGGAGCGGCTCTAAGAGCAGAAACAAGCAGTTAACTTAAGAAACAAAAAGAATCGAGTAACTTTTAAGCGAAGAAGGTCGCCGTTTATTGATTGCAGGCAAAGCGGACACAGACGATGGTAAAAGCAAAAGCAACATGAAAACAAGAACAACAATGGCTAACACTAAGGCATAAACCGAAAGAGAATACAAGAAGAGCACCCGCAACTGGGAATTGGCACAGGCCCTTGAAAATCCGTTGGGCCCACGCAGAATGCGAAGAGACGCGACACGAAGAAAAGCGGAGCGGCGCAAGAAGATGACGACCAAGTGCAAGTGGCATTTACTGAGCAGAGGTTATGGCCAACAGACGCACAGTTGGTTGCCCTACAGACTGTAGAAGTTTCTTTTTTAAAAAGAGTTTTCCCCTGCCAAACAAATTCCTTTTTTCGGTTTATCATTTATTAACTGTTCTCCTCATCTTCTTCATCTAGATCATCGCTTGCCCCTTATTCTGTTTATATTTATTTATTTACGTTATACGCGGCACTCCAGCCCTTTGGGGAATTCGAGTCCTTAGGTGTGCAACAATACGGCCACGTCAAAAGCCGGTAATCGGTAGCAGCTGCCTCTTCTATGGCCCGTTTACAAAGCTGTTGTTAGCGGCAAAAGCGTTTTTGAAACGCTTCTGGCTCAAATGCACGCCCCTCAATGCTGACGAGTCATTGAAACAAGTAGCACATGATGATAAGCTGCACAAGCGTAGTTTAAGATAGGACCCAAAAGTGACTGTATATATTATACATTGCAAAATTATCCTGGTTCATTATCTGACTATAATTTATGGACAGTTAGCCCTCAATTAATTTACCCTAATGGAACAGGAAGTAGAATTTTGAACGTACATACAATCTCCTTCACGATATAGACAGGGTATAATAGCCGTCAACTTTTCCGTGACAGGACATTTCTCTTGATTTGCAGGTCAATTGCACTGCAGACGGACGGAGGACAGAGGACAGACGGCAGTCGAGAGTTGGGACACTGTTCGGTCACTGTCCTCGTTCCCGTTGACGTTCACATTTTCGTCCCAAGTTGGAAATACACTCTGGGCCAGTTGTGAAGTGCCCGTTGAGCTGCACTCAACTAAAACGTAACGGTAGAAAAGACCCAGTCAGTCGAGCGTCAGTCAGTTAGTCAGCGAGCACTCGGAGTGCGTGCAACGTTTGTCAAATTGCAGCGCTTGCCACTTTCTGTTCCCATTGCCAACAAGAGGAGGCAGACCCGCCGCGCGCCGCTCTGTTCAACTTTACCTGCTTTAGGCCATAGCGATCCCCATAAAGCCGCAACCGGTAGCCACATCGCCCGCAGTTGACAAAACCCAGTCAAGTAACCAACAACAACAACAACAAAAGTATTTGTAATGGAAATGAAAATTCCTGCATTGAAATCTCGTTTTATTTGCCCTGTTTCTGCGGTTAGCTATTGTTATGTACCCTAAAAATGAAATTATTTAATCATTTGCAGACAAATTGAGCAGCCGAATGAAATCCCAATCAAATGATGTCCACAAAACCGTTGTAGCTATCAATCCGTGTCAAACTGATAGGTAAGAAAGAGAGATAAATATACATATATATTCGGAGATATATATATGCATCAATGCTTCATATATATTTTCACTGTATTAAGGGTATAAGGTATTCGTGATGCCACAGATAAAAAGTGCTTTCTTTTGGCCCGGCTGCAATGGCATTCCCCACCAGCCGTCGCTTTGGGTTTCCTTGTTCTTGTTGTAGATGTTAATGTAACTGTTGCGCTTTTGTTCGCTTTTCAAGTTATCAACCGTTTTGTGTCCCTTAACTAGCCTATTCTTAATTCAAGTTGTTGGAGTAGGAAAATTAATACAAATCGGTTGGAAGTTAACGAAAGCCCTACGGATTTTTAACCCTTTTCTTCGAACCAATTCGATTTGATTATTTGCTCTTGCACAATCTTCTGTTACATTTTATGTTTTTCTTGTGTCAAAATGTACAAACTAAAATTAAAATTCGCAATAAACCTTAAAATTTCATTTCACTGACAGAGGCATCCTGTTTTTTCATTAAAAAGTATTGCAATAAGTTATTATTGCAGAGGCATGTACTTATAATTTAATTTCTAGTATTAGGTTTATCTCGTAGCATTGTTTTGATTGATAATGCTTTACATTTAGTTATTTGAGTATATTTAAGCCATTTTCAACCTTCACATATTAGACATGTTAGCATGTCGACATGCAATTGTTCCAAATCGTTAATTTACAATTAGCTAACAACAGAGAAATGTTTCCAACTTTTTCACAATTTTTTATCGTTTTTCCGAAAAAAGTTTCACCTGTTTGTATTGACTACAGCATTGTTATTATGATTATTTGGTTATTAAATTCGGTGACCTTCGATTATATTTAAAATTCAAAGGGAAAAAATCTATTATGATCGTTTTGAACTCATTTCAGGATATTGTCTGTTCGGTGATATTCTCATTCTTGATTATATGAAATGACTGATATTTTAAATAAATAATTTAATTTATACTCAACATTCGACTAAGTAAACGAATAATAATAAAATAAGTTTAGTCATATATGTGCTTGTCTACAAATTAGTATGCGCAAAACAACAACACTAAACGAGCAAACACCAAAAGTAGAGGGCAACAACAACAATAACAACGGCCTTAGCAGAAACAAAGCGAAAGAAAAAAGAAAAGTATCCGAACTAAAACGAGCTCAGAAATGGGCAAAGAGGTTCAAGAGCACAAATAATTGCGCTAATGGAGCTGCTTGGGGATCGGCGGCGTTGCCAATAGTGTGTGTGAAAAAGGGTCAAAGAAAGTCAAGAAAAGCGAATGTATGATTGTATGATATATAAAAAGCACGAAAGACAAAGGGAAAAGTACAAAGCGTTGCGAAAGCAAAACCAGAAAATCAATTTAAATTGAATTAAACAATGGAGCAATAAAGCAATAAACGAAATGCATACAAAGAATTGCAAAAAGACTTTTGCACTTGGCGAGAGAATTAAAGTAAGGCATGACAGAACTCAATGAATGAATCCGACTGCGAATGGGTAAGCAAGAAAGCTAAATAAAGATGAGCAGTTTCGCGTTGCGACGGCAGCGGCTGCTGCATAAATTAAAGCCGCAGCAATTTTGTAACAATTTGTAAATGCCCAGGGAACAGAAAGGAGATGCAAATATTCCGGTGTGGCCAGCGTCTGCGTTTTCCTTTTATTTTTTAACTTTTTTGACCAAACAAATTGTTGGTAATGACAGCGGTTGGGGGAAAAATGATAGACAACCTTGACGCATGGCGTCAGGTGCGTTGTAACGGTAATTGAAAGCAAACACATACACATACACTCACTTACTTAAAGCCACACAGACAGCGTGCAGCAATTTTATAATTTGATTTAAGACGCGCAAAAATAAAATAATATAGTTCTCTCGTCTGGTGAGTTTGTGATGCCGCTCAACTAAACTTCAATCCGGTTTCTTACATCTTGTATGCGGATTATAAACAGAGGGTTGAATTTGAATGTGTGCGTGTGTATGTCTGTGTTGATAGTATTATATTGATTGTTGTGACCTGCCTATTGTACCAACCTTTTTATTGTGCAGCCTTGCACTTGTTTATTCACTGTGTTTGACACATATTACTTTTAGCTAACATTTTATTTTATTATACACTCACGATAAATATGAACATTCACATTGGCTCGCGTAATCCTTACAACAACAATACGCTTTCACACTAACACAAGCACAAAACAAACGTTGTAAATTCCCGATGTTCGATAAATTTAAGAGAATTCTTAAAACTATCATATACGATACGTTTTAAATGGTCTGGGCTATGATTTTTTAAATGTAAACACCACGCTTAATGAGAAAAACGCGCTACGTGCCCCTCACAGGCGTCGTTATTGGGCAAGACTAAGCGCGAGATTATTGGTGAGTGTGACCGCACAACGGTATGGGGGAAAACAACAAGCGGTTTGAGTGGAAGGGAAACCTATCGAAATATGGCCCTAAGCACTATCGATGCCTTGAAACAGCTGAACTTTAGGCTATCGAGTATTTTGACGGTTTGTTTCTAAATTTGAAATTTAAAGGCAATAATTAGACTATATTAATTATCTTCCAGAATAATATTTATAAACAATATATAGATGTATGGACTTCACTTGTAGGTCTATTTAATCAATTAATTCCTTATTAATTTGAATTAAGCGCTGTTTGATTTTTCACTATATTTTGCAAATGGAAGTTCATTGCCGTCGTTAGTCAGTCAAAAAAAAAATCACCAAAATAAAAAACAACAATAAACCCAGTACAACACTCCCATTGACAATTGTTAATTATAGTCAACGTCTAACTTCAGCTGAAACGACGTACAAGAGCTGAGATAACAGAGAGCATTGATAAAGTGCAGCTCCCCACGACGGTTTGATGCCAAAACGCCAAACAGCTGTCGCTTCAGTTACGAAGAATCAGCAAAGCCATGCGGAACATAGCTTCATTTCTCACATTGATGATAGCTCTCTACTGGCGGGGAGGAGATTCAGCTGCACCCCGCCGGCCGGATGGAAGGATCGTCAATGGCCGGGAGGCCAATGAGGGGGAGTTTCCATATCAGCTGTCATTACGTCGTCTTACCGTGCATATCTGTGGTGCCTCTGTGCTCGACGGCAGCTGGGCAATAACTGCCGCCCACTGCATTGATGGGCACGAAAAAGCACCGCAAGAATTCACCCTTCGGCTGGGTAGTGTCAAGCGTTCCAGCGGCGGTAGCTTGATGTCAGTTCGTAACATCTACAAGCATCCTTCCTACGATGCTAAGGACATGAATTTCGATGTGGCGCTTCTGCGCACACAGCCCGGTGCTCTGACTCAAGATCCCAATGTTGCCCCTATTGCATTGCCCGAAGTTGGAGAGCCTATTGTGGAAAATATGAACGCTATTGTATCTGGTTGGGGCTACTTGAGCAGCACTGAAACGGTGCTATCCTCAGTGCTAAAGTATACAACCGTGCGCACGGTTAATCACGAGAAATGTCACAACGACCTAAGATATCACGGCGGTGTGACTGAGGCGTAAGTAAAACAAGATACATTGTTCGAAAACCCAATTAATAACTCCCTCTATCTTTGTTTGTCAGCATGTTCTGTGCTTCGGCACGTAACACGGATGCCTGTCAAGGTTAGTATTGGGTTAATCATCTAGTTAAGTGGTTCGTGTGATAATATTTGATTATCTTCGCGTACAGGAGACAGTGGCGGTCCACTCACTGCTCAAGGCAAGCTCATTGGCATCGTGTCTTGGGGTGTGGGATGTGCTGGTGGGTTTAATCAAATACAATCCTAATATTTATTGGAATTAATTATATTTTGCTTATAGATCCGTATTATCCCGGTGTTTATACACGCCTGTCACATCCGACCATACGTCGTTGGGTGCGTCTTTTGACGAAATTGTGAATTTATATGCGTTTTAAATGGTTGTATAAAAAAAATAAAAATCAGACTTACTGAATAGCTTGCAACTAAACTAAATTTCCATTAAAACTCTCTAAATACTTGCTTTTAAATCGCGCGCGCACTTGGCTGTTCTGATATCGATAGCTGCCTGAGTAGCATTTGGCACATCACTAATACCACTTCTTATTGGAAAATTTACGCACCCATCGTTTGGCTACGCTTGTGATTAACCGACCCTTTAATTTCGACTTCATTAGTTAATTTGATTGAGAAAAGGTGTTCTCGAAACGAGATTTTTCTACAGAAAAATCACTACTAAAACGCCAAATTAAACCCGTTCGGCACAAGTGTAAACCAGTAGAGTGGGAGTGGCAATTGGGACATTGGTGGGCAGCGCGTATTTCTTATTGGGGTAAATGCAAACTAAAGACAACTAACAAAATAGATGTTTATAAATAAACCAAAACAACAACAATTTGTGTGTGTGTGCTTTCAGCAGTAGTGTTGTGGTGAATGTGTTGGCGCTGGTGTTGGCTGTGTCTGAAAATGATCTACAAGATATTCTGTTGTACAGTGAGTCTCGTCTTCTTTTGCTTCAATGTGCTGTGGTTCTTCTGCAACCTTGCCATACCGTGGTGCACCCTGACACTGGTCGCCATCTGCGTAGCGTCAAAATTTGTGAAGCTGCAACGAAGCCCGAATGAAAAGCGTTTACTTAGCCTGCTGAATACACCGAACGATTGGCCCAATTATTGGCCCATTGCAAATCGAGGCGCCGGCTATGACGCGCCTGAAAACTCACAGGCAGCTGTCAAGAAGGTGAGTGTGTGTGTGTGTGAGACTGCGTGCGGTGTGCTGTGACGTCACCACCAGCAGACAGTGGTTGTTTCTGTCGGCTATTAAAAATCAATACTAAACCATTTCGCATGTGTTCGGTTGTAGTGTCTGGCACGTGGCTACCGCAATGTACTGCTGGATGCCGGTATAACGGCCTGCAACGAAATAGTGATTGCCAATCAGATGACTGTAGAGCGAGCTGGTCTAACGGGAAACCTGTCGCATCATACGCTCCATGAACTTCAGCAGCTAAACATAACTGAGCAACATCCAATGGGGTATGCCGTTACAAAGTTAATCCGACATTAGCTATAATTTTATTTTTTAATTGCAGCTCACATTATGATAGGGAGTCTGTGGCGACACTAAAACAGTTGGCGGAATTTCTCGAGGAACAGAATACAACACTCACCCTATTCCTGCATATACAAGACACCAGCGCGGCTATGATTGATCAGTTGCAGAAATTCATGGCTTCCAACGAAACATTCACAGAGCGTACTGTTATCGTCAGCCGCTCTCCGTTGGCCATTTATCGGGTATGATACAATATATGTTGATTTTTACATCGAATTCAATATTCGACCAATTTTAATGTATCTTGTTGGGTATTGTTATTACATTCCATAGTTGCGCAAATTGAGACCAGAAATTATTTGCGGACTTTGGCATGAGAGTTATCTGTCGCTTTCTATACTGAAATCGTCGACGCTTATTACCTCAATTTATGGCGCTATTTTACGAAATATAATTGCTCCTGTAATTGGAATTAGTGTTGTATTTCTCAACAAAGAGGAATTTAACTTGTAAGTCATGTGAGAAAAATCACTTTGGTCTTGCTCGCGGAATATATATTTAACATACATTTCGAAAATATGGCAACGCTCCAAGGATTGAGCAAAAAATTTAACATTAATTCAAATTGTGAAATGCCATGTGATCAGACATCGGTTTTAACAGTTCCATGAGCAAGCCAAAGAAGCTTTATTAAGTGAAGTGGCTAGTAAACATACAAATTTATCTTATATAACATCCTAATTTGTACAGGCATATTGGCGATTTGTGGCGTAATGTGGGCGTCCGTCCAATTGTTTACATGGTTAATTCGCCAAACGAAAAGCGATATTTTCAGAAAACAATGAAAACGCAATACCTCACGGACTCACTACGATCCGAGCCGCATCTCCTGATGAAAGCCTAAGAAGCGAAGAAACTCAATTCGACGAGAAAAAAAAGCAAATTACACGCGCACATATATAAGAACACAAAAAACACATGAAATAATTTGCATTTAAATTTATTTATAGCGATCTTATGCACTGTCTCAATTCAAAGTTGTGTCATTGAATATGTAGTGCGTCGATTTGTGTCTACTTTTTGTAAGCATACATTGACTTTTTTTATGTTCGAGTACTTTATAAAGTATTATCCAGTGAAATTGAGGAATTCTTATACTCGTATGATTTTTATACACGTTTTATTCTAAGTTAATAGTGCTTTATTTTACGTAGATGCTATTTCTGATAAGGCTTTTTACACGTCCTATTTTATTGTTATTTTTTTTTATTTATTTATCGCTACATCTTGTTGTATATTTTTTGTAACTCCTATATACTACTATTTATGCCCTCGATGGGCAATATTTTCACAAAATTAAGAAAACAAAAAATTTATGCCACAATATGTTCTTCAGCGATTTATGTATGTGCATATGTATAAAGGTATGCCTAGTACACTTTTACCTATTATACAAAGCTTTTATATGCGAAACCTTAACATTTTGTAGTCCCTTGTTATTAGAACACAAATCCAAATGCATAATGTATACAAAAACTATGCTTGATGTAAGAACATAATAAAAAACGAACGTGGTTGATTTGAGCACAAGCTGGAACGAATTAGTTGTACGATTATACCAAAAAAAAAAAGAGAGACTATTTTATAGCGATGCAAAGAATCTATTACGTGGAAAATACTTTTATAAATCAAATAAACGAACTTCAAACCAAGTGCTTTAATTTTTTACCTATCCAGTGAATATCAAATATAATTTCTCAAGTAATCTCCTTAACTACAGTGCCGCTTGAGAATATAAGGGTCCATTTTCAATATCGAAACTGATATACAAAGTTAAGGTATTTATATTATTTCTTTATTAGTTATTTGATTTTCGTGAGAGTTCTTACAACTTACGCTAATTAATATATGTATTCAGATGAATCGTATAATTATTTATATCTAGAACATAAAATTTCGGTTATGTATTTACTGAATGTTTATGTATGGGTGAACAGCAACATATTTCAAATCTTCATTTTTTTGTTTGTTTTCTTTTCAAATTAAAAAAAATAACAATACGTATAAAGATTACCATTCTGCTTAACTTTTTATACAAAGGATGCAAAAGCAAAAAACAAATAAAAAAAAATATCCAAAAATATAAAATATTTAATTTAAGACATTTATTTGCGACGAGAGCGCGTGGCACGCTTAGGAGCCTCTTCCTTCTCGTCCAACGTCTCTACCGCTACAGCTATTGGCTCTTCTGCCGTCTCGAAGTGTACCTTGCGTGGTCGACCCCCACGAGTCGGGGCCGCTGTTTCATCTACAGGGTCCACTTTTTCCACGGTCTGCATCTGGCGACCACGTCCACGTCCAGCAGTAGTCTTTTTGGCGGCCGGCGCCTCCTCCACCGTTATTTCCACTTGCTCCACAATGACTGGGGTGACGGTACGTGATCCACCGCGGCGACCTTTTTTAGCAGCAGGCTGCTCTTGTGACGCATCATCCAAAGGTGCCACAGCTTTGGTTTTGCGTGAGCTCGAAGCGCCGCGTACGTTGCGTTTGGCTGCAAGTAGCTTAGGCTCCTGCTCCACTGCCTGCTCAGGCTCTTCATGCTGAGTGGTGGCACTCTCCTTGCGAACACGCCCTGCGCGTTTGGTAACTTGTGGTTCAATTATTATAGCCTCGGTCTCGTAATCTTCCTTTGCTGCTTTGCGGCGTGCTCCGCCACGCGGTTTGCGAACAACCGGTTCAGGATTATCTGATGCGAGTTTCTTCTCTTGCGGTTGCTCCTCATCGTCCTTAGCCTTGCGCCGCTTAGGCGTCGCAGGGCGCTTTTTTAATTCCATATCCACGAGCAGCTCAAGCGCCTTGGCCGTTGGCTGCCGAACTCGACGGCCACGAGACGTGCCTGGCTTATCGTCGTCCGAAGTTTCACTATAGTTCTTGCGAGGTACATTACGACCTTCGCGCCGGGGCGAGGATGTGGGCTCTGGCAACACAGCGTTTGGTACAGGCGTTTCCGATGTTGTAAGCTCAGTAGTTGACTCAACAATAGAATGTTTCTGCGGTGTGGAGAGCTTCGGCAAGGGTGGTGTTGCCACACTCGTTGCTTTGGCGGATTGACTCCCTGCTTGCTTGCGATTGCGTCGCGGGCCTGTCGCACTGCCGCGCTTCTCCTCATCCGATGTTTCGTCATAGTTCTTGCGCGGCAGATTACGTCCTTCACGGCGTCGCGGCGTCATCTCATCGTCTGAGCTTAACTTCAGTGGATTTACCAATATAGCTTTAACAATCGTGTCGGATTCAACAGCCAAGTCCTTAGGCGATGCAATCTTCTCCACGACTGAGGCTTTTCGCCCACGCCGCGCATTTACTTTCTTCGGCAAAAGACCCAGATCCTCAACAGTAGTTTCTAAATGAGCTGAAGGCTTGCGGTTCCGTCGTTGGGGCTTTTTCTGAACGTTTGTCTCCCCGCCTGCGGCGGCTGCCGTAATCTCCGGTACTTCAGTTGTAGCTATATGTTCCACATCAGAGCTACCCTTTCGTCGAAGCTTAGTTGGTTTTTCAGCTGAGTCCGTGTGATCGGAGTGCACTCCATCGGTAGACTCCTTCCGATCGAGTAGCTTTATCTTGTGCACAACACTTTCAGCGGGCTGTTCAGTAGTGACTAACGCCTTACGCCTCTTCCGCGTTTCCGTCGCTTTAGCCGATATCACCGGCGTGCCTTCCTCAACAAAAGTAGATGGCCGACGACCACGCCCCTTGGTTATGGGCGTTACTTGCGGTGCTAACTCTTCCACATGCAAAATCTTTGATAATGGTTCAGATACTTCTCTGATTGAAGTCAATGACGTATGGACTGGTTCTTGTCGCTCCACAGTTTCTGCTGATGCTTTGCGCGCACTTCTCGTGGGCTTCCGCTCAACTGAGCCTGCAGATTCCACTACAGATGCCTTGCGGCCGCGTCGTTTGGGCTTCTCTTCGACTAAATCTTCCGTTGGAGACCCAACGAGATCAGCTGCAACTACTTCAACGGAGGCAAGGAGAGAACGTCGCCTGGGTTTGGCCGTCTCTTTTGTAGTCTCGACCGTTTTGTCGACATCAGTGGTAGGTATCCGACCGCGTGTGGTGGGTTTGCTCAAGTCTGCTCTTTCATCACTGACTTTTTCCGTTTCCGTTGCACCCTTTGATTCAACTTCGGTAGTCCCCCTTTGGACGCGTTTCCTCCTAGACTTACCCACGTCTGTTGTTTGTTGCACGACGTCTGCTTCCAAGTTTGTATCCTCTTTAGCTTCGTTTTCTGTGGTTGTTCCACTTCTGTGTTTCGTTTTTGGCTGTTCGGTTAACTCGTCGTGTTTCTTTTCTTCTTCTCTTTCACGGCCTTCAATGATTTCTTCATCTGAAGTCTTCGCATCTTTCCTAGCTCGACGTTTTGGTTTGCGCTTTTCATCTGGCTCTGCCGATTTCTCTTCCGTTTCACGTTCTTCAATGATTTCTTCATCCGAAGTCTTCGCATCTTTCCTTGCTCGACGTTTTGGTTTGAGCTTTTCATCTGGCTCTGCCGATTTCTCTTCCGTTTCACGTTCTTCAATGATTTCTTCATCCGAAGTCTTCGCATCTTTCCTTGCTCGACGTTTTGGTTTGAGCTTTTCATCTGGCTCTGCCGATTTCTCTTCCGTTTCACGTTCTTCAATGATTTCTTCATCCGAAGTCTTCGCATCTTTCCTTGCTTCACGTTTTGGTTTGAGCTTTTCGTCTGGCTCCTCCGATTTGTCTTCTTCCCTTTCACGTTCTTCAATGATTTCCGTATCTGGAATCTTCTCTTCTTTTCTTGCTCGACGTTTTGGTTTCAGCCTTTCGTCTGGCCCCTCCGATTTGTCTTTTGTATGTAAAACAGGGTCTTCTGCGATGGGGTCTTTCGCATTAATTTCAACCTGTTGATGCTCAGTTTCTTCTATTTTTTTCTCTTTCGCTTTTCTACCCCGTTGTTTTGGTTTGGCAGACTTATTTTCTTCTTCCGCTTTATTTTCAGAATTCTCTGCTGCCTCTTTTGAGATGGTTTCATTAGCATTGATTTGTAGATTTCTTGCAAGGCGATTAGATTTGGGCCGCGATTGGAGCTTTTCTGCATGCGCATCTTCCGCGATTTGTTCCTCCAAAAGCCTTTCAACAGCTGGTTCAGAATTAATAGCCTCGTTTATGTCTTTCTCCTCATTCGATTTTGAGTCCAGAGCTTCTTGATGCTTATGAAGTTCGGATTCTTCATTCGATTTTGAGTCCAGAGCTTCAGTTTTGTCTTGCTCTGCGTCCACTGATTCGGTAAGAATAACCGTATCAGATAACATTTTCTCAGATTGATTATTGATTATATCTTCGGTTCTCTGACTATCAAGTTGTTCCTCTGAAGTCTCCAGGCCTTGAGTCGCATCTGAAGCAGCACTGCGACGTTTGCTACTAGGCTCTTCCAATTTGGCGATTGGTCTACTCGTGACCTTATCCTTATCAATATCTTGCGCTTGCTCTTTGTCTTGGTTTGCAACACCTTCTACTATCTGGGGCATAGCACTTTCCAATTCGATTTCACTTTCATGGGGGACATTTCGTTCCTTATCCGATATTTTATGAGGAGTCTCAGTTATATCCTCTTTCTCAGTTTCAGTAGTTACCGTTTCCAGAAACTCGGGAGCATCTGCCCGGGTGTCAAACACTTTGCTTTCTGCAAGAGCTTCAATAGAGGCTTGTTTTTGTGCTGTTTGAATATGCAGTGCTCCCTCATTTGTGTTCTCAGTCAGTTTATCTAGACCTGAACTGGACTCTGTGGAGGAATCATTTAGTTCAATTACAACATCATCTTTGATAAAGACTTCACATTCGGGGCCGGCCACCGAGCCTGAATCCGCTGTGGAATCGTCTAGTTCAATCACTGCCGCTTCTTCAATGGACAAAACTTCAGAAGAACACGGATCACTTATAATATTAGATTCAACAGTGGAGTCATCTAATTCAATAACACCATCTATTTCGATGGGCTGCATTTTGCTTTCTTGCTGGTTTTCAGCTTCATCACTTTTCTCTTCATCTTCGGATGAATTCAAACTCTTTTCCCCTCGAGTATCCATTGATTCTTTATCTTTTCTCGTTTCCATTTGTTGAACGTGTTTGTTAATTTCTAATGCGTCCAGATCGGTTATATCTTTGTTATTAGAAGATTCTTTCGTATCTATTGGTAATCCAATGGATTCGATATCATTGTTAGCTTCTTCAGCTTTAGCTTTGTACTGTTCCTCCTCGCCAACGGTTTTTGTAGCATTCGCAGGCAAAATCTGAATATCGGCTTCCGTTTCTGTGGCAGGCATGTCTTTAGATAAAGACTTATCGGGACTTTCCATAGTGTCAGATTTTCCTGATGTAGATCCGTTTAGGGGATCCGAAGAAGCTTTCATGCTTTCATTTTCTTCAGAATTAGAAGAAATATCCAATTCATTTACATCCTTTTCGTTTGCCAATGACGTTGAAGCAACATGCACTACTTCAGCGAGTGCCTCTTGATCTTTCTCATCCGTTTCAAGAGGATTGACAATTTCTACATTGTTGCTGGAATCAAGTTCTTCAATATTCTCTTTAAGCACTTCATTGGATTTACTTTCGCCTTTGATATTCTCTTCATCTTGCACACGCTCTTCAACTGATGATTCTTCTGATGCCGTTCTCAAGTCTGAACTAGCGATGACTTCATCGGCTTCATCAATGATATGTGGTTGATTTATGTCAATAATATCGGTTGGAAGAGCTTCTGAAGACGTAATTTTAACTTGAGCATTTTGTTCTTTACTAAGTTCGTCTTTGACACTTTCAAACACAGGAGGCTTATTTACATCCTGCTCTTCATCCAGTTCATTCAACGATTCAATCTCCATATTTTGGGTTTCGACATGTGCTTTAGATGAGTTTTCAGTATCTATTGATTTTTCAGATGCTATCAACGACTCATCCACATCACGTACCTCCTTTTGAACAATTTGAGCCTCAGTTGTATTTTCCGAAGCCTCCGATTTTACAGATGCTGTGATTGTAGGCTCTTCCACTTCACGTTGATCGGCTTCGACATTATCTTCAACCAAATGCGAAGCATCCAGATCAATTATTGATTCAACGATATCAACCATTGTCGATTCGTCCCCTTGAACAGATTGAGCTTTAGAGAGGCCTTCAATAATCGAGCTTTCAGCAGCTGCTTCTGCAGGGTTTACGACTTCGTCATCAAGCGATGCATTTAATTTCACAACAGATGCATCCTTAATCAAAATTTGATCATGGCTAGCAACTATTTTATCAGTGGATAATATGCCTTCTATAACATCGTAATCAGTAAGGTTATCGTCTTCCTCCACAGCAGATATCTCCAACTGAATCTGTGCTTCATTAGATTTAGCTTCCACATCGCCCTGTGTGTCTTCCTTATCGCCTGCTATTGGCGCATTTAATTCAGGAAGAGCTGGATCCTCGCTTGATGCTGGTTTTTCAGTGGATAATATGCTTTCTATGACAACGTCATCAGTAAGTTTATCGTCTTCCTCCACAGCAGATATCTCCAACTGAATCTGTGCTTCATTAGATTTAGCTTCTACATCGCCCTGTGTGTCTTCCTTATCGCCTGCTATTGGCGCATTTAATTCAGGAAGAGCTGGATCCTCGCTTGATGCTGGTTTTTCAGTGGATAATATGCCTTCTATAACAACGTCATCAGTAAGTTTATCGTCTTCCTCCACAGCAGATATCTCCAACTGAATCTGTGCTTCATTAGATTTAGCTTTTACATCGCCCTGTGTGTCTTCCTTATCGCCTGCTATTGGCGCATTTAATTCAGGAAGAGCTGGATCCTCGCTTGGTTTTTCATTTGTATCTGCAGAGAACTCCTCTGAAGATCTTGGCAGGATATCATCAGTGGATGTATTCAGTGCAGATTGGTTCAGATGATTATCAGACGGATTTTCCACATTTTCACATGTATTTTGCTCTGTGGCGGATGTCGTTAAGGTTGTCGAAAGATCTTCTTTCAATTGTTGACCTTTCGAGTATTCCTTTTCCAACAACATATTTTCCAAATCGACACTCTGTATCTCAGCTATGCTTTGATCTTCTGTAGTTGTGTCCACAACTACAGGTTCTGTAACAACGTTTTGTATATTGGCAGAGTTCGTTTCTGTGACAAAATTGTCGTTGGACGACGTTGGTTTCTCAATACTCTTATTTTCAACTGAGATTTCTAGCGATACGTCAGCTTCGGAACGATTTAAGTCTCTTATTGAGGATTTATCTTCAAGATCAGCATGGCATTCGCTGGATATTTCACAATTAAGGACCTCTACTTCAATTGTATTAGTAGGCATATTCATTTCAGGTCCTAGAGTTTCTAGCTGTCTAGATATATCGAGCTCCCCTTCTTCGTTTTTATGCGATGTCATTACTGTATTCTCAACAGAGTCATTGCATGCCTTCGTTACTGACACATCTTTACTAGAGTCGGACATCTTACTTATATCTTCACAAAGAGAATTTTCGGACTCAACATTTACTAACGAGCCTACTTCACTATCATTAATAGTATAAATCGAAGATTTGCTCTTTTCTATGGTTACATCGATCGTTACATCAGAATTTGTTGTTGGTTCAATTAGGGATATTTTTTGAATTGATAACTCAGGGTTCGAAGTCTTCTTAGCAGTAGAAATTGTTTCCTGGCTATTTGTTTGCGAAGTATCGAAATTAATTGATTCATCTTCGATTGTAGCAATATTACGATCCGTTACAGTGATGAATTCCATATTATTTTTATCGGGTTGACTACCCTGGGATACTTCACTCTTGGCATTTGATTCAAATGCTACTGTTACTACTTCTCCCTCCTCTGCATCATCGATCAGTACGAGAGGTTCACCCAAACCAACCATGGAATCGGTATCAGAAGCATCGTCCAACGTGCTCTTTCTAGGTGTACGTACATTTATGACACTTGCCTTCGTTTCCTCAAATGTGACGTCACGTGAGTCTATGCCGGTAAGAATTAATTTCTCCGAAAACATAGAGCTTGAGGACTGATCCAACTTATGTATACCACTCACTTCACATAAATGGGAAGACTTTACTATCTGTTCTCGTTGTTTCTCCTCCATATCTGCATTATTTCCTGGCTTAAATGCTGTGCTTGTTAGAGGATCACGATTGCTAGCCTCCACATCACCTACAGTGATCAGGGCCTCCGAGCTCACCGTGTTGCTTGGCTCTAACGACGGAACAGCAGATCTGGACGCGGCTAAAGGATCGGTTGTGGTGGAGTTAACAGCACTTACAGTAGTAACATTTATTTCAAACTCCGAATGCTCATCAGGATTTTTTGCATCTGTTACGAGCATATCATCAAAGATCTTGTCCAAATGCAAGGTAGTATTTGTTCCATTAAAATCATACTGTGTAGTGGTCGCCAGTGAATTTTCTCGAGTTTTCAACACAGCGCTGGCTGGTTCGTTCGGTAACATAATATTCTTGCCACGGGGCGTGTTGAAGTACTTATCTTGGGTTTCAGTTTCAGTCAACTCCAGATTTATACAGTTAATAGGTAAACGCCTTTTGGGTGTCGATGTTGAATTGTTTGAATCTCCTTCCAGCAGCTCAGCAATGTTATCTAGTATTGGTGAAGATAACATCTTGGGTGTACGCATCATTTCGCGCAGTCCTTTGAATCGCGGAGTACTGCAGTTCTTAGGAGTTTTCAGTAACTCCCTCATACCATGGAAATCAATTCTATCAAGCTCATCAGTTTCATCAGCTGGCAACTCACTCCCGTAATCTTCATCCGCTGGGAGCTTATTAACTGCAAAAGGAAATTTGTAATCAACATGACATTGTTTAAATTACACTGCTCACTATCTTGCTGCGGTGAATCTTCTTCTTCCACTATGACCCCCATATCGCCCACAGACTCATCCACTAGGGCTTTTCGCTTGGGCGTGGCGTTCTGGAGGCGAACTGATTTACGAGTCGGTGTGGACAGTTCCTCAGTCAGCCGTCGTTTTCGTTTTGGCGTCGCAACAGTCAGATTATTTCCTTGGTTTTCCAAAGATCCAGAGCATGAGGCACGTCGAGTTGAACTGGACAACTGCTTCTCCAACTTGTTGCTTGCCTCCATTGATGCTCGGCGTGTACTCCGTCTAGGAGTCATCAGTGTCCCAGTTATATTTTGACTCAATTGATCCTCACTTTCCTTGCCATTCGGTGGCGACGCTAAATAATATGAATATAACAATTTTAACAATTGATTAGAAAATTAATAATTCAGTTCAAGTGAATATATAGTTGAAAATATTTTTATTTATTACTATTGTAAGTCTTACCAGGAACTTGGATATTCTCCTTTATTGGCACTTCTTCGCATATTGGGTCTTCAGGTAGATGAACTATTACCTCGTTGCGTGCCGCTAAAATATCATACATAAACTATAATACTGATTAAAAACTTGACAAACGTCAGTTACCTTCTGGGGATGTGGGCACCTCGTCGCAAATATTGTCCTCAATAACTTCGACTGGTGCTGAGTCATTTGGTAACTCTGGTGCTGTTTCTGGCGGTTCCGGCTTCTCAATAATATCTTCAAGAGCTTCGACTGGTTCTAATTCTTTAGGTGACTTTAAAGCGGTTTCCTGAGGCTCGGGTGTCTCCTCAATTACTTCCATTACGCTTAAGTCCTTGGCTAACTCAGAAGCTGTTTCTAGATTTTCGGGCTTTGCAGTAATTTCTTTAATTGCATCGACTGAATCAGATTTGTTAGATAACTCTGAAGCACTTTCTTGAAGTTCAGCAGGGTCTAAGTCCTTGGTTAACTCTGGAGCTTTTTTTGGAGTGTCGAGATTCTCAGTAACTTCCGCAATGTCATCGGCTGGCTCAGAATCTTTAAAAGTTTCTTGAAGTTCGGGCGTTTCCCCAATAACTTCAACAAGATGTAAGCCCTTGGTTGACTCTGAAGATGTTTCTAGAGGTTCAGGCTTTTCAATAATATCCTCGGTAATTTCGGCAAGATCTGAGTCTTTAGTTAAACCTGAAACGGGGTCTTGAGGTTCGGGCGTCTCCCTAATCACTTCAACTGTGCCTAAGTCGTGGGTTAACTCCGAAGCTGGTTCGGGAGGTTCGGCCTTCTCTCCTCTATCCTCAGCATGTTCCTCTGGAGCTGAGTCAATTGGTAACTCTGTAGTAGTTTCTTGATGTTCGGTCATCTCCTCAATTGGTTCCACAGGGGCTAACTCTGAAACCGCTTTTGGAAGTGCGGGCTTTTCAATATCGTCAGTAGCTTCAACTAGATCTAAGTCTTTGGCTAATTCTGAAGGAATACCTTCGTTTTCGAGCGTCTTCTCAGTCATTTCAATTGAGCTCAAATCCTTGGCTAGCTCCGTAGCTGCTTCTGGGGACTTGGACTTCTCAGTAATATCTTCGACTGCGTCTAACTCCAAAACGGATTCTTTAGGATCAGGTATTTTAACTTCCTCAACAGTCACAATATTTAGCTCTGGAGCGCCTTCATGAGTTACGCCATCTCTGTGTGAAGCGAGTTCTGGCAATTCAGTGTCCATCTCAATAATTTCCTCTTTAGTCACAAAAATGTCTGAATCATATATAATCTCTGGAGCATTTTCGTCAACCTCAGCATTTGCTACCTCTTTCTCGGTTGTCGTTTGCTGTACAACTTGTAGCTGAGATTCATTCAATTCTTGATCTTGATCGGCATCAAATGTTGTGTCTAGATTTCGTTTCTCAGTGACTTCCTGAATTGAGTTAACTTCCACCTCTTTAGATCCCTCATTATATATATTCACTGCAGCTTGACCACTCTGAGATGTGTCTACCTCTTGAATGATATTCATGCTATCAATGAATGGCTTTTCGTCACCATCATTACTTTTTATGGCAGCTTCCGATGTCGGATCTTCGTTCACTTCATCGTCTATGGTGGAAGTGCGGCTGAGTTCAGCCTCAGAGCCTTCATTAAGATCAGGTTCGTCGCCCACATCCTGTAGTCGGTCTGTTTTGGGTGAGCTGATATGTTGCGAGGAATTCTGCTCCTGCAAGTTCAGGGCACGACGGGCTTTACCAATCGGCTTGTTACTCATCTCCACACCGGAGCTCATTTTGGCGACGGATGCCGGCGATTTCCGCATCTGGGCAATCTTGGTATCGTGGGGACTGTTCAAGCATACCGATGACGGATGCCTCCGCGGCGTTGTAAGTGGAACCTTCTCAGGTTTAGCGGTGAGCTGACGTCGCGCCGGTGTACGCCACCGTGGCTGTGGATGGAAAGGCAGGCGACGTGGAGCTGTTAGACACTGACGTCGTGCTTCGAGCAATGACTTCCGAACGGGAGTGGTCTGATTACTGTTAGCTTCTGTGGATAATTGTTTTTTGGCACTTGTTATCAAAGCACGCTTTATTAGCGATTGTTGCGTACGCTTGGGAGTATCGCTGCTCTCTAAGTTTTTCTGGTTTTGAGTTTTCGCGGACAGGCAAGATTGATGATGTTTTTTAGGTGGTGTTGATGTAGACGGTGTGGATGAATTGGTTATGTCAATGACCATCGGCGAGTCATCAGATGATTGACCTGTGGAATTCACACTGATAACACTACCGCTACTAAGAGTTTGTTTAGGAGTTCCGGATAGTTTCGGTCGCAATCGTTGGGGAGTTGTCAAATCAATCAAATACATGGACGTTGGTCTTTTGCCTGCCAGAGACTTCGTCGATGTCGATGGCGTACTATAATCCATTGCTCTGCGACTGTAACTATCGTCCTTATGTTCAGAGAACAAAATCTTCGGCGTATTGTTAATACTCATTGGTGTTGTGGCTGCCGACAACAATCCAAGCCCAGTGCTGGGTCTTTTGACGCACGTGAATGACTTTTCAATCTTTACACCCGTCTCACGCGGAGAAAAGGATGTGATGACCACATCCGACCGTGCACATAGTTCTATAAGTAGCTTATTGCTCGGCGTACTGGTGTTTTCTTTGTTCTGTGTCCCCTCCACTAAATCCACTTTGAGCATCGTATCGTCTACTTCTGTCGGTACTGGAGTCATGCTGCGTTCCAGCTGGTCCACATCTGTTGACTCCGCCTCATTGCTGCTGCTGCTAGTCTTTAGTTGACGTGATTCAATCGATGTGTTGCCCTCATCGTCCGAATTGATTGAGTATCGAAAACTGCAGTCAAGAACGTATAATTAAAATATATATATGATATAATTTCTTTGCAAACAAAATAAAAAACATTAATCTATGCAGCGTTTTTAAAAATGTCTATGAAAATAGGAATAATTCATAAACAAATAAGTTAAAATAATTTCATTTAAAACTTACTAAAATTTATATATTTGAATTTAAATTCTTATACAAATTAATTATAAATTCAAAAGATTTTTTCTTCTATTTCCCTATTTTTGTTAACACAATAATGTTTTGTATTCTAGCTTGGGTTCTTGCTGGATACCCTCACACTAGGGGTTAAATGTGTGTTTGAGCGTTTTCTGACTACCTAAGTTGCTGTTGCGTTTACTTACTTGTGAACTGTAAGACGATTGCCGAATTGACCACGTTGCTTGTGACCCTGTAAAATGTACCAAAGTAAAGCCGTATATAAGTATATCAGAAAAACGTAGGCTGTACTTACTTTCAAACTGGGCGATGAGTTAGCCGCCTGTTCGGGTGGCGGCCGACTTGGTGTTTTGGTAGCATCTACATGTGGGAAATGCCATGTATATAATTCATTTAGTATTTTAATGCGTGCACCATGTAGCAATGGACGCTTAGCCGTTGGTTCCACAATTTGGTCGTTTAGCAATATTGGTTCATTAATGGAGTGGTTGCATATGGTTACCTATATTCACCAATAATAAACAAGTTTAATTATTCCATGACAAATCATTACGTTCATTTTGTTCGAACACATTAAAAAATCTATACTAACTCTTCCAAATGCATCACATTGTATATCGCAATGAAGGCGTTCAGCGTTGGGAAGTACTAGGTCGCATCCCAGTAGTGAGCCAACGTTGAATTTGCGTCCTTTAGCCGCATACGACACAGGAATGCCATCGGCATTCACATAGTTTAATTGCGCGCCATCCAGCGACATGTTACATTTAGCAATAAATTAATTTCAAATGCAACTGCGCGTGAAAATTTCTGTGCTTATGGGCGGTGTGAGTGTTGACGGCGGCTGCAACTTTCGCTTGGTGCAGAAGAGACAGAAAAAAGGAAGCCGCAAGCGAAAAGTGAAGCTAAGCTTTTGCGGCTTACATATAGGTACACCAATAACTTAAACGCGCTCATGCACTGCATTAACACAAGCTGTTTGAGTTGAATATTCGTTACTATGCACTTTATTAAGTATATTTTTTATAGCACAGTAAACCCGGTTTTCTGTACAGGAATTCTTTTTGCAAGGGACGCGCGGTTCAGTAATGCCAACTCACTTCAAACTTCTGTTAAATTCAAATGCTGTTAAATTAAATGACAATTTAATGCCTGCCAACCTGTTTCAAAAATACTGAATTATACAGATAAGCATTCAACTCAGCCATATATTTTAAATACCATTCAAACAAACGCTGTGTTTACAGCTTTTAATAGTCCGCTTTTTTTCCGATCCGAAAGATTTCATCTTTTGAGAAATATCGATAATTTTGGCGGATGGTGGCCCAGCCCTGGCCCGGTTCGGCCTGGCGCTGAAAGTTGTATTTACAAAATCTATTTTGATTTATATGTCCAATAGTTCTAATAGTCATATATATATTACAGATACACCATGTCGAAAAACATAATGAACCAATTAACACACCCTCAACGTGTGCGTTTATTGTACAAGACTATATTGAGGCTTCATCGAGGTATGTTCTTCTGCCGAGTAGAAAGTATGCAGTCGACTTTTATTCAAAAACCAAACATTGCCAATTAAAGGCCTGCCTACAGAACTTCGTGCTTTGGGTGATAACTATGTGCGCGATGAGTTTAGGCGACATCTCAAATGCAACCCAATGGAGGCCCATCTTTTCATGACGGAATGGGCTGTAAGATTTACGTAAGAAGCATACTAAACAATATCTGATTGGCACATTCATCTTTCTAGAGGTATGCTTCAACTATTACAAAACAGCTGGGTCTCCGGGGCAAACCGAAAGGTGAACTAGGCGAGCACCTCGATACCCAGTCGGTGGAAATGTTAAAGGATGATCAAGTGGTGCAATTATACGAGCTCATGCTGGCAGCTAAAGCAATTAACAGCGATACGATAACGGCAGATGATGTGAGAGGCAACAGGAAATAAATGTATTCTTATTATGTTACAATTTTTCTAATATCTTGTATTCGTACTTTATGCCGTTTTCCTCCTGCATGTCATGAGGCGTATCTTTATCGAGACTGACTTCGCGAAACTGATGTGGAATTGTTGGAAAGAATGTATCGCATTCGAACTTCTCGTGAATTTTGGTTATGTACAGACGATGACAACGTGGAGAGTCCATTGCCTCCGCATAGACCCCACTACCCCCCACAATCCACACGTTCTCTAATTGATCGCACAACGGTTGGCACTCCAAAACAGTCATTGCCTCTTCCAGACTACGGCAGAGCAATACATCTTTCGGCAATTCGTCTGGAGACATCGTAGTACTTAGTACAACATTCAGACGCTCAGGAAGCGGCCGTTTAGTGGGTGGCACTCCAAAGTAGGTCTTTCTGCCCATTATTACGGCATTGCGTTTAGTGGGATCGGTAACGAACTTTGTAGTGCGGCTGAAATACTTTAGTTCTGATCTTTCGATGACCAGTACCATATGGTAATTATCATTAAAAATTGTAGATGTGCCAGAGTTTGTTACTTACTTCAGGTTCCACGGAAGGTCACCTTTGAAGCCAATCCCGAAGTTTTCACAAGCCGCAACGATTAAATTAAACTTCCGCATCTTGTTTGCCTTGTGCAACTATTTGAGATTACTTAAAAGTTATCTTTATATACGGATTCAAAAACAAAAGCGTCAAGGGACGATGTGGATCACTTATCGACTTAATTTTCCATGACGTATTCCCGATAGTCTGTTGGTGTTAGTTAAAAAAATAATTATATCGTCTATCGATTATTTTAAGTTTTCAAACTCTTTATTTAGCTTGAAAAGCTTAAAGCTTGGTAAAATACATGTCTACAAAGATTCTTACGATTAAAAGCAATCATAATTTAAATTATTCTGGTCCCTCAAGTAGCCAGTAAGTTTCCATGTCTCCCTTGCCTTTGACTTTCACAAAACCGCGCGCCTCCACTTTGTAGCCCACATCACGCACCTTCATCGCTGTATAGTTGGATAATTGTATCTTCCAGGGATCGGAGCTACTCTCCATGCGTGAGGCCGTATTCACAGTATCGCCGAAAAGACAATACCGTGGAACCTTCAAGCCCACCACGCCTGCTACCACTGGACCGGAGTTGATGCCCACACGAATAGCCACGTCGGGAAGTTTGTGGGATTTGACTTTCTTCATAACGCGCAGCGCTAAGTCACAGGCGTGCTCAGCATGCAAAGGATTAATATCAGGTGCTCCTGACACGGCCATGTAGACCATGCCTACAGTTTCTACTTTGTAAACAAACGGTGATATGATCTCCTCGTCCAGCGCAGAGAATACTTTGTTCAAAGTGTTTACAGCTTGCATAGCTTCTTGAACATTGGTTGATCCACTATCGTAGATGTTCATTACTTCAATAAAAATAACGGAGACCTCTTCAAAGCTTTGGCATACGTGCTCTTGGCCCATGCGCATGCGTTCCGCTATTGGTCGTGGTATCATAGAGTAGAGAAGCTCGTCTCCTTGTCTCTTCCAGGAATCGGCCAACTCCAAGGACTTTTCTAGTTCGTCAGAGCGCTGCTCTTCCTTCTCGAACATCATCTCTAGCTTAGAACAATGCTGCCAGCCTGCCATGACGAGCTCACGACTTAGGCCATGTGGATTGAGGTCATTCAGGTATAAGCCTATGCTATGGAGTTCATCCAGATTCTCTATCAGAGGACTGCATAGAAAAATTAGTGAGTCAACATCCTTAATATAAAACATTTGGCCTTTCAGCAAAATTGAACGCAGGCCCACTGACTGTCTGCGCTGTCCAGTAGCCGGATCTATTTCCTCCTTGGAAGGTTCGTTTTCATGATCCTTTTCATGCTCCTTCTCGAATTCATCAGCTTTGGCAAGTGCCATAGTCTGTGCCTCGTTTAAGCTAACTTCGTCGCAGTTGTCGTAATCTCGATTCAGAGCCGCATCATAGGCAGCTCGACTATGTCCTGTTCGAATTAGCTCCATCTCAAACAGTACCGTTCGCATCTGTAAAATGGTTTCCCAATCGATTGGAGTGTCCTTCGGTCGGCGGCACTTAAATACGTCCATAACATGTGTACCGATAAAGCTCTTGGGATTGACGCCTGGGTTATGCAATATCCAAGTCTCGATTATTTTTTCGCCGGCCAGCGTTATCTTCATGTCGTGGTTTAAGACAATCGTAAAGGGAAACAGTTCTAGAAATACATTCAAATCCACAGCAGGCATTTTAAGCTGAGTGGGATGGGCAACAATATTCACACGTTTGGCCATATAGTCGCGGTTGTCAAAGTCTAGGCGATACTTCACTATAACAGTCAACGGACCGTCTGTCAGCTTTATGGGACCTGCTGTGCCCCCACATATATCATTCTGGCTTTCAATTACATAAGCTGACATTTCCAGGCCATAGAACTGTTTAGCCACCTCAGTCATCTGCCCGATGAGGTACTTGGACATGCCCGTGCGCCCACTGCGATACAAGATGACTGCTCCGTTATCATCCATATTGGTCAGCTGCATGCTCGGAGATTTCATTTTGGGATAAGTGAATCTCATCTGCAGGTGTATATTATCTATGGACTGCAGGAAATCGCAGAAGTAGCGACCCGTCGAGCGTATCATCTTGTCATAGCCAAAGTTGCTGAAGAACCGCACAAAACACTTGCCGAAGAAGTTCATGCAAAAGTCAAAGGACTGGCCCGTACAGGCCGACAATGCGGCGGCAATATCCGGCATCAGCTTATCGGGGTATATCTGATGGGTCTTGAAGCTGTTGTGCTTGCAGTCAACTATCTGACATATCTTCTTCCACGTATCCATGCCATACTCCTCTTGTATATAATGCTGCACACTCTCATACAGCATGCCGTACATCCTGACGACTTTTTACACCCCGGACGGGTTTCAAGGGACGACACTCGCTCAATTCGGTGGGTCAGGTCGGCTTGTGTGCCCGAATTGTTTGATACAAGTTTGTCTGTAACGATGAAAAAGTTTGTGGGCGTATAATTAGGACAGCTTAGAAAGTTTTCCATCGTTTCAAGAACTTTAGTTAATTTATTGCGGATTATTAGAAAGTTTCACTTTTTGTGTGTCGATTAAGAAGAAAACTCCATAAAAGAGGGGGCAATCTTAAGGAATATCTTAGCCAGGTGTTTAGCCAAGAGACAGTCTGTGAATGAAATTTTCTTCTGTTAGTAAATCTAATCTATTAGACCCTTATTGCAAGTGATGGATGGAAGGTTTAGTTGAGTTGACTCTTAACCCGTTTCAGCTGACCAAGCATAAAATTGAGTTGACGATTTGATAAATGTCCCATGTGTGTCAGGAATCACGCACAGATGGGAAGTACTCCGACGCGAAATTGAAACTCAGCCAAGTATATCTTTTGTGGCCCAATCGCGAAACGGTAAGAGGCTTTGGCCTAAAATATCTTTTGATTTATTGCCCTGGCAGTTTAATTTGGTTTTACTTTTACGCGCGTACGCGTCTTGGGGCTGACGCTTGCTCCCTCGCCAGGAGTTATGTCCTTTCGCTTGTCACGTTCGCAAAATTACAGCAGTTCGTTGTGTTCCTAACTTAATTCCCTTCTGCACAGAAAAGTGCTTTTCGTTTTTTTTTTTTTTCAATTTTCCTGTGAAACATTTGTCAAAGTAACCGAAGACCCATAAATTGTACGCGAATTTAATATATATGAATGAATTTTGATTCCTGCAGTTTAGAGGAAAACAAAAAATCCCTATAAATACGTAATAATAATCCTAAAATATACACTAAGCTTTTCTTTATTTTATTGTTTTTTCGTAATTTTTAAATTAATTTTTTATTGTACTTTAAAATATTTCTTAAAAATTAAAAATTTACAAATTAAAATTAATTTTAATCTGCAATGAGATAATTAAAACGTCTTGAATTAAAAAAGGTCATTTCGTAAAACTCTTGAATTATAAAAGGTCAGTCCGAACAACCGTTGTAAAGGTCAGTTGGTGGTGTGATTAAACCTGATATTATCCCGTTAGCTCCTTAGCATTAATATTTTATATATGGACAAACAACTTACAATATGCGCCAAAACCTTTATATGTGAAGCCACTATAAATATATTTATATATTCAATATATTTGTGCCTTGCAGCTGCTGAAGTAATTGCATTGCTCTGTCTCCGCTTAAATTTGTATTGTTTATTTATAATTTACAGTTAGCTGCGTAAAGTATATGCTTAGCTCATCCGCACACACGCACGCAAGAGAGAGAGAGAGAGAGTCGCACACGAATTTCGCCCGGATTTGTCGCAATTTCCCGCTGTTTAACACTGCCCTAGCTGTTGACGCACCGTCGCTGACGGGAGCTGCCTTTGAACTAATTTGTTGTTGTTGTCCCGACGATGCTGCGACTGGTGCTCCATACGCGCAGCCCTAACCAAAACTTCGTTGAATGCTTCGTGCGGCGATTCGCAGCGTTCGCCCAGCGTCGTGCGACTGGAGTACATGTCGGCCCCGTACAAGTCTTTTATAGCCGACTCCACATCCGCGGGGCACTTTACGCCTTTTTCGCATTGGTGTGATGTCTGTGACTTTGCCTAAGTCGGAGCGCGCCCTTCTCTGCGTGAGTTGGCTGGCTGGCTGTCCCCCATAATCATCGTTAGTGTTTCATTTCATGTCAATGTGCCTTGACCCTCTCGGCTCCCCTCCGTTCGCACGGCCTCTTGGGTACGCTGCCAATTGACGCCCGTATTTCGATAGAGCATCAAATGAAAGCGAGTGTATTCATCCGTCCTCTGCTCTCACTTGCTTACACGCTTCCTAGAAAAAAATCGTCCTTTGCCTCTCGTTCCGTTACACTTAAGTTTTATAGTAGGGAGACACAGGCACACATTTCGCATAGTGTCTGTACTTATATTACATATATTAACATAATAGTTCAGGAAATTGTTGGCCTTTAAAACTCAAAAGGCAATAAGCTCGAGCTGAATAACGGATTTAATAAAACTTTTCCAATTCGAAGAGCTCCCATCCCTGGGCTATTTGTATCATTGCTTACAGTTCATCAAATGTTTCATTTTTGTAGCCTTTGCCTTTGCCTGAGCCCAGCGTAGGCTCCCTTTGGGCTTTGGAGCTGCTGTGTATAATGCTTACCCATAAAACACAGAAATGTATCTATGTGAGTGTGTGTTTATGTGTGTGTGTGTATGTTTGTGTAAGCGTGTGCTATGGGTCCTTATGTTGTGTTTTAAAGCAATTCAATGCAGATTTGGAGCATTGTGCAAACAAAATTCTAGGATTTAAGGACGCTTGATAATTTTATAGCCCAACTGATGCTCCCGGCAAATAAAGATTGCGCCAGCTTTGGCATATATTCCGAACAAACAAGCAATGCTGTCCATTTATAACATTTAAAAGCTCTTCAAAAGGACATTAAGCAAAACAAGAAGGAATAATGTTCGACTACAATTCACTAGGGGTGAATAGTATGGTCCACACGCAAGAGACACGGCTCCGTCCGATCAAAACCGAAGTTAATTGGCTCCTCTAAGCTCCCGTATTACGTGCGACTTTGATGTTCGCCTCTTGTCACGCAGAATAGCTTAATTTAATTGCGGGGGTAGACACCGACGCTTCCACCGCGATTGCTACTTAAGTTCGCCCGCGGCTCTGCCATGCGAAGGTGTCTTCGGATGGGTTTCTGTGACTCCCCTCTGCGCGCGCTTTGACACGCGAATTGCTCGTAAAAGTTATTAAAAAATATGGCAAAGACATTGCTGTCGAATGGTACCGGCCGCCCTATACCCGTCCAACATGCAAATCTTGAAGCTTCATACTCCAATCCTATACACCCCATTCTAGAATTCATTAGATAATATCGTAATCATTTGTGGACGGACACAGCATGTCAGGAAGCGGCCATAAAAGTCAGTTCGTTGCGGCGGCGTTATGGAAATGGACGTCGGGGCATTTCGTTTAATGGCAGATTGCGATTAGAAGCGAGTTCATCAAAGTATCATCAGAGAAAGTTGCGTGCGCTGGGAAACAGTTGGCTTCATAATAGGGACATTTATGGAGCCTTTATTACGTACGTATTGCATATCCTTTACATTCGAATGGTAGAAAGGGAGCTAGAAAAATTACAGAGGGCCGAGGGAGATCATGAAAGGAGACTCAAAATGAGGAGGGAGACAGAGAATGATAAAGAGGGAAAGATTTATTTAAAGCTTTTACTTCTTGTATGAGGCAGAGATATTGGCTGGAGTCCTAGATCATCATCAATACGGATTCTATGAGATCTGTGGGAGATTTAAGAGAAAGGTATTTGCTTTCTTATTAAATTTTATACAACAGCCCAAAGAGAGGTTTTCAAAGTTTTAATTGACTATTAAACAGAATATCGAATAATATATAAGAGAAATGTATATTTATACATATGTATATATATATATGTAATTCAAAAATTACAAAATTTCAATTTCACATTGAAATTCATGAGTTCTTAGGTCCCTCCAGCAGCCAGTATGTTTCCATTTCCCCTTTGCCCTTCACATTAACGGTGCCGCGAGACTCCATTTTGTAGCCCACATCTCGGACCTTTGCCGCCGTATGCGAGGACAATTGTATCTTCCAGGGATCGCAGCTGCTCTCCATGCGTGAGGCCGTGTTCACAGTATCGCCGAAGAGGCAATAACGTGGCACCTTCATGCCAACCACGCCTGCCACCACGGGACCGGAGTTGATGCCCACGCGAATGGCCACATCGGGCAGATTGTGAGACTTTACTCTCTTGATGACCCGTAGAGCCAGGTCACAGGCGTGCTCGGCATGTAAAGGATTAATATCTGGTGCTCCTGACACGGCCATGTAGACCATGCCCACAGTTTCCACTTTGTAAACAAACGGTGATATGATCTCCTCGTCCATCGCCGAGAACACTTGGTTTAAGGTGTTGACCGCCTGCATGGCTTCCTGCACATTGGTCGAGCCACTGTCGTAGATATTCATGACCTCCATGAATATGACGGAGACTTCCTCGAAGCTCTGGCAGACATGGTCGTTGCTGACGCGCATGCGTTCGGCAATGGGTCGCGGTATCATTGAGTATAGAAGCTCATCTCCCTGTTTCTTCCAGGAATCGGCCAGCTCCAAGGATTTTTCTAGCTCATCGGAACGCTGCTCTTCCTTTTCAAACATTATTTCCAGCTTGGAGCAATGTTGCCAGCCGGCCATGACAAGCTCACGGCTCAGGCCATGTGGATTAAGGTCATTCAGGTATAAGCCTATGCTATGGAGCTCATCCAGATTCTCTATCAGAGGACTACACAGAAAGATGAGCGAGTCCACATCCTTGATGTAGAACATTTGTCCCTTGAGCAGGATCGATCGCAAGCCCTGTGAAGCGCGACGTTGGCCTGTGGCCGGATCGATTTCCTCCTCGCTCGGCTCCTCATCTAGATCGTCTGCATGTTTCTCACTAAACTCCTTGGCCTTTGCCAGCGCTATGCTCTGTGCCTCATTAAGCAGCATATCATCGTAGTTCTCAAAGTCCATGTTCAGGACAGCGTCATAGGCAGCGCGGTTGTGCCCGGTGCGGATCAGCTCGAACTCAAAGAGAACCGCACGCATCTGGATGAGAGTGTCCCAGTCGATGCTGGTGTCTTTTGGCCGGCGGCAGTAAAAGAGGTCCATGACATGGGCGCCTATAAAGGCCTTGGGATTGGCCCCCGGATTGTGCATGATCCACGTCTCGACAATTTTCTCGCCCGCATGCGTTATTTTCATGTCATGGTTGAGCACAAAAGTGAATGGGAACAGCTCGAGGAAAACATTCATGTCCACCGGCGGCATCTTAAGCTGTGACGGATGTGCCACCGTATTCACACGCTTGGCCATATACTCACGGTTGTCAAAGTCCAAACGATACTTAACTATCACCGTGAGTGGACCATCCGTCAGCTTGATCGGTCCTGCCGTGCCGCCGCATATATCATTCTGACTCTCGATCACATATGCCTTAATCTCGAGTCCATAAAACTCCCGAGCGACCTCTGTCATCTGGCCAATCAGGTATTTGGACATACCTGTGCGCCCACTGCGGTACAATATGACAGCTCCACTGTCATCCATGCTGGTCAGCTGCATGCTGGGCGACTTCATCTTCGGGTAGGTGAACCGCATGATAAGATGTATGTTGTCGATGGACTGCAGGAAATCGCAGAAGTAGCGACCCGTCGAGCGTATCATCTTGTCATAGCCAAAGTTGCTGAAGAACCGCACAAAGCATTTGCCGAAGAAGTTCATGCAAAAGTCAAAGGACTGGCCCGTACAGGCCGACAATGCGGCGGCAATATCCGGCATCAGCTTATCGGGGTATATCTGATGGGTCTTGAAGCTGTTGTGCTTGCAGTCGACAATGCGACATATCTTTCGCCACACATCCATGCCATACTCCTCCTGCACGTAGTGCTGGACACTCTCATACAGCATTCCATACATATTAGACGAGTTCTGCGAACAACCTGGAAATGCGATAAGAAGAGCCTTGAACGAACATCTTTTAAGGCTGTGTTCTAAAATATCATCTCCATCCACTACCCCTTTAACATATTGGCGAATACTTAGAAAGATTGTATTTCTATATATACAATATATTGTATTTTTAAGAATATTTTGCCTAATATTCATTTACACGCACATTTACACATTTTTGTGGTTCTTGGAAATTCTTTTCACTCTGTGAACTCGTGCATCCTTTGAACAGCAACAGGTTCTTCATTTAATTGTTTTTCTTTTTGTTTTATTTCTGGAATAATTTCCCCTTGGCAATATATACTCACAGCCTGAGCGAAACGTAATTAGCTGAAGCACTGGAAAATCCTTAATATGCTTCTTTCTCCCCGATGTTCTGTGTGTGATTCCTTGTGTTTTCTTCTTAATTGTGGAAAATGTATTTTTGATTGGGGGTCGTACTCCGTGCGTATGCGTCCTTCGAATGAGCGCGTGCCCTGGTTGTCGAGGACTTTTATAGCCCGGTGGAAGTGCAGCCCCATTCGAAACCCTTTTGAGGGGCTGTCCCAAGCCCTTGCTTTTGAGCTGTCAACGGCGCCCCTTTCCCCTTTCGTGGCTCGACCGCTCGTTGACAATGCTTCATTACATGTCATTGCTCCTTGTTGATGCCAATTGACGCTTGCTAAGTCGATAAAGTATCCACAATGAAGTATCCTTTTCCCTATTTTATTGCTTTTATAACAATAACTCACGCTCACCAAATGCGTTCTTTGCATTCTTATCTGTATGTATATTTTGTTTAAGGGCCAACAACCGCCAGATGGGGGCTTCCCTTTGTCAATTGGAATGCGAAATGCGAGTTTTCGGTTGATTTTTTCCGACATCGGAATGAAGATATAAATTTTCATTCATTTTCCCTTTTTAGATAAAAGCAGTTATCACGCCACAATAAAAAAAATATATATATAAAGTAATTCGGGCAACTTTTTGGAATTAAGCTCAACTAAGCTCCTCGAAAGTATGCAGATAAATGTACCTATATTAATATGGATTACCGTAAAAAGGGACTAATTCATTATTTATAATCAAAAACCGCGAGAGGATGGTAACATTTAGAAGTGGATGTCATGAGAATGACAAAAGCATACGCTCGCATGTCATGACAACGGTTAAATGTTGAGGACCATATTTATATTAGCTCTCGCAATACAGAAACGCACAGCGACCCTCACCCCCACAATTTTCGAGCCTTGCACGTGGCGACGCACTTAATTAAAGCCCTTATCTTTCTACTGCCCCCACCATCTCGATTGGGCGCCATCGATTGGACAAACAACGCAGCTGAAATTCGGCTATGAACGCCATCTCAGGGTGATTGATTGGTTGTAAAGACAAATAGGGCTGCATTTGTCATGGAAAATGCACCCAAAATGGCTAATTTTATTTACGAACATTATGTTGCCTTCAACAAATTCAATAAATGAAGCTTAGCTTTCATTGCAGTCTATTTTCCCAGGCCCACTTTGTTGAAGAGCTTATCCTTGACAATTTGTGCCATCAGACCATGAATTAGTTCGATTGTGGAGCGGCTGCAGTCACGCGTTGCCTTCGACAATTTATCCTCGGAACGCTTCTCATTGACATCGGTGCCTGAGTGGATGTCAACTATTAATAAATGTATATATATATATTAATATTTTCAACAGTCGAAATTATTTACCGCGTCCCAAAAAGTTTTCACTTTGTTCCAGTTTTTCGGACAAGTCCATTATCTGACCGGTAGTGTATTCTGTATTGGTCAGCAACCCGGAGCTGCCCAGCGTGTTCACCCAATACTTGTTCCACAACGAATCTAGCAGTTTTCGATCCAAATCAGATTTGAAGTAGCTGATTTCCAGTGGGTAGTACTGCTTGCAGTGCACTCCAAAATCCTCAATTTTGTTTAGTGGAATTGTCTGATATTCTGATGGCTCTTCGTTGGGTGGCTTATACCCCTTTGGATAAGTACGAAACGCGCCGAGACATACTTTGCCTGCGGAAACCGTGCGAACCGGGTCCACAACAATTGCCACAAATGGCTCCTGGTAGGTCTGGTTGAGCATCTGAGTGGACACATCGATGCCCGAAAGCCAGCAGCCATACCCCGGGTGACTGTGATACCAGCCCACGGCGTGCTCCAACCGACCAACTTCTTTTGCTGCCTCCATGTACGCCGTCATATATTCATAAGCCTGGGCCTGGGCATTAACGCGCGTTTCTGTGCCCTCCACAGGCAGAGCAAACGCGTCCATTACAATCTACGATGGCAAATTTTCGGTTGTGAGTTCGATATAATTATATGTAGTACCGTTTTTTAGAAAATACCATTGTATTGTCCTCCACTTTGCCCAGCATGAGCCCCATCACTTCCAAGGTGCCACCTGATCGAGCATGCATGACCATTTTCAGCAGCGCCAAAGCTGATATTTTAATATCCTTAAAAAAATGTGGATCTTTTTCCCATGGCTTGGCGTCAATTAGCTGGCGTTGCTGTTCGGCATCATAGCGAAAAATTTCATCGCAGCTGGGCAATGTCTGTATATTGTTCTCCAACTCCCATTTCTTTTGTGCAGCATCAACATCCATTTTTAAACAATTTATTCTTATGTCTTAGTTTTCCGGCTGGATGTGTCTTAGTATTAGGCAGTTTTTGTACTCAATAAGTTCTGTTAACAAGAAAGGCACGGTTACATTCGATGGCAACCCTCAGCCGTTTTAACATACTCATTCATGCGTTTACATTACTCAAAGTGGCGATAACATTTTTTCGTAAGCTACAGTTGTAGAAGTTTTCAGATTTAATTTAGTGAAAAATATAATATAATTTGTTTTTGTTGTTTAAATAGTTGGTTACTCATTAGTGTATTTAAAACTTAAAATTAAAATTGAAATATGAATGCTTTCTAGAAGTAACGCATACATATACATTAATTGAACAAAGATAATATTTCGATCTCGTGTATAATTGATATTCTTTATGCATAGGGTAAAATGGTGCCAATAATTGGAAAGGCTATGGTATAATATATATGTATTTGATTATTGTAATATATTAAGAGATGCCCAAGTGCTTCTCCGAGCTTTTATCAATTGTCATTCTTCGTCTCGATAATTTAGGATTTGTTGATCAACCGAGTCATGACAGACAAGCTCATAAACACATATGTTTTCCTTTTGACCTAGACGACAAGCGACTTTCTGAGGCTCCAAATCTTGGTTCCAGTGGACATCCATGAGCACCAAATTTGTAGCACCGAATAAATTTAAGCCAGCGGCAGCCAATCGCATTGACAGCAGCAAAATACAAGGCTTTGGGTAAGTGTTAAAATTTTCAACGGTTTGTTGGACCATCTTCGTTTTCCCATTAATACTCATTGTCGTCATATTTTTAAACTCTAAAGTGCTTAAGTAATTGTCCAGTATGTCCAGCAGAGATGTGAACTTTGACACAATTATAATTTTCTCCTTTTTCTCCAGCATGCATTTCTTGATGATATTGATAGTCTTTTCAATTTTCATAGAGGGAGTTTTGGGATGGAAGATTGGATTGTGCAAGCTCATAATCTTGTCATCTCCATCTATTTTGTTGTTATTATGATCGAACTGATTTTCTTTTGTATCTTGATCAAATAAGTTGCTCTGCGTAATATATATGGAAAGTATAATTATGATTCAATTCACTTCGGACTCTTGTAACTTACCGATCTCAGGAGACTTGGATGAGCGCAGACCTGTTGAAGTCGTAGCGCCCTGATCATCGGAAACACGCAACGTTTGTAATCGCAATGATTGTCCAGAAAGTAGCCAACTTTGTCGTATAAAGCTGTTTCGCTTTTGTTCAGAAAGAAGCGAATTTTCACCAGGTTTATTTTGGAACATTCTGTCAGTGCGTTGTCCTTCACCAGGTCATGGAAGGTGCGTCTCAGGCATAATCGTTTTTCAGTTGGTAGTTTGCGTAGATGTCCACCGGATACAAATTTAAGCAATGACCTAAAGTCATTTCCGAAATTTTGCACAGGTTCTCCAGTGACAGCCCAGCGGAACCTGGATTTCAAGCATCCAACCGCTTTCGAACATTTCAATTTTGCTTTACGTATGGCGTGTGCATCATCCAAGATGATGCGAGTCCATCTAATGTTGAATATATCACCATTTTTCTTCTTATCCTCGGTGACTGTCCTGTAGCTGGTAATCACGATGTCCTGGTTGTAGAGCCACAAGCTGTTGCGGTTGGTCCCATAATGTGTATGAACTCTGATGCCTGACCCTAAAAAGTTGTTAATTTCGTGTTCCCAGTGGGCTATTACAGCTCTGGAGCAGACAATCAACGTTCCGCTATTACAAGCTTAGGAAAAGGAAAATAATAAGAAATAATAAATAACTATTTGTCCTATGGAAGGCAGGGTCGATAGAGCAACCAAGCTTCTACACGCTTTGAATGAACCATATTAACTTCGCATATCCGCGTTTAGCATTACATATCTGGGCCTGCCGTTGAGCTTGTTGGACTATAACGCGGGAAGCTAAGAGCGATTGGACTTCGTACTGTTGCTGTAGATAACATTTAGGGTACACTGAGGACTCTATTTGCTATCAGCAAACTATGAAGTCGTCATGCTTTTGTTCCCTACGTCGATAGGCTGTACGATCCGACGGCGTATCCCGTTTGCTATGCTTGAGCAGGACCTTGAAGAAATGGTTAGTTGATGTTTGCCGCATGTCTCCATTCTCGTATGGTTGGGACTAGTTTTACGAAAATGAATTGCCTCACCAATCCCTTCGATACACTCTTTTTTTTTAATATTTTCGAATACCCAGGCAATAATTGCCAAGGTTTTGCCCAGTCCCCTTTCATCCGCCAGAATACCACCAAATGGTTCAAGTTTCTCGCGCTTCTCCATCCAACGAAGTGCATATATTTGATGAATCATCAGTACAGCCTCTAGCTTAAATGGCCTTACACGCTTATTGTGCTTTTTGCCTGAGAGCTCTTCCAGCTCACAAAGCAATTCCTAAAAGTAACAAAACTTATAAAAGATTTATTATAATAAAGTTAAGCTACCTGATTGCCATTTATTAATAACGGTTCAAATTGCGTTCTTGGCATTGTGGATAAATAATATATTTCTGATGCACGTTCGACTTACAAATGAAAAGAAATAAGCTTTTGCATTCGCAAGCTTCCTATCTGAGTTTCTAGAACAATCTTATTTCACCACCATAAATACTATTGTTAAATGTTAATTTTACATATTTCAACTACATTAATAATGTTAACATTAGCTGAGAAGAATTAAAATTAATTGTTGACAAGCTATGAATTATATTGTTTATTTATAAAACTTAATTCAATAAAAAAGGAATAAAATAATTGAAAACTCAACAACATATTCACATTAAAATATTGGTTGTAATATTTTAATTTATGATAGTAGTAATATTTAAAGAGAGTATAAGACAAAATTTAAAAGTTAACATAAGAGAATGTTATTGGCTCTTTGGGAAATCGTATGGTATAAGAGTTGTTCAAGCCATTTGCTTCTATAAAGCTCTTCAATAAATTCATTACTTGCATATATATTTTATATATATTATAAATTGTATTAAAATACGTAAACATACTCAATTAATTATGTAACTGTTTATGGTTCTATATTTAAATATGTATATGGCTGTGTATTATTAATATATACACAGTCACTATTGTATATCAATCATTTTTCTTGCAGTGTATATGAAAAGCTTCATAGAAGCAAATGATTATACAACTCTTATACTACTTGCTACTTTTCTACTTGCTGCAAATAACATACCTTTATCTTCAGTTTAAAATTTCTCCTAGACTGTTGAAATGTGAAACCAATCAGACTTTAGAATTCTTAAGTTTAAATACATATTTTACATACATAAATTATTTATCATTTCTCCAATGCCTCTAGAACTAGTTTTAAAATATTCCGCCTCAGCTCAGTAGCAATGTGTGGCTGTAGCTGTCGCATTTGATCGGCTATGAAGTCGCCAAAAATTTGAGCAGAGTTTGGATTATAATTCTGCTCATTTACTTCGGATACTTTGGCTGGACGGGTAGACGAGGAGAACAAACTGGAGCAGGTATCCATATCCTCAATGAAATGTTTCCCAGTTACTTCCGCTTTGTTGCCATTTGATTCGAGGCTGGTCTAAATACAAGAATTTTAAAATGTAGTGTCTATATTTCTAAGCTTTACCAGTACTTACCGTATAAGTTTTGAGCTTGCGGGGCGCGCAGACGTCATTCAAAAAACTGAGGGGCTCAAAATATTGCCATTTAATCTCTGCATTTCGAGTGACCTTACCCTGATAGCTTCTGTACTGAGCGCGTAGATTGTCCCATTTGGTCTTGCAGTCGGCGACGCTGCGGCTCAGAGTGCTTGCAATAATTTTGAATTCCAGATCTCTCAATTTGCCATTCTTGTAGCTGGCGCTGTTCGAATTCCATAGCATTTCACGTTGTTTTACGAGGTGTATGAGCAAGCGGACATCATTTGGAGACCACTCTTGCTCGATTTTTCTCGACCGTTGACATCTTTTCTTAGGGCTTATCTGTTTATTTTAATTACATTAGAATGTTATATTATAACTTACATAAACATGAATTACACAATCCAAGAAGTCTAAATTCCTCGATTCCATTTTTCATATGTTGTGCTTTGCTATACAACCTCATGCATAAGGCGCTGCCAGATTAATACAGAGACAGTCATTTGACGTCTGGCTGGGCAACTGTCAGTTATATATGGCCAGTGCTGCCAGATTCGGTCACTGACACCAATTACTACCACTGATATCAAGTTATTGAAACAATAGATGGCGCCACAAGAATAGGATTTCATCTGTTTATTCTCAATTCATTTTTTTGTTTGATTTCGTGTTTGTATACATAAATATATACATATTTATAATCACATGTGCAGAATCTACAAGGAAATGGAAACTTAAGCCCAATTGAGTACAGAACTTGTATCAACCAATAATAAATACATACACACACTTGAATAAACTTTGGCTAACTATTGCACGCCACATCTCTCCGTTACATGGCTGAGCTCTCTTCCTTCGTCTGCATCTTTTTTTTTCATTATCTTCCTAATCTTACCAAGCACCAAGTGAAAGGTGGCGGAGGGTTCTTAACATTTATGTTGTGTCGTCCAAAAGCTGTGTCTTTTAGACATGTTAACAAGTTTCCACACTTTGTATTTGTTTTCTTTGTTATTGTGCTCCGTCATCTACTCGTTGTTGTGCTGCATCTGGAACGTCATTGTTTGGGACTTCCGGTTCAAATTGTTGTCCATCGGCACCCCACATGAACCCGCCTGGACGATCCTCAGCGCCCGCCTGAAAATTCCGCTCAATGTGCTCGTTAAAAAGTCTTTTTCTAAAAAATAAAAAGGAAATCAATGTTAACAAGGAATGACCATATTCTTTTTATATTCGACTTACAGAAAATATGGCGTCTTTATCAGCCGGAATCCGTTGGACAGTCGGGGATAAACGTCTTCTAACACGTAGTATATGTGCCCCACGCCCATGCCAATGATGTCCACCCAAACAGTGTTGCCTAATATCATAGAACAGCAAAGTAGCACCCAAGGCAGATAAGGAGCCTGTAAGAAGATTGAAAATATTGAATTGTTGCCAATAAGTTCAGTTTGTGTTTAGTTGGTCTCACCTGAAAATTAAGCACACCGAAAAAATTCATTGGTATCGTGGGATTTCGCCTCGACCACACATAGACCAGCATTAAGGTAAACGCTTGGCCGAGGAACAACAGATTGACAAATATGCCGAAAAATGTCATTAGGACACCACCAAAAATGAACATCATTACAAAGTCGGAGCTACGACCGCGGAATGATCCATCTTCTAGCATGCGGCAGTATCGATATGTGAATATCATATTAAAAAAGAAACTAATACCAATAGTGCCGAAGTATAGGAATGTTGTGGCCAGACGCCAAATTTGAAACTTTCGGACTATAAGTGTAGGATTAAAGTACAGTTGCAATGGTGACACTAGATCCAAGTGCTGGGCAGAAAAGTAAAAAATTTATCAAATAGTGGCCACGGTACACGTCAGCGAGCTTTGATATTTGATATGCTGACCATTCAAAGCACTTACCACCGCAAGCGTAGTCAGCACACAGACTGTAGTATACGCTCGGGTCACTATGGGTATATCCATGTAAAATTGGAGCATCGCATTCATCCTTTGGCCCCTTGTGGATGGAAAGTCTTGAAATGAAATCGTTGTTGTGCGTTCTGGATTGGCGCTCCTACAGCGCTTGCCTTCACATCTGCTATGGTAATTTCTTCGGATTTCGGGGGGTGTCTCCACCAGTAAATTTTAATTGTCCAGCAGTATATTCTGCCGTATTTTTCTTGCTTTATATTATTGTTGCATTAATTTTATTTTGCGAGGTCTTGGACCGATATAAAATTATATGGTTATCGTTAATCGTCATGCACATATATCGCAATCAGAGAATAATAAAAATAATTCTACCAGCAGGTCAGTTACTTCTTATTTATACAAATAATTCTGAAATAAACGTTAAAATGTGCCAGGCTAAAATAGTTCCTAGAAGTATTCCTGGTTCCTGTAGATTTTGACTTTATTTTAAAAATATAAAAATGAAAACATATCTGAACAATCAGTATATTAGAATATTGTTATTAAATTAAGGAATGCCTCATGCACTTTGAATTCTAGTAAGTGTAGTAATAGTCATATATCGATAGAATTTACTCAAATACTCATCGATATATCCGCTCTCATTATTCTTATCGGCTGCAAAAGTGCTGCTCGCCATTATCGATTTGTGGCAAAAAAGAAGAAAAAATAAAGACTTAAAAAATCGCGTTGCAGCGTTACGCACCGGCTACAGAGCGCAAGAAACGCGGCGTTAAATAAATTTGTAAATCAATTAGATCCGATGAATTGCTGGTGCACCACTACGTAGTCGTGTTTTTTTCGTTAAGCATTTGCCACAACAACTAATCAATATCAAAACGTCGCCCTGCCTAAAAGCTTGCGTGTGTGTACTTGTGTGTGTGTGTGCTTGGTCCATTCTTTGGTGCACATAATCAAATTAGATTGGATATATAACTAGTGATAATTAAGTGAAGACAGCATTATTAAAACCGCTTCATCATGACTATGGCTGGGCAAACAATCAATGACAGGCTGCTGGCTGCCCGTCACAGCCTTGCGGGCCAAGGACTGGCAAAATCTGTGTGCAAGGCCACAACTGAGGAATGCATTGGGCCGAAGAAAAAGCATTTGGATTGTGAGTGTTAGGGGCAAAAAAATGAGACTCCAACAAATTCTAAAATGAAAAAATATGTTAGCAATTTGCGTCCAAATGGGAGATATAACGGTTGACCATTGCTCACATATACACGCGGTCTGGTCAAAAGTTTGACATTCATTCAATTAAAGAAGCATTTCGTTCTCTACTCTCTCCCATCAGATTCTTTTCTTTTGTCTATTAATGTATGAGTTGTATAGTTATACATATATCTGTGTTCCTATGAGTGTGCGGGACTTAGGTTACTGCGCTTTCCTACGTTTGCTATATTTGCTGGTACCATTCTAATTACTGTAAACTTTAATCATTTGATGCACACGTACATATGTATATAACTGTGCTTACTTATTCATGAAAACCATAGCAGTCGTCGCTCTGTGCTTATTTTACGTGCACTTTTTGTTTATTGCGTTTTTGCAATGCACCTGTTATCTCATATGATGTTTGACAGACTTTTTTGACTGCTTCGTCATACTGTCTTTAATGCTCCATATTCCTTCCTTCCTATGTTACGTCACTTTCTCACGGTCACAGGTGGGTATGACTTACAATGAGGGTTTGCGTGTACATTAGTTTGGTTGTTGCTGTTAGACTAGATGACGTTTGAAAGGTGTCATTGACTTTTAAACTTAGTCGCCATCTATGCAGATAAACAGAAGTACGTAAATTAAGTCTCAATGTATCATTTCTGATTGTCTAAACAATGTGATCTTTTGTAGCTTCATATTGGATTCTGGTTGATTTCTACTGCTGTTAATATTTACTTATGCTGGTTTATGTGCGTGTGTATGTGTGTGTGTGGTGCATGTGTTTGCTTTGACCTGTTTTTTATCCCCTCTCTGTGGCACGTTTGCAATTTTGTTGTCGTCCGAAAAACGGAGAGTGACTCAAGAGAAATTTTGGTTAATATACACAAATATATCGATAAATGTACATATAGCTTATAAATTATTATTTACACTTGCCACATTATGAGCATAGATGTGACTGTATTAGCTGTGTTCTTGATCGCACATGTGGAAATAAAAAAAAAATCAATCAAAAGCTTTCCACTTGGTCCTTCGTCATGACCTTATTTCATACCCAAGATTATATGCATTTGACGCAAAGATGAGGGCTACA
>JABVZY010000307.1:1227594-1246543 GCA_020883555.1 Drosophila nannoptera
CCAATCCCAGTCCCAATAGCAGCGACGATTCAAGCATCCTGAAGCCCACGCGCAGTCGCGGCGGCAGCGGCAGCTCCTCCCAGGAGTTCAGGGAGCGCGCGCGGAACGGACAGCGCGGCCAGCAGCGATACAAGGATCTGGAGAGCGAGGAGCAGCACAGCAAGGAGAAGCAGAAGGAGAAGGAAAAGCTAAAGTCAGAGAAGCCAGACTTCTACGAAGCCCACACAGCTCGTCCCGTCCAGCACACCACGCCCCACTACACGCCCAGCAGCTACTCCACGGTGCGGCGGCTGGAGCCTAGCAAGCCAACGCCATACTACACGCCCACGGTGCCCAGCGTGTCGAAGTCGAAGACCACCGAGGGCAAGCTGAACTACATCAAGGGCGGCCATGTCGCCACCACGCCCAATCCGAATCGCTTCGGGGGTTCCATCATCTCGGGCCTGTTCCTCGAGTCGAAGCCCACGGCCAGCGGCAACCTTGAGACGGAGAGCACGTACAGGCCGGTGATCATTGGCATGCGGCATCACTATGATGTGGCCAGCTCCGCTGAGGTGAAGCAGGCGCCGAAGAAGAGCGAAAGCCGCGACTATTTGCCAACGACTCCTGCGCCCACGGCCACGAGCAGCGGACCGACCTACCTGCCCAAGGCTGGCACGGCTGTGCCGCGAGGCAATGCAGCCGCCGCAGCAGCCGGTGGCGAGTCGCTGCTCTTTGCCCCGAATCCCGTCAAGGAGGAGTCCGTGTTCCGCAATGTGCAGGATATGCTCAAGACTGTCAACCTCTTGAAGGATAAGTTCGAGGATGTCGAGCTGAACGCCCAGCCCGCGACGAATGGCCGCGCCGGACTGGAGATTCCGCCCTCATCGGGCCCAGATGCCCTCGTCTCGCTGGCCAAGTACTTTGCCCAGGAGCACAATGAGTCGGCCAACGCTCTGGCCAAGCCGGACAAGAGCGGCGTTCAAGCCAAGATCCCGGTGAAGCCAGCGGCGCCCATCCTCCCCACAGTCAAGCCCTCCGACACGACCGCCACCCTGACCACTTCCGAGGCGCCGCCGAGCATTAGCGAGCAGGCCGACGACATCAAGCAGAGCCTGCTCAGCGCCAAGACCGTGCAGAAGTATAGCAACCTCTTTGGCCTGAAGGGCGCCAAGGGGCGGGGCACAGACGAATCGAAGCCTGACATCAGCGAAGGCTTGCTCTCGAACGATACCCAGACGCCCGCCAAGTCGGCGGACTATCAGCCCTTCCCGCAGATCGGCAGCACCGGCTCGACCATCGGCAAGCTGGCCGAGCAGCCCGAGTCGCGCAAGATTGCCCAAATCTTCTCGAATGCCCTGACCAGCTATCTGGACAATCCCGGCAGCTTCCGGGCTGAGCTGGCGGCCCGGGCCCGTCCCACAGAGCCGCCCAACTTCAAGCCCGTCACCACAACGGACGCGTCGCTGTTCAGCGACGGCACCGCCAAGTATTACCTGCCCACGAAGACCGTTCCGGAGGCGACCACGCCCCAGAACATCGCGCTCGAGATAAATCACAAGTTCGACTCGACGCCTGCGCCAGAGTACACCAGCACCACCACAGAGCTGTACGAGGGGAGCACGAGCCGGGTGCAGGACTCTGAGCTGGAGCTATCGGCCGAGCTGGCCCCGCCCAGTCCTGATTCGGGCGAGGGTGAGGAGTTCCTGCAGCGACAGCAGACGCAATCCTTCGTGAACTCGCGCAACGATTTGCAGAAGGATGGCCGGCCACAGAAGCTCATCACGACCCACAAGCCCACGGAGCATCCATGGGTGCTGAAGTCCCAGACCGACTTCCTCGACCCGCTGACTATCAACGATGCTCTGATGAAGGAGCAGCGCACCACCAGCACCAGCAGCACCACCACCACCACATCGACCACGGCCAGGCCGTTCACCTTCGCGCCCAGATCGCTGGTCAGCGGCAGCTCCAGCCCCTCGCCCATCCACTACGAGTGGGACGACATATTCCGCAGCTACGACATTCCACGCGATGCTCTGCCTTCGAGCAGCGGCTTGCAGCGCATTGCCAACAAGCTGTTCGGCGGCCTCAACGAGCAGGAGGCGCTGCACTTGCGCAACGTGATGGCCAAGGCGGAGCACGATCGGCAGGTGCTCAGCCTGCTGCTGCTGCTCATCCAGACCTGCGACGATCACAACGGCAAGGCTCTGGAGCGCTCCCGCAAGCATCTGCTCAACGCGCTGATCGACATCGACAGCAAGATCCCCAGCAAGCCTTCAGCCCGACAGCAGCAGCTGGCCACGACCACGTCGCGTGTGCCAGTGACCACGTTCCGACGCTCCGGCAATGTGGATTCCTACACAAGCACCACGGCCGGATACACGACCAGCACGGAGCTGCCGCTGACCACCACGACGGCGCCGGGCAGCTTCGAGGAGACCACCAAATTCGAGATCCGAGTCGAGGACGTGGACGATGTGGATGTGGTGGCGACGACGCCAGCGGCGACGGCGGCCCAGCCGGAGATTCAGTCGGATCGGCGGGCGCTGGAGCTGCTCAAGTCATTATACTCGCTGGCCTCGAAGTTCAGCAGCAGGCGATAGGGCGGCGCTAGCCAGCCATCGGTCGCCGATTCCTAATGGCAGTGTGGATTGCCAACTGCGCGAGTTAATGCTTAACTTTTAGTCAACTCTCTTTGCCCCGGCTCCAGCGACGCGTCCTGCTGCACGACGCCCTCCCCCGGCCAGCTGCCTGTCTTAGCCCAATTTCTCGAATCCACTCGAATCCGCTCTACTCCAGACATCTCCCCCTCTTCCTCGCCTTGTTAAAGCCAACTGCGCAACTAGCTTGTAAATATGTAAACACGCGAAAACGAAATACTCGACTACCACAATACTCTACAATCTGCAGTATACTCAACCTCGAGTTGTATTTAATTAGTTCTTCTTAGTTGTATGTACAAATTACGAGTATCCGCCCAATGATTAACTATCCGAAACATCTGTCCGTGTACATCCAATGAGTTGCCTGCATGTCTGCTCTTTTTGTAAATATTTATTTAACGTTAATAAAGTACTTATAAAAATAAATAAAACCACAAAAAAAATTAACCATTAATATTTGGGGTCATCTTTTTGACCTTCCTTTCGTATGAATCGTATACTAATCGATCAGTAGATCAATTATTAAAAAAAAAACAAATAAAAACAATTATTAATATAATAAATAATTGAGTACTCCGCCCGTTCGGCAGAGGAATGGCCTTCAGATTAGAAAATAAACTCAGTAAATAAAATTTTAAAAATATATATAACGAAAAATAAAATTAATATAATAAATATTTAAATAATATAATAAATAATCAAAAAATATTTGCAGAACGCAACTTTTTCGTAAATTATTTACTAATCGCTCAGTAAATAAATTATTAAAAATTTATAAAAAAATATATATAATTGATATAATAATAAATATATAAATATTTCTGGACATATTTGGCCATCTGTTTTTTAGCCAAAATCTAAGTACTCCTCTCGTTCGGCAAGGGATGACCTAATGGATTAGTAAATAAATTATTAAAAGAAATATATATATAATTAAAATAATAAATAACTAAACAATTTCTGCACATATTTGGCCATCTTTTTAGCCAAACTCTAAGCACTCCTCTTGCTGGGAAAAGGGATGGCCTAGTCGCCCTGTAAATAAATTATCAAAAATAAATTTAAAAAAATATAAATTATATAATATATATTTAAATAATTGCTGCACATATTTGGCCATCTTTGGCCAAGTATTCGCTCGGGAAAGGGATGGAATAATCTCTTATCAAATAGATTATTAAAAATAAATTTAAAAAAAAAATAATTATAATACTATAACCAATTAAATAATTTCTGCAAATATTTAGCCGTGCTTTTTGGCCACACTTTAAGTGCTCCTCTCGCTAGACAACGGGATAGCCTAATCGCTCAGTAAATAAATTATTAAAATAAATTTAAAAAAATATAATTAATATAATAAATATTTAAATAATTTCTACACATATTTGGCCATCTAAGCTTTTGATCCAAGCTTTAAGAGCTCCTCTCGCTCGGCAAAGGGATGGCCTTCAGATTGGTGAAATATACGCAGAACGCAGGCTCATAAAATAATTATCGCAAAACCACGAAGCTGAAAAAAATCAGAGAGCAGCAATAAATCCATGAACATTGGTTAAACATTAAATAACTCAACATGGATAGCTGTAAAGCTGCGCAGAAATTCATGTCTGCAGTTCTAGCCGAGCAGCAGCAGAAGCCGAAGTCGAAGCAGAAGCAGCTGCCGGTCGCGCGGCAAAGGTCAAATGGAACGAAAAGCCATAAAGCGCTCATGTAATCAGGCGAAAATTTAAATAATTTTGTCATTTTCAATTTTGAGAAAATGAAAAAAAATCGATTCGAATGTTATTGTCAATGGCTCAAGGGCGCAACGGCAAAAAGATCGCATTTGGATTGCACTTGAAATGCAATACATATTTAATTAAATTACGTATACGTAACGTACTGAATTGTTACGTATACGTACGGGTGTGCAAGCACATCTGATAGCCCGCCAACAATGGCTAATTCAATGCCATAAATCTGCTCAAACTGAACTGACGGATTGTCAAGCGGACGAACTGTCGATCCACATGAACATAAATTTCGCCAAGATGCAACGCGGCTCAGAACATTCATCTATAAATGTGTCCCGCCGCTCGGCTCAGGTCTGCAGTGTGCTCCGATCCGTGGACCCGTAGTTGACGTAGCTCCACCGGCCAGCGGAGGATTCAAGGATTAAGCCAATACTTTCCGACATTCGACATGCTGCTCCAGCGTTGCGCCGCCGTCTTGGCAGGTGAGTTAACCAAAGCCAACTGCCAACTCAGGGTCAGGGGAGCTGACAGCGCGTAACTGTGTAACTGTGTGGCCGGCCCGCCTCATTATTAGCAGCACTTCCTTTGCTGCCGCTGCTGCGGGGCGTCTGTCTGTCTAATTTTTTGCTGCCTTGCATATTTACGATGCGTTTTGCTTTCGGCCACAAGCGAACAGCGATCGCAATTCTTGGCAGCCAATTGATGTGGCAGTGCGTTCCACTGCAGCCACAGTGGCACAAAATACTCCATTCCTGGGAATTCCTCCATTCCTAGGCTGAAATATCAGAGCCAAGAGAGGAGTCCTCAATTATCCTCTGCTAAAAATACAGAGGAAATTATGTAGAGAAAAGTTTTCGATTAGCATTTCCCCGCTTCGATTGGCGCCCTCGGCCCACTGTGGCAGACACCTGAGTAGGAAACTGATAAATAAAGATCGCAATGTGGAGCCGTCCGCCTTTGCTATCAGTGCCAAGCAATCGCAGCGTACTTGGCCCTAAATTGGACACGGGCCGTCCCTCGTCGAAGCTGCGGCTCAGTTCATTTCCATTTGTTGCGTCGGCTGGTTGCAAGCTCGGAACGCGTCGCTAAATCTTTGCCAGAGTCAGAGCAACCAGAAAGCTTTAATGTTCTTGCACTCGCTTCTTCCAGTATTCCTGCTGCTCTGGAGCGGAAGCGTAGCCCAATTACAGGTCCAGGTGGGTTGATCTGTGTACTCCCAAATGATTCCTTGTTAAAATCGTTTTCGCTTGCCCAGGCACAGACTGGATATAATTATGTGCGTCCAGAGCTGGCCACCACGGCTGGCGGGGGAGCCGTTGCGGGACGCCTACAGCCAGGCGTCTATCCGACGGGCACGGCCTTGCCCCTGACCCCTGCTCCAGCCACCGCGTACGGCGCCGGACTCTTTCCCTCGCCAGCCGTGGGCTACACACCCAGTGGCCAGGCAACAACGGCATTCGGAGCGCCCGCCTCCCCTGCTGCGGCCAGTGCCGTCAGCCTGCCCAGACGTCCCACCGGCTCCGGCATACAGAGCGCATCGCCAGCAGGCCGCAGCGGCCCATATGGCCCACAAACGCAGTACAGCAATACGGCGGTTGGCTCGTCGAGCGCACGCTCATCCGCTGGAGATGATTACAGCGATGGCGCCGATGGTGACTACTCGGCCATACCCGGAGTACCCGGCGTTGATTATCCAGTCTATGCCCAAGTGCCACGCACCAACTTCGACTGCGCTCAGCAGCCGCTGCCAGGCTACTATGCGGACATCGAAGCCCAGTGCCAGGTCTTTCACATATGCGCACTCAATCGGACGTACTCCTTCCTGTGCCCCAATGGCACCGTGTTCAGCCAGGAGACGTTGGTGTGCGTGTGGTGGAATCAATATGACTGCGTGTCAGCGCCCAGCCTCTATGCCAACAACGCCTACATCTATGACTACAGCGGTGCCAGCTCCAGTTCTAGTTCCAGCTCCAGCAATGCCAACGCCTATCGAGGCAGCTCGCAGCCCGTGAATACGGCCTATGGAGGCGTTGGTCCCTCTCCCACTCCAGTTACAGGACTACGTGTGACCGGTGCACCACAGATCACTGGCTACAATACTCAACGGGGGTCATACGCCTCGCCCACGCAAACGCCAACACAAACTCAGCCGCTGTATGGTGCGGGGGCCATCATACGGCCTGGCGGAGTCTCTGGCACGGTGCCAGCTCCAGTTGCCAATCGCCTAGCGCCAGCCACTGCTGCCGCGGGCTTGGCGGCCACCGCTGCGGGCCTGATACCGGATAACGCTGTGGCCAGCTTCGCTCAGCCCGTTGTGGCCGTCGGCAATCGGGAGTATCTGCCGCCCGCTGGGGTGGGCCAACGTCAGCAACGTACCCAAGCATAGACCTATAGATCTGTACCCGGATAAATGGCAATAGTAATGATTTACCCTAGGCTTAGCTTAATTATCATGTAGTTACACACAGGAGCTCCTTACACCACCATTCGTTTGTAAAGCTAAATTCATATATACTCAGATTTTACTATATAAATTGCATTATCTAGAAATCCCTTGCTTATATAGATCATATATTTACAATGGGCTTTATTCTTAGTATTAACAAAAACTACACTTTAGCTAAAAAGCTACTGAAGTAGTCAGAGCTAAGATTATTCTATAATCAGGTTTAAGATCTAGAGCAATCAGTTACTCCCTTGCAGCTCCCTATGGAAATTTATTTCCACCACATTATTAGGTGCAGCTCGATCCATTCGAGCTTTCTTCAGCATTTTACCATATTCCTGCTTGAAATCGGGACGTATATACATATGCCTGCCCCTTTTCAACTTTGGCTCACCCTGCTTGGGAACTGGTATTGCAGGATTAAAGGCCATCTGCGTGCTGTCGTACTGTGCAAAGAGCTCATGTGCATTCCTGGTGATAGTTAATATATACATTAGTTTCACTTGCATGCCCTTGATATAGCCATATTAGTGATGTGGAACTTACAGTTTTCCTATGTCTGCAGGCAGCGCACCCTCGCCAGATGCGGGCACTCCATTGGCTATATGTAGAGCCATGCGCCGTACGGTTGGGTGGTAATGGCGGGCCAGCAGCGAGAGTTCATAGAGCGAAGTGCTTGCAGCATTGCAGTATTCGGGATCATCCAACTCTGGATCATAGCGACCCGAGCCAACGGTGCAGTCTGTATCGAGCAGGGCATCCAGCACAGAGGTCAGCTGGAATGTCTGCTTGATGGTGCCCAGCGTGGCCAGAGTGCCATTGTGCAGCAGATGCAGACTGCCGGTGAGTAGGCGCTTCACAAATGCCATCAAACGCTGCTGGCTCATATTGCGCCTTCGTTTGACCAAAACCTCATCCAATGTACGCAGAATTATGGAGAAGTCCTCGTGATTCTTGCCAGCCTGGACGACCAGCATGTTGCGGTAGAAATGCTGATAGAAGCGTATAGGGTCTATGTTCAACACTTCGCCTTGGCCGGAGAGTATAACAAAGATAGTCTGAATGCAATGCAGTTGCTCGCGATAGCCCAGCTCCTGTTCCTCGAGGATGCGATTCAGCACATCTATAAGGTCGGAAAAGAACTCCAGATTAATGACATGCGCGAACCTGCAAAGATAAATGACGGTCAGAGTATATTCATGCAAATATTTATTTCTGTACTTACTCGGCCAGACCCTCGAGAATCGCGCTGAGCACTCGCGACGTAGGATCATTCTTGAGCACGCGGAAATATATTGTGAACACCATCTTGATGATTTCCGTAAGCTTGTGGTGTTTGGTCTGCTTATTCTCTTCGGCGCGAGTCTCTTCCAGCTCTTTGTTGACCTCACTGAGTTTCTTGCGACGCTTACGCTCCTTCTTCGACAAGCTGAGCAAGCGTTGACGATGCGACTCCAGCTTCTTTTGCTTCAGTTCATTCTCCTTTTCGGCATCCAAATTGACGTGCTTGATCTTAAGGCCCATCAGGCATGTAATGCACTCAACATGTACATTATTCTGTTTAGACTTAATCAAATGATTAATGCGACGCACAACAAACAGCGTCATATCCAGCCGCTTGTCATTGCTGAACAACGTTCGGAAGCATTGATTGACTGCCGTACGCATGGCTCCGTAGTTGCAGTTGAGCATGTAGACCAGCAGCTGCGCAATGTTTTGAACGTAGTTGAAGTACGGATGGGCTAGCAAAAGATCGCACATACACTGCACAGCCACTGTAGCCATTTTCACGGCTTGAGGCGTCTTGTGGCCGCCACGTTTGTTCACTTGGGCCGTCAAGTACTCCAGCTTCTGCAAGAACTTCTTAAACTGCTGCAGCAGCGAATTCTCAAAGGTAACACGCTCAAGTGTGGCCTTGCGAACCGTTTGCATCTTGGTATCTACCTGACCGACACGATAATCGGGTAGAATATCCTTGAATATTTCTGCTGCTGAAATAATTGCCAGCTTGCGCACGGCTAGCAAATTGGGAATGCCTGTTTCTGGATTCAGTTCGCTCATTAGATCGTAGAGCGCATTAAAGTTGCGCATTTTGTCCTCAGGCTTCTCCAGAATTCCGGAACAGATGATGCCTATTCTATACTTTTGCCGTTCAATCTCCTGCTGTCGGGCAATCAATAAGTCTGTGGTGGACACAAGCTTTTGCTTGGGTATAACCGCTTCATCGTTGACTACATCATCGTCGCTATCTTCGTATATCTCATCACTGTCTTCATTTTCGTCTTCATTCTTCTCTTCATCTGCCTCTTCCTCTTTCACCACTGCTTTCCGTTTCGGTTTCGGCACGTAGTCAACTTCGGTACTGCGCGTTATGATCTCGCCATCTCGTGATTTAATAGGCAGCAAATCCACTTTTATCTTTTGTGCAGCTTGCTCTTTTTTGCTGGCTTTGGCGTAGGCCATTTCCAGACCTACGGACTGCTGTTGATCCTCAACAGGTGCTGCCTTCGCCTTACGTTTGCGCTTGTTCGTCTGTAAAAGAGCCAGATCGTCACCATCCAACAAGTCAGCCACGTTGTCCAGAAGCTGATCCCCGCTAAGCTCATCTCCATCATCGTCTTCTTCGAGTTCCCTGTGAAGTCCCAGTGATTGTTGTTTGTTATGCTTCTTGCGCTGAGCTAAACTGTCACGCTTGTGGGCCTTTTGTGAAAAGATGTTCTGTCCGTGCTCCCGTTTCGAGTTCAGTTGTTCGCGTTTTTGTTTTAATTTTTGTTGTTGCTGTTTGCTTAGCGGCGCCTTCTTTGATTTTAAATGAGCGGCGCGCTTTACCGAACTGATTTTTACTTTTTTCTGCAAGTGAATATTGTTTCATACATTCTGTTTGTTTAATATTACAATCTTTTCAATACTCACCGTACCCATTTTCTTTCAATTTTATTAAATTAAAGAAGTACTTTAAAATCTAACAGCGAGCACATGGGACCTAAAAGTGACAATAGTGATGGTTCTCGCTTGATTATAATATCGATAATATTAGTATCGTCATCAACGAAAATCGTCTGCCTCCAGCCGCTATTACAGTTCAGTGTCAACCTAATGTTTAGTGATTTGTTTATATTATTACATATTTATTACCGCAATGTCCGACGTCGAAGATGACTATATGTCCGACAAATTTTTGGAAGGGTATGTGAAACATGAATCAGACACACAGAAGGATTAAATAATACTGTCATTCACATAGTTTACAAGAAGTGCGTCCCAGCTTGGTCAATAACCGCATCAAAAAAAGGGAGATTGCAATAGAAAGAAAGCAGGCGGAAAACAGCAAACGCCAACGGGAAGAATCGAAAAGTACTTCAATAGATAATACGCGGCTCCAGGAGTCACTGAAGAAGCCTATATCAGAGGATAACAAGGGATTTCAGTTGCTAGCGAAAATGGGTTACAAGGCTGGCAGCGCACTAGGCAAACAGGAAAATTCACGCACAGAACCCATAGGCATCAGCATCAAAACCGATCGGGGAGGACTTGGAAGAGAAGCAGCGATTGCAGAGCTCACAGCCAGGCAACAGGAACTAAGGCGCGCGCATCTTCTTCGAAAAGCAGGCGTTGAGTCTGGTGAGGAAGTCAGTGTAGAAGCATATCGTCGACGTGCTACACAGAAGGCCGAAGAACGCAAACTCCAATACGATATAAAGCGTTGTCAACAAACATGCGAATCGTTGGATTTGTCAGCGGGTATCACAGAGCCGGAAATCGATTTTCTCTGGCCACCTAAGCCCACAGAACCCAATGATGAGGCGGATTCTGATGAGAACGAGGTAGAAGAAGAGGCCACTGATGAACAGTGCAGCCCAGGTGAGCAATTGGAGCTTCTGACAAGATATTTGCGTACTGCTTATAAATTTTGTTACTGGTGTGGTACGCGATACGAAAGTGCCGAAGATTTGGACAGTAATTGTCCAGGCTTAACACGTGATGAACATTAGCTTAACATTGATTTTCATTATTTAAGTCTTACATTCACAATATACGTGCACATTTATATATATTACAATAAAACGTAGTCAAAAACAGTTATGTATAAAGGTGAATTGGAATGGACTACACACGTCCCTCTAGCTTCTGTATAAGATCGTGAGTTTGCTCGATTACGCTGTAGATGAACGGTCGTTCCATAGGATCAATTCGCAGCATATACTTAATGAGTTCATGCATATCCTGTTTGAGTGAGAAAATGCAGTAAAGTAAAGCCGATATATTCGATGATTCGGTTACCTCTGTATAAATGGAATCCTCAGGAATGTTAACATTGCCACTGAGAACGGCCAATGCAACGCTATCGCCGCGCTCATAGATGGGATCGAATGGGCTGTTGAAGTAGCACATGGCATACAGCACGCAGCCGAGACTCTGTGAAAATCGTGAAGATGAAGACACTAATTGCACCAGGTGAAACTAATTTAGTTACCCATATGTCCGTTCGCTCGTCAATGGTGCAATACGTTTTTACGGTAAACAGCTCCGGAGCTCGATAGACAATTGAACTGCGCTCCTCCGCCTCATCCTGTAACCGCTGGGCATCCGATTGGCCGCAGATTTGTAGGCGGGCCTCCGTCATCGATCCGAGATCCACAATAATCGGCTCAAATGAGTCAGATAAACATATGTTGGCAGTTTTTAAATCACGATGTGCCAGAGGCACTGGCTTTGTCTCATGTATAGCCCGAAGTCCTTCGCAGATGCCCAAAAAGATTTGCAGTATCTGAGCTTCGGGCATGTAATCCTGTTTGCGGGCACGTAACTGCAAATGATCCGATAACGAGCCATGCTTATAGTAGGGCAATACAATAAACAATGTACTCGTTGTATTTATCACAATATCCGCCTGGCCAAGCAGTTCGTAGTCAATGACCCGTATGACGTGCTCCGAATCAATCTTCCGACAGTTTTCGATTTCACGCAGGGCGATGTTCTGATCCTCGATGCTGTGGCAAGTGATACGCTTTATCGCGTAGCACCTTCGAGTCGCCGCATTCTCCGCTAGGTCAATTAAACTGAAGCCTCTGTAGCAGATAATGTAAATATGAGATTAGATAGTGATAGCTGTGTAACGGATACAACTTCGAAGCCGTAGAAAGTGGCAACGAAGTGGTGGCTTACAGTAAATATTTCAAATGTGATTACGAAATATATTCAAATTTTTATGTGCGTAGCACAGAGTGCTTCTTGGTACAAAATATTTTTGAGTCAGAAATATTTCGAAAGTGTAGTGTAATGGGCTTTTTCTCTATTTGTTGGTGTTGTTTATTACCCCTGCGCCAGGCGCTCTCGAACAGTGTAGCGGGAACCATTTATGTTGAGCCTTTCCTTGCTGCAAAAGCAGCCACGTTTTACAATTAGTGTCCATCCAATGCTGTGCATTTTACTTTCACTACTTAATTATTTACAAAGCGCACAAATGTTGACCTTAACAAACTAAGTAAAAACAACAACTAATTAATGTCGTGCTGGTCAGCTGTTGGTAAACACAGGGCTGTTAACCGCAACACATGCAGAAGACTGATGTGGCGTTGCCACCTAATGCAATATTGCCACCTAAGTTCAACTTAATGCCTTTAATATAGTTCTAAGAATTTGTTTCTATTTTATTTGATAATGTTAACTCCGGACGACGTTTGGCAAGATCTTGTTGGGATTAGCGCCGATCCGCCTGACAGGCGCGCTAAATGCGAGCAGTGCAAGTAAGTAGATAAGTCTAAAATCAGCGCACTTTAACGAATCTCCTTCAATAGGCGGCCGGTTGTAGTTTGCTGGTGCTCCGCGTTACCTCAGCCGCCCATTGCGGTGGCGTCGCAAATTGTGATACTGCAGCATCCCGCCGAGGAAAAACGCTCGCTTCGCACAGCTCTGATGTTGCAGCTAGGAATTACACCCGGTAAATGCGTTGTGTATAAGGGCAAACGATTTCCCAATAGCCGACATCCCACAGAACTTCAGCACGTGCTTGACTCGCCAAAAACGCTACTTTTGTATCCCAGCAAAAATTCGGTACCTTTGGAAGAAATTGATCGCAGCGCCGGACCCTACACCCTAGTTCTAATCGACGGCACCTGGCCGCAAGCGAAAGGCATCTATGCCAGCAGTCCCGCACTGCATCGCCTGCGTCAAGTAAAACTTATCGCGGTAGGCGTAAGCGATTATATTATACGTACCCAGCCGACCGAGGGCTGTTTAAGCACTCTGGAGACGGCGGCACAATGTCTGGCAGTGCTGGAATCACAGCCAGAACTGCGTCAAGCCCTGGTTCGCCCACTGCATGTACTGTGCAAATATCAGCTCGAAAATGGCGCTGTAGAGCATCAGTCAAAGGAGTTCCTGCTCAAAAACAACCAATACCCCAAGCCCATTGGCAAGAGGCTAAGTCGTTTATTGAACTACAGAAATACGGTATGCGACACTGTTACGTCTCTAGATCAGCAGGTGGTTGAGCAGGAGTCGTGATGAAGGCATATATTATGTAGCTCGTACTGTGTCCACGGCCGTGGTTGCATATTTATTAAGTGTAATACACTAAGAACTTGTAATTTTGTACGCAATAATTAGTTTTCATAAGGGTGTATATCCTTTTCACCAAGTTATTTAGACGATTGGCTTGTTTCTGGCATCAGTCAGAGCACGCAGCATGGCACACTGTGCAACGGCATAGGTCCTGACGCAGGAATTCGCTTCTTGTGCTGAAATGTTAACGTGTTCTTTAAGTATCCTTTGCACGTTCATATATATTCACTGCTCTACTTACTGCCCTGCGAATTACAGTACTCAATGGAATCACCTGTGGCTGGCCACATGTATTTCCGTACCAGTTCTGGAACCAGCTTGAAGTCCTTAATCAAACCAGCCTTTTCGAAGAAACAGCGGAAATAGCACTGGAAAATGTTCATGAATAAATAGAGTACATGGTAGGGCCGTCTACCTCATACCATGCTAGTTATATCCTTCTCGTCTGCCAGTTTGCCCGTGTTATTGAACTGGAGCACATGCGCTGCAAAGAGAAGCAGATAAAATGAAGAGCATCGAAAGTCGTCAGTTGAGCAAGGACTCACACATGGGCGTAATGAAACTGGCATTACAGTTATGCATTACCCCATCGAAATCAACAGAGGTCGAATCGGCAGGCTGTTGTGTGGTGGTCGATATGTCGTCCACATCGCCATCAAAGCTATCGTAGTTTATTATAAATATATCACCGTTATCTCGCGCCCGATCGTTCAATGCAACTGCCAATCCGATGCTGAGACTCAGCGCAATCAATAGACCCGAGATCGGATACTTTGAACACATTTTCGCAACGGTTAAGCTGGGAATGGGACGCTCCGAACTGATTTGCTCATTTTATATGGAATTCATGAGCAAATTGGGGAAAACAAATTTCTATGGCAATATTTACATTGCACGCAATGTACAGTTCTAATAAGCCTAATAATAAGTCCGGAAATAGCGTGATGCAGAGTAGATTCATTTGCGGTAAATTTCTAAATTTCTTACACATTGAACAATAATTCAATTTGTTCTAATTTCCAGATACGATCAAATTTGATATTTCCTCCTTCCTGTAAGACTTACCGTATGGCAATAAAAACTCGTAGGCACAAGCGGTCCTGGCCTCAAGAAAGGCTGCATGGAAGGCCTGCTGCACCTCCGGAGCGTCCGGTTGGGGTTGGATATCCTCGCCGCGAGTTGCGCCCAAAATGTAGGCGCACAGCAGGAGAACTTTGATCAATTGAAAGCGAAGCATTTTCCTTGCAGGCTACGATTGTTCGAATGGGTTAGCTCAGGCAGTGGGTCAGCTTATATAGGTCGAGATCAAATCGAATTGAAAAACGATTTAAACTAAATAGTTGCAGTTTAATCGAACAATAAATACATGCGATAGCAATATTCTCATTCATATAATACACAATTAATAATATTTAAATGGATGTTAAACGGGCGCAATGGTCTAATTCCCCTTGTCGAAAAACGTTTACGAAAATTAGTTAAAATAGCGTAGTGTTAACTTAACGAGCGTCAGCGTCGGGAACCGTTCTATGGATCGCGCAACGAGGCCGGTGCTTAGAGTGAGGATCGTATTGTATAGTTGAATAGTTGAATTAGTATAGCCAAAGGGATTGAATTTACAAGTATTGGGTGAAGCCGTACAGCATATAGAATAGAATTGGTGTGTGGAGAGGAGAGCCTTATAAATAATTTCGCTTAATTTTGCAGTAATTGTCGATGCAATTTCGTTTTTGTTAAATTACTCTATGCAGCGTCCACGTTGCATCCACCCGTCAGACCTTGGCGCCCCAGGCCCGCTTGAGCAGGTAGGCGCCCTTTTCGGCGATCATTACGGCCGGGGCGTGCGTGTTGCCGGACGTCACTTTGGGCATAATGCTGGTGTCCATCACACGTAATCCTCGTATGCCGTGCACCCGCAGCTCGTGGTTGACCACCGCCATGGGGTCCTGGGCTGGACCCATTTTGCAGCTGCCCGCCTGGTGGTTCTCCGGCCCGGTATTCTGTCGCACCGCACACTCCCAGTAGGCGTCGCTGCCGAACGTGTGCGACTCGCAGCCCTTGACGACGGTCTTGTCCAGCCGCATGCCGTACTGCTTGAGCGCCGAGCTCTGCGACAGCCTAATGGCAAATTTGATGCCATCGACCAGGGTCTTGACGTCGTGCTCATCGGTCAGGTAGTTGGCGAATATGCGAGGTGGATCTAGAGGATCGGCAGAGCGTAGTTGAATGTATCCGCGGGATCGGGGATTCAGCACAGCCGGGAAGATCTGTATGGAGCGCGAGTTGTTTGAGAGCAGTTCACCCACTTGGCCTGTGCGCGCACAGCTGGCCAAATAGCCGCCGAAGTAAAGCTGCAGATCTGGCAGATCCGGCCGCTGGGCCCAGCGCGAGGACACCTTGGCGGTGACATCTGAAATCCCGGTGCCCGACATTAGCCCATCGCGGAATAGCAAATATTCCATGGCAGTGGCCCAGTTCAGAGGCGCCGTGTCCGCGTCGTCGATGAAGAAGTTCGTGAAGAAGGCCACGTGGTTCTGTAGATTCTTTCCCACGCCGGGCAAATTGTGCACCGGCCGCACATTCACCTGTCTCAGCTCGTCCTTGGGACCAACGCCGCTGAGCAGCAGGATCTGCGGTGAGTTCACGGCTCCAGCGCTGAGCACCACCTCCTTCTTGGCCATAATCTTGCGTGTGCTGCCGAACTGATCGCTCACCTCCACACCCAGCACGTTCTTCGTGTGCGGGTGTATCAGCACCTTGGTGACGGTCGTGTTCAGCAGGATGTGCAGATTGTTGCGCATGCGAGCGGGCCGCAGGAATGCCCGGGCGGAACTGTAGCGTATGCCGTTGCGGGCAGTCATTTGGGCGATCATGAATCCCGTGGCGTTCTGCCCATTCAGATCCTGTACGGTGAAGCCCATCTCCTCGCCTGCTTTCAGTATGGCATAGGACAGTGGCGGATTATAGGGGAACTTGCCCACAGGCATGAGGCCGCCCTTGGCGTGGTATTCGGTACCAACGACATCCAGTTCGAGATTATCCTCGGATTTCTTGAAGAATGGCAGCACGTCATTGTACGACCAGCCGGGATTGCCCTGCGCCGCCCATTCGTCGTAGTCCTCGCGATTGCCTCGTATATACATCATGCCGTTCATCACCGATGTGCCGCCCAAGACCTTGCCCCGGGGCCAGTAACAGCGCTGCTCCATCGAGGACAGACAGGCCATGGGCTCCGGCTCAGTGTTGTAACGGTAGTCGATGTCGCTGCCTATGAAGTTGAGGAACATGGACGGAATCTGAGCGCCCACCGGCTCATCCCCGCCTGAAAATAAGTGGAAAGGGAATCTCATTAAGGGTGAGTTCATTAATATTTATATTTAAATAAGTTTAATTCTGTATATAATAATCCAAATGGGATCAATCTTTAATAAGGGGGACTTCAATAATATTAATATATAGAATAATCCAAATCAGATTGAAGTAACCCCCTAAATTGAATATATTTGTAAGGAATTCATGCTTTGCAGTTAACCATTCCGTGCCCAATCAACATTTATTGATTGAGCTTTGATCGGCTGATGGGGTATTTCATTAGTTCGATTCGAAGAAGATTTATGTCCGATTGCTAATTTTTGAGATGAACAAATGATTATACAATGCCAACAACAAATTATTCCGACTCCAATTCAATTCACGAAAATCGTCTTGACTCTTTAAGCAGTCGATGATATTATCTAAAGGTGATTCCTAATTTTGTTGTGTTTGCCTTACTTCATTGACTCAGCATTCCAGAATTTCCGTTTTGCAAGCGCCTACGACATTTGGGCAATTCAATGCCGATTAATTAATTAAATCAATTTGGATAAAAGCCCAGTTGATTGGTATTCTAGCCGTGGGAGCTGAATCAGCTCCCAATAATAATTGGAACTGTTATTTCGACATTTGGAGTGATGGCAAAACAAAGAATTCGCAATCGCAACAATTTGCGGGTAATTCAACAAAGACTTAGTTACTTCAACTAATAACTTGTTCTGTCAAATTAATTAATTTAGCACACGGAGAAGCTGGACAGCGAATTCTTGTTATTGTTTACTTTTTAAGGCAATTAGCACATGAGAACCGATTCGATTTATTCGGAAGAATTGCAATTACGATTGGCTGTAAAATAATTAATTAAGCACAAGGCATAGACTCAGAGCCTCACCTTTTAATTGTATTCAGAAACGCGTACTGCTTGGCAATCATCATAAACAAAATATCGTCTCTCCTGCTGCGGGACGATGAGCAACAAAAACAAAAGACTTAGGAAACAAACTTGCTTGGGATGCGTCTGTGACAATGATAAATTTGCTTTCAGGCAATTAACTAACGCATAAGCGAAAGACTCAAGACACAAACTTGCGAAATATTCGAAAGAATATGAATATATATAATTGATATTTTTAAAAATCGAAAAAATAAAGCCTTCAAAAACGTATATTTATATATATAACCTAGCTCGAACCCCTACAATGAATATTAATTATAATTAATTATATTCTATTGTCAGAATTGGAATATAAAAAAGTGTCAACCGACGATTAAGCCAATCACGAGTGTGCAACCAAGCGGAAACAACGGACAACAGGCAGAGGGGCGAGGAGCTAACAAGCAAGCAGGGCGGCATAGTATGGCCAACGAGGCTGTTGCAGATATGGCCAGTCTTAGGCATTGGTGGATCGTCCAAGCATATACACAGACTTAAATCTTGTTAATTCTAATTACTTTAATTAGTGACAAGTCAAAATAATTGCTGCACAATAGTTGTTAATTAAAGGGATTTAAACTGAAGCTGACCCCAAAGTTAATCCAAGCAGCGCTGGCTGCTCCCGCCAATGTCAATCTATGTTAATGCCAATGCACAGAGCCAAGGTCGATCAGCCGTGATAAACTATAAGTCAGGTGTCCCATTAACATCCTTATCAGTCCATGACCCCCACACTTGTTGCTGCCTGGTACCGAATGGAGAGTATGAAAAGAAGAAGCGCGTTGCCTGAGATTTATGATTTTTAATATCCGCCAGAACTCTTAGACTTTTAACTGGATATACGAGTTGAGTGCAGACCTGCAGCCAAATGGGTTGAATATATATACATATATCTACATGAATTTATATAAATGTGTGTAAGTAAGAAAAAGTATTTCTAATGTTTTTTCGAAACTTGTCCCATAACAAAAGATTTCAATCTCTTTGACACTCGCAGGCCGCATAAAGCTCTGCAATTCGGGCAATAAATTAAAGCTGGTCGCTTAATCTGCTCCTCGGCGCTATTTAGCGTAAAGATTTGTGCACTTTACAAGAACATAAAGAGCAATAAAAGACTAGACCAGCACGCGAGTGAACGGGGCCTAAATGGCCGGACGGCCGAGTGAATGCCCTGCATTGAATATAAAACAATCTGCGCCTCGGCCGGCCCGTTAAGTATGCGCATTTTAATTCATTCATAAAAAGTTCGCGAATTGATGCAAAAGCAATTGCCGATTGTTAGAAGCAAACGAGCAGTAAAATCGCGAAATAAAAA
>JABVZY010000307.1:1439640-1467491 GCA_020883555.1 Drosophila nannoptera
GGTGTATGCCTTGTACCAGTCTGAGCGATAATGATGTTTATTTAATGCATTCCAGGTGCAAGACGCTGTTTGCTATTTGACGTTGCGTACTTAGGATTTCGTCCACATCTCCATCTCCATCTCCATCTCCCATTCACGGGCATGCGGCATGTCCTGTCATGCCGGAGCGCCAGCAGCATGCGGCATGGGTTGCATGCGGCGCTCATTATGCCGAACGGAGCGCCATTCCAGTTGCCATTCACCGCGGCTTCGAGCAGCAGCCGAGACGTGCATGCGATAAGCGCCAAAGCGAGCTTCCCTCAATGTCATCCGCTGCGTATACGTAATGCCCGTTCGCGCTTTAAATGCAGCACACGTTTTTTTTTTTCGCGGCGCCGTACTTAACGCAGCCGCCCCCGGCCCTTGGCCGGGCGGCTCGTAAATAATGCGCATAATCACATTTAAATAAGTAATTTAATTTGTGATTTGCACATGTGTATCATTAAGTGCTCGAGCCACAAGTCGAGCAGCTGCCCGAGCCGCTGCAACGCTGGCTGGTCCTGGGCATCTGCATGCCGGCCAGTTTTTGCATTAGAGCGCAGCTCGTGTGGGCTATAAGTAGTCCTGTGGCAGGGGCAAGCAATTTAATTGGGTTTGACTGAGCTTAATCCGATTCCAGGCGATATTAAAGGGTATAGTCTGAGCTGCTCTAAGCCTGGCTAAGACTGTATGAAGGAGAGATGATGGCTATGGGAAAGTAGTTCCCCAATTTCCAGCCGTCTCTCAACTTCTAGTTTAAATTTCAACCTAAAAATATTTATTAATATTTTTTAATAATTTTTGGAATGCCGCCTTCAATGATTTCTTTCTCCTTTGCTTATCAGAATTGTAACTAGCCTGCCCCGTTGAAGCCTTATCCCCAAGCACGCAGCGGCATCCAACGCATTTCGGCCACTCGGCCATTGGGCCGGCTCTGGCATTGGGGAAAAACTTTTGCATACTTTGCATTTTTATTGCACAACATCCGGTAACAAGCATTCAACTCTGATCCCCAGCCAGCGTGCCGGCCGCAGCCCACTCGACCACGGCCACCGACCACAATATCAGGGCCTGTTGTCCTGCTGCCTGCTGGCTGCTGGCTGCAATTACAAACAGTTGTTTAACTGCCTGACTTAAAATGCAACCGCAGTCAGGAGGCCAAGTTGTAGCTGCGGCTGCAGTATCCATGGCCCGGCCGTAACTGATGCCAAGCGCTTGTGGCTTACAGATTAAAGCGCGTACATCCGTGGCGACGGCGGCAAGCCGGATGATGAAGCGGCTCATAATGCCGCGCATGCGGACCAGGACCAGGACCAGGACCAGGACTCGCCAGCTACTTTCAGGCCCGGTCAATGGCGTCCGGTGTCATTGCGTTTCCGTTTGAGTTGGCAATTTATACAGTTATTCGCTGCCGCGCATTCACTTCTGCGACTCGCACAGCTCCCCCTCTGCGTGTGTGTGCGTGTGTGTGTGTGTGTTGGGGGCCAATGTTAAATTGATTTATAATTTTCCAGCGTCGCATTTTAACTTTTCCTGTTGCCAACACCGCGTCCTGTTTGCTTTTCCATTTCAGCCAGCCCAAGCCGAATGCCCCGCCCCGCCCCCCCGCCGAATGCGTTTGTGTGCGAGGCGCTGCATTTATTGTGTGTGCACGCGCTTTAATTAAAAGTCATGAGTTCAGCAATTGATAGTGTAATCAATTTATGCATTCGAAATGCTTGCTTGCCGACTCGGCTCATTATTTTAAGTCGCATTAAGCGCATCAGCGATCCACTCAAACTTTTTTTTAATTGAAGTGCCGCTCGGCTAAAGGATGAATGCCTCGAAAGAGGCGGAAGAAAGGCCAGTTGGATATATTGGAGCCACTTGGAGCTGCGGCTCAGGCTTAATTAATAAGCTGAACGAGAAATGGGCATCAATAATATTGGATATTATTGGGCTAAGCCGAAGCCATGAATATTTGCGAGACATTAGAATAATCTGCGGGCCATGTAAATCACGGTTAAGCACTCAACGACACCAACAACAAGAACGACTGTCATTAAAGGGGCCTTAGACGGAATGAAACTGTAAATGAAAAGCGCCATCAAAATATCAGCGAGTCGGAGCATAATGTGCTGAGAGCGTCCATTTACTGTGGAAGTCACAAATAATCAAAATAATGCAAGCAAGCGGAGTGATCAGCGGCAGGGGAGTGCGCGGGGGCTGGGGGTCAGACAAGGAGCTGAGTAAATGACAATAATGACATAATAAAAAGCGCTCTTAAAGTACACAACAAACATGATGGCAAACAACGGAGTGGCTGCCGCTCTAGCCACAGCCAGGACATGCCGAACAGCAGGACAATAAAATGAACGTTAATAATGATAAGATAAAAGCGAAGACAGCGCCAAGCGGGTCTGCGAAATGTTAAAACAATAACCAGCTAAATGTGCGACACAGCGAGAGAGCATCGACATCACACTCTCCCACTACGAGTGTGTGTGAGTGTGTGTGTGGGGGGAGGCGGAGGGGCGTTTGCTCTGCTCGTGGCGTGTCAGCCAAAGCCATTTCAGCTCTAATAAATTAATGATAAAACGAATAATTGCCAGAATAGAACTCGAGCTGAGCTCATGGCTATTCCTTGCGGCAGCTGGCAGATACTTTTACCATTTGCTTTGTCAGCATGATAATTTCTTAATGCCCGCATTGTAAATAATCATCAGGTGCGAATGCGCTGCGGGTGTTATGAGCAGCCATAATTTCGCCTCTAGAAATTCATTTCATTTTTCAATTTGCATTTCAAGATGAAATAACTCTCGAATATCTGCCGCAAATCGAAAAGTTTTATTTCTGGCCCACGCACACGCACACCCACACACACACACACACACACCCACACACACCCACACACACCTACGGTATACACAAATTCGAGTTACAGTCGAATGATTTTATTTTGGGCTGGCTCGTTGCTTGTTTTAAGCTACGCAAAACTTTGTTTGCTGTTGCTGCGGATTTAAAGTTTCTGACGCAGGTGCTCGTTCCGGATTAGGGTGACCAAAAATGAAGGAAAAAGGCAGCGAGCAGGCACACCGAAGGACACCCTACTCGTCGGGCACCCCTTCTGCCTGAAATCGTTTAAATCATGCATATATCTCGGCCTCTCTAAATATCTACCTATATCAGCCCCTCCCCGCGAACTTTCATAAATCTCGCGGGGGTTCCCGCTCTCTCCTGGCCTTCGATCGACGACTGGCAGCTCAGTGAAAACCACACGATTCATTTGTCGGCTTTTCAGCAGGACAACCACAACAAACAGTCGACATGCCCGACACGGATACCCGAGCTGGCACTCAATGGGGGCGCCAATAAATGCATCACAAACATGGAAATTGTTTTCCAATTGATGTTGAAAGGTAAAGCCCGATGTCAAAGTGTCGCTCCGAAGTTGAAATATATATAATAAACATATATATAATAGATTCACTTTAAGAAAGTGAAAATGGGAGAGAGCTCATGGCATATTCCTACTCTCAATGCCTAGCTGGACTTCAATTCCCCCCCTTTTCCCCCCCTGCTTACTCCCATTAACAATTCCAGCCATTGTTCCGCTTATCGCACACATTAATTTAATACACATCATTTGCTCATCCTTTTATTGACTTTAAGCCATTTGCGGTCCCTTTCACGCCCGGCCTTCCATTTCATTTCGTTGTATTATTAATATATTTCGCATGTTTGTTAAGGAACGCGACTGCGAACGTGAATTAAATATAATTAATGCACAATTGCGTTTGTGGGGCGGGGCAGGGCTCCTCGTAGATTTATTTATGACTTTGGGGGCTTGTTAATAATTTTTACGCCATAAATAATTAATTAAAAAATACAACCGTGGTCCGTTTCGCCAGAGCGAATCATTAAAATTTACCATTAATAATCTGATGGGGAATACAATAAGCTCGAAAAATAAAATGATGTTTCCATTCGGCGACATATTTGAGAGTTTTGGGCTGGAAATATAGCACCACGATCTGTTCCAGCATTATCCAGCCTTTGATATGGCTCGGATTGGGCTCGGACTGGGCTTGGATTGGGCTGCGGCGCTTAATCTTTTTAATTAATAACAGTTTATGTAAATTTAAATGTATGATTAAGCTGAATGCGATATCCAATCGAATTGTTATACTTAATTAATACTGGCATGTGTGTGCTCGCTGCTTGGGTGTTATGAATATTAATCATACTCTATATAAATATGCCAATTATTCAATACATTTTTTTTTACCCAGCCCAAGGAATAATTGGTCCTCATTTCCATTTAGATTGGCCAGCATTAAGCCGAGCATTTGGTCTCATTTAGCAAATTACTTCGCGATTTCCATTGGAAAACAATTGAGCTGCCCCAAGTACCCAATTGGCTAAGCTTGGGACGCGGCCCAGAAGCAAAAAGTGGCCTTAATGTTCTGCCAAGAATTGCCAGTATAGGAATATAGTTTGCGGTATATAAAATAGTATTTAAATGGTATATACTGCAACTAGAAAATATAAATACTTATCAGCTGCATTTGGGGGCCTTCCATCATGGCCCAACTATTGCCCTCTCTAAGCTCCTCGTGCACCCTGTAACACAGGGTGAGTCGCGGCTCATCTCAATCAGCTCAGCCTGAAGTCGGTTCCTTTTCGAGCTGCCAGGCGACGAAGAGAAATGTAAAAGAAATTAATGCGTAAAACTGTTTTTATTGACACTTTTTATCAGACTTCTCAGCTGCGATTGGGATTGCAGGACTCGCTTTGTAGCTTCCGCTGGCAAAGGATGCACAAAAAGGCGCGAAAAGACTTCGCGAAAACAATGGGAATGGGGGGGAGGGAGCCTACAGGCTAATGCCAAATAAAAAGGCTAAAAAAGCGGAGCTCTTTCGATTATTTTATTATCCACTTTAATGCGATTGTCTGCCGACATGGGGGCCGCTCCGGCCAGCTTAAGTCCAACGGCCGTTCATAATCGATTTGATTATTTTTGCAGGTGTTGGCAAAGTTTTTAATTGCACTCCACTTCTGGGCCCTGAACTTTTGCAGAGGAGGGTCGGCTATAATAACAGAATGCATTTAATGCATTGTGCCTGTCAGCATTGTCGTGATCCTGCCGAACGGCATGATGACCACGCTCATCATCGCCTTTGTTGCAGCTCTCAAGCACAGGAGCCAAGTTTGTGCAACACTTAAACTTTAATTGTGCAAAGTTCTGACCATGTCGCCTGCATGTCCTGTGCGCCGCCCCGGTGTGCGTGTGTGTGTGCTGATAGATGGCATTCTAAATTTTGTGAATGGGGTCAGTCTGTGTCTGGGGCACAAAATGCATAAAGGATTAGATCCGCACTCACACACACGCACGCACTGCAACCTGCTCACTGTCCCTGCCCATCTGTATGTGTGTGCGCGTGTGTGTGTGTGTGCCGTCGTCTGTTTGCCAAATGACTTAGCACACTCATTGGGTGCTAACCGCAAATTCAATTTCCCCGATAAGGGGAGAGTCGAGTGCTCCACTCTTGCATTTCCAAATTTCAAAGGCACAAAGACTCAAAGGCTTTAAGCAATTTCTTTATATCAATAGGAATATCGACCAGCTCCAAGCTAATGGGGCTTTTACCGTTAGCTTCTACACAAGTGAAGGTACTTTAGTTAGCCTAATGCGATTTTGAGTGAAGCTCAGGCAAAAGCTGATTAGATGAAAAAAGCCAAGAAAAAAATTATTTTTTAAATCTATTTTTTATGCTAGAGCTAACTTTTAATCCACATTTGTTAATAAGCATATTAAATGTATTTCAAATTTTTTTTAACTATTTAATATTTAATTTTTAAGCTTCTCACTTTTGTAAGTTATCTATTCCATCCCAACTCTGAGAGTCGAAAAAAGTATTTCCATTCTCGACGAACTCGTTTAACTTAAGTGAATAATGAGGCGAAAATATTTTAATGGCACAACCAATCACTTACGCCCACCCCCGCCCACCCACACACACTTGCCTTGCCCACGCTCACATAACTTCATTTATTTAAACAGCTCTCCTCGACAGGCCCACGCTGGCCGAGTGTGTGCGCAGGACATTGGGCTCCCAAGTGAGAAATATTGTTTTAGTTTATCATGGCAGCACTTTTACAAGTTTTAACTGCTCATACATTAATTAAAAACTTAATAAAACTAAAACGAAAGCGAACAAAACGCACAACAGCCGCACGCAGCTGGCCGAGAGCTGTTGCTCCACTCGAACACGGGGCGTATGAGCAATGTGGAGCTTAGAGCATTTGCGTGCGAGTGGACGAGTGTAGGAACATGTGTTCTCGCATGTGTGTGTGAGTGTGTGGGATGGTTAAATGGCAGTCCACTCTGCTGGCCCCTCTCACTTGATAGGGAACGTGGAGCGAATCAGAAAAAAAAAGAGATATTTGTAACCATATTTTCGAGCGTATGGCTAATTGCGACGCGCAGTTGTTGACTCATTTTTTGCCAAGCAAACACCAGCAAGGACAACGACAACGACAGCAACAGCAACGGCAAACAAACACAAACAGAAATTGTTATTGCCGGAGCAGAGTCAGCAAAAGAAGTGCCCAGAAAGTGCTGAACGGACCTGGGCGGAAGACCGAAATTTCACTTTTCTGCATTTTGGCCAAAATGTTTGCACACGGGAAAAGGAAAGCAGTTAAGAGTACGAGCCAAAAGGAAACGCATGCTGCACCGCATCTCAACTAAGTACATTTGGGGTAAAGACATCTTAAAGTGCTTACCCAAGCATTTGCCAAGGATGCTTTAAGCCCACAGCCCGATGCAGATGAAATTTAAAGGCCAGAGCAGAAGGGAAAAAAATATTGCTAGACTTGGGCTCATTAGGAATGGAATACGATGGAATGGAGTATTGTAAATTGAATATTAAATCTATTATTTATTGTCTTATTGTTCTGCTCGCCGAGCAATTCAATCAAATTTCAATCAAAAGCGGAAACTATTTCGGCAACTGAATAAAAAATAAGAAAAATATGAGCTCGGATATATATTTGTGAATTCAGAATTCGAGCTCGGAATTCTTTACTATAAATAATTGATGCTCTCAGCTTAATTTTAAAAAATTTATCCATTTATCTATTATGAAGTCCTTGCTATATTTGCCTATAAATTCTTGATGCTGCATAGCTTTAATTTAAAAAATTTCTCCATTTATCTATTATGAAGTTAACGGGTAATTTCTTCGCTCTGGCATGAAAAACATTTCTAATTCACGAGCTGCCGTTCGTCAGAAATGTTTATTGTGATTTCCGCTGGAAATTGTTGCTCTCGCAAGAGGTACAGGCCAGATGAATTGCTCCTTGAGAAGGGTTTGCCTGCCAGGCAGCCAGCCAGCCTGCCTGCCCGGGCCGCAAATGAAAAGAAAAGACTCTCCTCTTGATTTATTGAAAATGCAAAACTGGGCTGCGTGCGCGCTGCGTGTTATTGTTTTCAGATGCGGACTAAAGATGACATCTCTGAGTTATGAGCTGAACCATTTGCAGTTCAATGCACCCGCCTCAATAGGGAGGGGGGGGCACCTTGGGGCGCCTCAGTGTGTGTGATATGTGGCCAGCCGTCAGGCTGACAAATTTCTAATTTGTCTCTGGCAATACGTTTTGGGTCAGCCGTGATAAGATTATGATCTGGTCATATTTCTAAATGCGATGCCCGGCCAGCTGCAGGCTCCCACAAGCGGCAAACTCGAACCGGAACTTTGTCGGGGCCAACGAACCGAGTGTCGGGCGCATCCTTCGACTTCATTTGCTCTCGACTCTCGACTTGCGACTTGCGACTCTGTGCATGTCACATCCGCACACACACACACACACCCACACCCACGTGGGTGGCCGTCTTGAGCTGCATTTAGCATGCAGCCACGCCCACAGTCGACTCCATTTTTATTTCAAATTGGTTATTTCCGATCATTTTTGCCATTTTCATTTGTCGCTCGACTGCCGCCCCTCGCCTGGGCTGCTGTCCGCTCCAGGACATGCGCTCCATCATGCCACTGACTTGAAAAGTTGCTTCCGTTTGACATTTCTCCCACACACACATGCACACACTCGCACACACATGCCTTACTTACGGGTCTGTGTAAATTTGCGCTCAAAACAAAAGCCATTTTCGAGCATTTGAATTTCCAGGCTTAGCTTTGCTTTTAACGAGTGCGAAAGCCACATGTGGAAGTCTTCCTCTTCTCCTTCGTATTTATTTATTTATTTTCTTGGCGCTGTCGGCTCCACCCTCAGCACACATTTGCACTGTTTAATTTGCATTTTTATCGATTTGAAAAAGTATAAAAATACAGCTTAGCCCGGTCCCTGGCCCACCCCTTCGCCCGCCTCGGCCCACATAAAATTGCCATAAAAATGTCAGCGCATAAGTAACACAAAGAGCATCAACTTTCCCCCCCCCCACGCCGCGCTCTTTAAGTGCAGCAATCTTTTACGAGTATGCGTATGTGGCATACAGGTTCCACTGCGCACTCGGTCTTAAAACACAATCAATTTTATGAAGCAAATAAATGCCGCTTGGCAGCATGTGCTTATACCCGCCCCCGCCCCGCCCCGCCCCGAGCGAGATAGCAGCCGCTCTTAACTTAATATACTTATTAAAATGCGCTGCGGCAGAGCCGTCCAGTCATTTGCTGAAGAGTATTTAAAAGAAGATTCCTGGGAATTTTATATTTAAATTTAATAGTGATTCCTTTGTGCTTCGACTATCCTGGGAAGGCCACGTCCTGACCAACACCCGAACTACTCTACTCTACTGTAGAGTTCTATTGTTCTCTCTACAATTATAATTCTCCTCAGACTCCAACTTCAAAGATCTACCCTCAAGCCATAAGACAGAGCTGGGCAGAGGATCAGCTTTAGCTCCATCATACTCAAGCTCCTGATTCATAAGCCTCAACATTTAAATTTTTAACTCCGTTAATGAGGCGCCATTTGGTCCCCCTTTTTGCTTAAAATTCTTCTCTGCAAGCATCAATTTATTGTATGCAAATTTTTCAATTAAATGCGAATGCATTTAATTTCATCTGAGGAATCGACAGTCGCACATTTTTGAGCACATTTGATAAATATTGACAAATGCAAGCGAAAAGCAAATAATTGCGCTCGCCTGCAACTTGTTTATGCTGTACACAAAATCCAGTATGCACAAGGACAAAGGATTTGGCCGGATATGGCAAACAGACAGGAGCCTGACAATATAGCCAAACAATGGCTGCTGCCATTACACGCAGGCGTATATCGTTAGCCCAGAAAATAATCATAAACTTTTTGATTTCAATTAAATTTAAAGCGAAGTCAACAAGGACATAATCTACGGCTGGGTGTGTGTGTGTGTGTGTACTTTTTCTGCGAAGAGGAGAATGATTTTCGGTGTAGATTACGCATACGCCGAGTGACAGGACGACAATGCAAATACGCAGTCGGAGCCAAGTCTAAGCATGAGTTAATACCGTTAAAAAAGTAAACAAAGCTAAATAAAACAAAATAAAGCCAAAGCCCAGATAAGTCCCGGACTAAAGCCGTAGCTGAAGCCACTTCCGGCTGAAATGCATTTCGAGGAATTTGCAATTGCAGGCTGAAGGCGATGCGATTGCGAGCGCCTGGCCATAAATGTTAATGCATATATATTCATCAATTTGGTAAATTGATATTGAGACAGTGGCCAGATGATTTCCATATGCAGCCAGGAAAAACTTGCCGAACTCTCGCAAACAGCATCAATGTCCTTGCTTACATTTGCGGCACGGATGGCCGAAAATCTCCGCAACAAAAGCCGAACAACTGGCAGCAGGCGAGCCAAAACGCTGGCAATTATTATAAGCTGGCCAGCCGGCAGGCGGCTCGGTGAGGAACGAGTCCTAGCACTCAGATAGCACTTACAGAACGCACACCCACACAGACCCGGAGAGACAGTTGGGCTACGAAGCTCGTAGTTTGTATTTGTCTTTGGCAACAGTTTTGTTTACTTTTGCACATTTCAGCAGCAGCAGCAGCAGCAGCCAGGCAGAACAACTGCAAAATGAGCCAGTTCCGAAAAAGAGATTCTCCCGCAAATCGCCTAAGACGAAGGCTGAAGGAATATCCTTTGTAGACCTGGGGGGGCTGCCCGATGCGAGAACAGCCGGCAGCCACTCACTGGCAAATTTTTGGCATGTGCTGGAGGAAATACATGGCAGGCGTAGGTAGGACGATACTGGCTGCCCAGTGAAGGGCGCACAATTATGTGGAAAAGTGCAAGCCCAGGCAGGCAGGCAGACGACAACCGGCTGCAGCAGCGGCAGCAACAATAGAAAAGAACAACCATTGTAATAACAATTACAAGTACAAGCTGAGCAACAAAAACACGAACAGGAACAAGAGGCAACCCTTGCACTTGTGTATCCTTGAAGTTGTCCATTGCCCCAGAGAGAGAGAGAGAGAGAGGGAGGACTTCAGCCCGGACTCCTTTCTGCGCTTTACACTATTTTGGCTTAGAGTCTGAGCGCATCGTTTGCTGCCAGTTTGTTGCTATTCAAGTTTAATTAACCTAAAAGTGCTTGCATTATTTAATTTTATTTCTCTCTCCCCCATCTCTCCCTCTCTCTGTCTCCCTCTCTCTCTCGCTTGCTGCGTGCCGAGACGGACACTAATTTAGTTGAAAGCAAAATTTCATTAGCACGGAAAATGTCGCGTGTGAAAATATTTATCTTAACCCTATTGTTTTTGTGCAGCGCGTTTTTGCTGCCGGACCGGACCCATTGTTTCTTAACGCATAATACACTCGGACGCATATATTCAGGCCAAGATATAACAAATAGTTTATCTATTCAAATCAGGGCACAGCTAACTTTGTATCTTTATTGTGCAACGACATGATGCGCAGTGAGTGGAGGTGGCGGGGAGTGCGGGAGGGGAAGGCAGCCTTGACACAAAATTGCAATTCATCAATTGGCGATTCCCTTGATCAAAGCGAAACATTTTCCACTTGATTGAAGGACTCTGCTCAAGTATATAAAATCCATATTAGGGAGAAATTTAAAATAATTATTATTAAAGGGAAAAGAAATAATGCTGTTGCCCCTGGATTTAAAATAAAAGCGATTAATGCTCATTTGACGGGTGATTAATCATGAGAGAGAGAGCTCAATTGGAGAGAGGGAATTTAATTTAGTATTTGACATAAATAAATTCGTTTATATTTAATAATAGTTACATTGCAACTGGAATAATAATTAATGTAAATGGGTAATATATAAATAGATAATAGAAGAATGATTTGACGGGTAATTAATCATGGGAGGGGGAGACCTCAATCCGAAACAGAAGCTTTCATTTATAGATTCATGTATAGAAATTCAACTTACTTAGTGATATTTTAATTGCAACTAAAATAATAATTTATATAAATAAGTAATAGAAATATATAATATTGTCTTTTGCATTCAAGTAAAATAAATATTAGTTCTGATTTGGTGGCTGATTAATCATAAAGAAGTGAGATCTCATTCAGAAAGAGAAAATTTCATTTATAGATTGACACAGAGAAATTCAACTTAGTAAATAATATTTCAATTGCAACAAAATTCACAAATAATAAAAATAATTTATAGAAGTAAAATATAATGTTGCCTTCAGCATTGAAATAAAGAAAATTTTTTCTCATTTGATGGCTGGCTAATCATAAGAGAAAGCCCAATCAATAATCTCACACGCCTAGTCCCCTTTTGTGATTGATATACAGAAATTCTGTAATAGTTAATAATCAATTGCAACAAACATAATAAATAATATAAGTATCTTATAGAAATAATATATATTGCTGTTTGTTAGCATGAGAGGGATAGCTCAACCAGTAATAGGAAATTTCTGTTAGTATTTCACATAGGGAAATTCTGTTATACTATATACTAATAATAGTTCAATTACAACTGAAATAATAATTAATATAAATAGGTAAAAGAAGTAATATATAATATTGTCTCTAGAATTTCTTGTAATTTGAAGGCTGATTAATCATAGAGGGAGATCTCAATCAAAAGGAGAATATTTCATTTATAGATTCATACACAGAAATTAAACTGCAACCAGTAATAAATTATTATAAATAGCAAATATATTATGTAGCAAATAATATATAATATTGTTTTCAGCATTGAAGTAAAGAAAATTAATGCTCATTTGACGGATGATTAATCATGAGAGGGATTGCTCAATCAGAAAGAGAAATTTTCATTTATAGATTCAAACATAGAAATTCAACTTCCTTCATAATACTTCAATTGCAAATAAATTGTTAATTTATATAAAAATTTAATAAAAGTACTATATAATATTGTTTTAGCATTCAAATAAAAAAATTTGCTATTATTTGAAGGATGATTAATCATAGGGAAGGAAGACTTGAATCAGCAAGAGGCAATTTCATTTATAGATTGATACATAGAAATTCAACTAATAAACTCCTAACTCAATTGCAACTGAACTAATAATTAATATAAGTAACTAAAATATTATTTAGTGAGTAAGTAATATATAATGCTGCCTTTAGCCGTGAAGTAAGGAAAATGAATGCTCATTTGACGGCTGATTAATCATAAAAGGGAAAGCTCAATTAATAATCTGACACGCCTAAGAGGAAATCCCCTTCAGTGATTGATATACAAAAATTCTATTATACTTAATAATAGCTCCATTGCAGGCATGCCTTTAAGTCCCTGGACGTCCTTCAATCAGGCAGCAAAGTGCAGTGTCCTCTAAGCAAGACAAATTGATACACTTGATAAAAGTTTGATTTCCCTTATGAACGGAGCGCATTTCTGTGCCAGCGAGATGGCTCGGCGGCTGGAGTGCGAGTGAGACGGCGAATGCTGACAGTTGTCAGCTGCCGCAGCGTACGTAAATATATATGTTGCAGTATCCTTGCATGCGTATCTGTGGCGGCAGCATGCAAATTATATTTTCGCGCTGGCGCTTAAGAAGGAAATGAAATCAGCAAAAGTTGCACTTAAAATTGGCATCAAGTCAAAGTGCGTTCCGGGACGCGATACAAAATAGCAACCGATTGCCCCATATATATCGAGCTGCATTCAATTGCATACATTTGCGTGTGTGGGGGTGTGTGTGTGGGTGTGGGTGTGGCCCCAACTATGCCACTTTCATGCTGCTTGGCTGCTCAATCATAAAAAATTTGATTTTCATGCGGCACTTGCCACACTTCACTCCAGCTGCCGCATGGAAACAGGGGCATTGGGGCGATGAGACGAGGGGGCAGGGGGACATGAAAGAGTGGTAAAATTTTCATATACTTGGCACATGCCGACGCCGAGCACGTTGCGGGGCAGAGCATTGAGGGTTGTCAATTGCCAAGCTACTTGGCATGGGGCGCCGCTCCAGAATGGGCCCTCATAAAAGCCAATGCTGAAATATTTGGCCGTAATTCCCTTAAAGGCTTATTGCCAGGCAAATAAGGAATCATTGATGCACACTCTGTTAACTGAGCCCCTTTCGAGAGTTAAAACTTAAGCGGGGAATGAGCTGATAAATTAACTCCTGCCAAATCTTCATCTGGAGCTGGAATCTCGGCAGTTACCATTGGGGTTTATTGTGGCTCGCGTGCAGCTGCAGCATATGGCAATACAAAAGCTAATAAATATGCTATACAGCAATCAGCATTAGGACATAACGACCTCAACAACGGGCGGGATGGGTGAGGGGGGGGGGGGGGCCTTTAATCACAGATGCGCGCAGATTCCCGCTATCGCGAATGCTGGCTGCTTCTGCTGCAGCAACAGTCGCATTAGCAATAAGCAGAAATGGCTATAAAGCTGTGCACAGTCAAGCTCATACAGTCCCAGGGAAGCCGCCACACACACACACACACATACATACATACACGCAGAGCCAGCCTCACGCAGCAGACACATGCTGCATGCAATCTAGAAACGATTCTAAACAAAAGAAATCCGCTTTCATAATTTCCCTATGGAATGCACATTCTTTTTATTGCCACTAAGCGGCCAACGTTGAAATAACAATGCAAACAGACTTGGCGCACAGACACTCGCACACACACACACTCGCACACACTCACTAATACACAGCTCCCGTCCGACTCTCGGCTCAATTACAATTGCAATTGTTTGCCTGAATGCGTTTTGGTTTCGCGCTGTTCGCCGCACGGCCGCATCGCTCGAATGCTGAAACCATTTTAAAAAATGATGTTCGCTCCGGCTTAACCCAGCCCCCCCTCCTCCCTCCCTCACCCCTGCACTGGCGCAACTCATGCCAATTCAGCTGCAGCTTCAGCTATTCCCACTCATTTCTATGCACTTGCATCATTTCACATACCATTTTCGGCTTTAATCAATGCTCAGAAGGCTGAGCTCTCAGATCGCTGCGGCATTGACTGCTCCAATGACTCGAGCTGGCTGCTGTTGTTGTTGTTGGTTGGACTCCCATGGCAACAGACCCAGTTCAATTAGACAGGGAATGTTAAGGCCGAGGCTTTAAACTGGAACTGGAACTCGTTTTGTTAATGGCAAGACGAAAATATATATTTAAATAAATTTAATTTCACAGACGAGCTAGACTGATATGGAAATGTGAACTAATCCAATTCTATTCTCTCTAATCTCTGAGCTCAATTTGGGATTGACATATCGTCTGATTTATGCCCAGTGAGGCGAACATCGAAATGCTTATGAAAATATTGCGCATACGACCCGTTATCAATCAACTGTGACTGCATTGACGCGGCTCTGCAATGCATGCAAATGCAGCAAGTAGCTACATACATGCACCTACATACATGTACATGCATGGGGGGGATGTATTTATTTTGCTGGAGCCACAAATGAATGCATTCGCTGAGCATACGCAGAGCAAAAGCTGATTATAGAAGCCAAACAGTAATCAAATGGGAATGTGAATGTGTGTGTGTGAGGGTGTGTGAGTGTGTGTGGGTGTGTGGGTGTGGGTGTGTGTGAGTGTGTGTGGAAGTCTGTACTTTTATCATTCGCTGTCGCTGTCGACAGTTCGATGGCCCGATGGGAGCATCTGTGGAGCCCCGCCTCGCTCTCTGCCCCATCTCGCCTTCTGCCCCTCCTCGCCTTCTGCCCCGCCTCGCTGGGCATGTGTGCTAAGTGTGTTAGCCTAATAACTCTTTGGCTGCTGGCTGCAGTTATTAATAATCTACCCACTCGAAGTGCCGCTCCCTGCCCTCCTCCTTCGGCGGCATAGGCCGCCCGGGCTGGGCGTTTTTAATTTTCCACAACGCTGCGCAAAGAAATAGTTTCGGCTCACCCGCTTTTCTTCTCCGTTTTTGTTTTCTTCGCTCGGCGGCCAACTAGTTAAGTCGCTGCTAGTTCTTGTTGTTGGGCCCGTAGCCAGTCAAGTGTCTCCCCAGGGATTCATAAATTCCCGTTGCCCCTTTTCGGGTGCGTTTATGAAGCTTTTGATGTTTGCCCAACCAAAAGGAAACGCAAGCACAAAAACATATCGGCAGAAGCCTCAAGACACAATCTCTGCACAGTCTCTCCCCTCTATATATATATAAATGTATCTTTTTTTCATATCTATTTGCCGTTATTGTGCTCATCGAAGCGGCATTGCATTGCATTGAACCCGGCCTGGGCCCATTAATAAATATTAAAATCCATGCCATATAGTTGGGCCCAGTCCATATCCCGAATGGCCTGCATTAGTTCATAATGTGGTCCGGTGGCTTTTGTGGCCTAAAACTCTTTGTTCTGTCCGATTAAAATGGAAATTGTATAATTCGCTCAAGTACAAGCAAATTTCGGGTCAACATTGTCTGTGTGTGGGCCTGCCCGCTGCCCATCCTGGCTGTAGGATGATCGCTGTTGCGGCCGGAGAGCCGATAATGAATACACATTCTGTACGTAATCAATGGGAAATGCAATTGTTGACCATTTGCCATTAGAATTGTTGCTCAATCAAATTCATAGCAATCGAGTGGGCTAATTCAAACAGATTCGGTCCGAATTCTGACCAGGCTTAAATTGGGCTTCTATTGGGCCAGCCATTGAGCGGAGCGGATAATTTAATAAGTCCCGGCCACTTGGAGCTCGTCTGAGGACAAAGCCAACTGCAGCCAGACAGACACTGCATGTCCGTGACAGCTGGGGGCATTGTCTGCATTTCGTCTGGCCACAAAGTCAGCGTAATTGCTCGGCATTTTTGCGAAGCGTTTTGTTCGGCCACAAAGCCGAGGACAGCGGGAGGTTGATTAAAAACATGACCAGGGAGGTCCAACAGCTCCAGGCGCCCAACACACGAATATCCCTATTAAAGCCTACATAAATCCCAGAGAGTCGTGAAGTTTGGGCCAATTTATGGGGATCTAGTAGAAGGATCTCTCCGGCATATCCTTGCCTTTACAAATTAATTCTGATAATTTAAATCGCAGAATTCCTTCTTTTTTGAGCATTTCATTTAGGTTGTCATTTGTTATTTATTCATTCAAACTGTTTTACGTGGTCTTCACGTCAGTTACATCTGCTCATAAATCCTCTTCATGTGGCCACCTTTCATGGTAATACTCCTACTCGGGGCCGCTCTCACACACATTCAACTGTCAAGGATTCGGGGCAAACAATTAAAGTACTTAGGCGCGTCAGCAACCGCACGGCGCCATGTAAATATTCAAAGGGCAACTTGTCAGCGGCACACACACACACACACGCATCAGACCCTCTACCGTGCCCCATACCCTGCCGAGGTTCGGGCATGCTGTTTGTTTGTGGTGCACATGTGTTTTATGTGCGTCTGCCTGTCGGCTTGTCACTTACTTTTGATTTCCTTCCCGTCTCGGCGTAACTTTTTTGCTGCTCTGCTGAATACCCTGTAAATGGAGGGGCGAGAGGGCGGCATAGCTCAGGCAGAGGCCGCATATCTGAATCCTCTCTCATCATCTTCCTCCTCAGCATAAAGTCTGGGAGTGCTTCCATCTCGATCCCTGCATTTCTAGGGTATCCCTGCAGCCCATGCTCCAGGCTCCGCATCATTTCAATATTTTTTCGCCCAGTCCTTGTGCTGCGCAGCCTGTGTTGTCCCCTGCCAAAATAGTCTAGCTTTGATTTATGCCACACACATGCATTGCATACTTTCTGGGGCGCAACTGTCGTCCACTCTTCTTCTTGTTTATTGTTGATTATTCTCGATTCTTCTGCCATTTTTCTCCCTTCTTGTCTGAACGTCTGCGTTCATTTTTTGTCATTCCGCTGTGTTGTTGCCTTTTTGTCTGTTAGAAATTAGATTTGCTTTTGCCATGTGCCCTTTGAGACTTAACAAACAGGAACAACAACAAGTCGCATATTTGTTGACGACTGGGAATTAAAAACGTGTCTGCCAAAGCTCACGCACATACGCATACGCATACGTCCCCTTGGGGGCAGCCAGAGACGGAGGGGGAGAGAGAGAGAGAGGGCGGGAAATTATGCAAATCGTGCTTTTAGGAGCGAAACAGTTAACCGATTTAAATAAATTGTGCGCCACAAGGACTCCGTAGGCTTGCCTAGACTCCCCCCCCCCCCTTGTACCTATTTATTTAATAGCTGAAAATGGGTGCATGAGCCGAAGAATTCTGAGAACCATTGAAAGCATCATCTGAGCAGAGCCAGCTCTTCTCCGATGGAAGACTAATTAAAATTTTTATTTTATTCATTAAATCGGATATAAAGCATCAGCATTGAGCGATCTCTACCCAAATTCCTATTCCACGAATCCGTGAGAATCTGAGTCGAAAGAACGCTGGGGGCAAAGCGAAGGGAAATAAAAATAATAGCAGCTGGAGAAGCACAAACAATGCATCCAGATAACAATTAAATTACAACCTAACAACAACAGCCGGGGGAGGGCAAATCAGGGCAAGTGTTAACTGCAGCAAATGCGCAATAACTTTGTGAAAATAACGAGGCATTGTTTTTAGAGCTCCCAGTGAAGCGATTTTGAACATGGAGCACGTCTTCAATGCAATCGGCCCCCAAAGCCCGGCCAGCCCGATACTCGCATATTACGTATACGCTCCGATGGCGGCGTGCTTAAACTGCGGCGTGCGGGAGTCGGTGGCTCAAAACGTTTCGAGCAATTAGCGTGTGCCACAATCTCGGCAAAAGGCTAAAAGGAAGCTGCAAATGCCAGGCTAGATGCAAACGCACACACGCGCGCTCACACGGACGCAGCTAGAAACGAGCAAATGAATTGCCGAGCTCTCTAAGCGTGTGTGTGTGCGTGTGTGTGTGTGTGTGATTCGAAATGAATGTTTCTGTATCTGACTGCTTCGCTGCGTGTGTGCGTGCATGTTCCCGTATTGTTCAGCGCACAGCCAATTCAAAAGCAGCTTGTGTCCCATACAGGACTAAAAAAATAATTTAAGGCTGCTAAAGACATTCACAATAGCAGTAAAAAAATTATCAATAGAATAGAACACAGTTCTAAATATATAAAATAAATAAATAATTATGAATTATATAAATATAATAAATATAAAATAAATAAATAAAATAAATATAATATATATAAATATAATATATATAAATAAAATATATATAAAATTTATAAATAAAACAAATATAAATTATATAAATATAATTTATATAAATTTATAAATTAAATAAATATAAAATTTGTAAATATAATATAAGTATATGTAAATAAAAATAAATAAAATGTATAATTAAAATGATAATAAGATGTATGAATAAAATGAATATAAAATATATAAATAAAATATATATAAGAAAAATAAATAAAATATATATAAATTTGTTAATAAAATAAATATAAAATGCATAAGTAAAATAAATATATAAAATTAAATAAAATAAATAAAATGTATACATAAAATGATAATAAGATGTATGAATAAAATGAATATAAAATATATAAATAAAATATATATAAGAAAAATAAATAAAATATATATAAATATGTTAATAAAATAAATATAAAATGCATAAGTAAAATAAATATATAAAATTCATAAATATAATTCATATATATGTTAATAGAATAAATATATAAGATTTATAAATATAACATATATTTATAAATAAATAAAATATATATAAAATGTATAAATAAAATAATATATAACATTTATAAATAAAATATATATGTGTTAATAAGATAAATTTAAAAGAAAACATAAATACATATATATATTTATATATAACAAGAATGAATCACCAGTCTAATAAAAAGGGTTCCTGTGAATGAAATGGATATCAAATGAATCCAATGCAAAAACTAAAAAAGTTTAACTTGTTATTTACATATTTTGTCAAAAAATCCTTAAATCAATTTATAGTTTTCCTTTTTAATTTCAATTTAAGTTTGACAAAGAATTCTATTTCTTTTTCTTTTTTTTTTTTTGATAAAAGACTTTATAAGATTATGAAAACTCTCCCCTTCGCAACCCTGAAGAAGACATCATGTTCAATCTGAATTCCAAATTACTTACTGCTCATATGCCCCGTCCGGAATGAAGTATCAGATAGGAGCTTTCCATGCCAAAGAAAGGGGCACACACACCCACACCCACACCCACCCACACCCACACCCACTCACCCGCCACAATTGGTTTGTGTGGGCCGTTTCATGAAGGAATTCAAGCACTGCATAGCACTCAGCATACACTCACTCACACAAACTCGCCGACACACACTCACACACACACTCACCCACATGTGGCATTAACTTTTTCGTTATATTAATTGCTAACATTTGAACTTTTATTCAATTTACGAGCTGAAACACAACTGCAAAGCCAATTGCCACTGGCTGCCAGCAAAAGGAGCAATGCATACGAGTTGAGTGTGAGTGTGTGTGTGTGTGGGTGTGTGGGTGGGTGTGGGTGGGAACTGCAATGGCAGACATTTGCTTTGTCTTGCAGTCATGCCTTGACTCTCGAGAATCCATTTGCGCTGTGTGCGTGCGGGTAAGACAAAGCCTGGCAGCCGACATGCCGTATTAGCCATATTTGGCCAGCCGAGGGCTACGGCCGGCTATAAATATATGTCAAGGGCTGCCAGCGAGAGCCCCCCTGCACAATTTATGGGAAGCGACTCGGGTTACGCGGGTTACTGTCAGACTCGTGATTTTAATTTTGGCCACGCGAAAAGGTTAATTGCCATTAAACTTAGAATGTTATCTGCGAAGGGATTGGCTCCGGCTCCGGATCTGGCTCCGGCTCTGGCTGGGATGGGGGGCACTTCGCATGTGCTAAATGTTTTATGCATAACTACTTTTAATGTTCGCTGGGGGAATTGTCAAGATTTTATGTGCAATCCGGGTGCCATAAAACTCGGCCGCAAGAACATCAGCCCAACTACATTACTTCAGCCGCCAAACATGAGCAGCCGGCCCCAAGGCCGGAAACGATGTGGCAGCCATTGCCACTGCCACTGCCGCAGCCGCAGCCGCAGTCTCAGTCAAATATTCTTAGCACAACTTTCATATTTTCTTGTTCGCAAAACAAACTGAAATAATAACAAATATTAAAAATTTGTAAATAGGGAGCGCAAAATGTTAAAAGTAATTCATCCTTCTTCCTTCCTGCGCCAACTGAATGCGTAATTAAAATGTTGCCAACTGTTGTGTGTTGCGCGCAATGGGGGCGGCTAACGAGTGGGCGGGCCAGGGAAAAGTGTGTAAAGAAATTACGAGCGGGAATGAAAAGTGTTGGGGCCCAAACATTAAACAAACGAGCTGGGAGTTGTGATGAATTATAATATATTGCGATGTACAATTATTTATATCAATTTGAGAAGTAAATTACCCAAACGGAATTTCAGTTTAAAGAAATTCAAATTATTTGGAATATAAGCGAACAAATTTAAATATTTTATATAAAAGTGTTAGCTGGACTTTACTTGCTTCTAGGGTCAACGTTTAATCCCCATTGGAAGAGTTCAACTCCAAAGAAGACTGCAATTGGCTGGATCAACCATTTTGGATGGATTGATATAAGCCCACATATTGTTGACCCATTCCAGATGCCGCAAATTTATTATATTTTTATTTTATTATATTGATTTTTTCCCAAGCTTATAAATGTTGAAGACCAGCGGAAAATTTTTATCAATTAGGAAATGAATATGACCATCCCCAGGCCACGTTTCAAATGAGATTTAATATGGATCAAGCTAAAGAAACTTAAGCTGAATAGATTAGAAATTTATCAACAGGGAGAATATTATTAACTAGAATTTATTTATTATAAATAATTGTATTTCAAAGGCATAAATTGTTCTAAATAATAATATAATTAATTGCTCTTCCAGCTCTCACTGACTAAGAGCAACTTGTTCCACCTGACATCCATTTCATTTGATTCTACACAATCAGGATAAACTGAAAAATATTTAAAATATATTTTTCGTTTCTCAAATAAAATTCATGCTTCCTGAATAAAATTCTTGCATTTTCTACCTATTAAAAATTTCCTCTTGAATTTATTATATAGCATTAATTTTTTTCTATTTAATTTATATGTTTAATTTATTATTATTCATTTTATATGCTTAATTTATTTCTGTTTAATTTATATGATTAGCAATAACCGTTAGCTCCCCCATAATTACAATCCGCTCGTCTAGGTCCTTCAATTACCGGCCATAGTCGAGCTGCATGCCAATAAATTCTCTCCATGTGCATTCGATTGAGCTATTTTGAAGTCCAGCCCGGCTAATCAGGTCGTTTTCACAGGATGTTGCACAGCTTTTCAGTTGATAATTGAATATTATTCGCTGAGCATGGAAATCAAATGCAACATTTAATAAATTCTATTCACAATTAACACATTCGGGCAACTAATCGCCATTCGTGGGGCCAAATAAAAGCGGTCAATTGTTTAGTGAATGGCCCCGGAATAAGAGCGGCTTATTACAGTTCACATAATTAATAAGCCATTCCGCTACATTTGTTTGCATTTTAATTTGTTCGTGCTGGGGCACTTATGTCCAATCAGCGATCATGTATCATAAATTCCTAAGCGCCCAATTGATTGCAAAATATTAAATACAATTTAATGAGCAACTTCTCGCCGCTCATTTAACACTAATTCAAAAGCATTTACAACCACAAGCCATATATTTGCATTTAGCCGGGGGAGGGGGGGTGAATTTATGGAGTTTATTACGAGACGAGCGTGAAATAATTATGTGAAAAGAATTAAAAGCGATTCGAGGAAATTCGCAAAGCAAATAGGAACTTTTGACCCATTAGCATGCAAATTCGGGCCAAAGAGCTTCCATATGAAAATATACGTGAGAGCACGTGCGGAAAGGCTCGGAATTTGATTAAGCCTGGAAGGACCTTTCCTCACATGCAACTTAAAAATGAGTTTTTACTCCCATATATACAGAATTTCAATGTCGGATCAGCTGAAACGAAGAGTTCTGCAAAGGACGTCAAAGGACGATCCAAAGGCCACGGCCACATCTGCCTCTCCTCTTATCTCTGCTTGGCCTCGGCTCAACCTCGAGCTCCAAGTTCAGTTAATACAATAGAGCAGGTTCATTTCCGTTTCCCCTTGTCCACTTTCGCCTCGTCCAGGACCTGCTCGCATCGGCAAATTCAAGGCAAATTGAAAAGTTCGAAGAGACAAATGAGAGTGTTCAAGTGTAATCTTGGCCGCTGTGAATATATCTCAGCCATATATATATATAGAGTCCACACCTCTTAGCTCGACTCAGTTTATAGAAGCCATTATCCGCAAACTATGGCGAAACGACATTTTGGTCACTTTCCGCCATCAGTTTTGGCTGCGAGCTCACGTAAATCCAAGTTTAAATGTGTGTAATAAAGAAGAAGCCGTTATTGCTTGTAGCTGGGCGGTTGCCTCCGGCTGGAGCAACTTTCACCTCGGCCACGCCCACTAACTTTGCTTCCCCTTCTTTATATTATTTTGTTTTTTCTTTGTGCCGTGGCTCTTCTGCAGCTGTTTGCTTTTTTTTAAACAACAAGAGCGAGCGAGGAGCTTGCAATAAACTTTGTCTCAGCCCCGCCCCGAGGAGTGTTTGCAGTGCCGCCTAAGCAAACATTGCATACTTTTAGGCGTCCGGCCGGCCCACACGCTTACCGTTAAGCTGGTGTTGTGTTAACGCCGCATTACCGCCATGTTTGCCCGGGCTGTTGACAGACGGCGGCCAACAGCCGAGGCCGTGTCAGAAGGTGCTTTGATTCACAAAATGGAAATGCGAACGAAGGTAACAATGGTCGGCCCCGGCCCCAGCCCCACCGTGCAAACATTGTAAGTTGGGATGCTTACAAGTTCGATTTTTTATTGCTTACCAAATGAGCTGCAGCTCCATGAAGAATGCACTCTTTGTACTCTGGCCGGGCACGCCCCGTGCGTGCGATTAGGGCTGCTCGGCGAGGGCTTATCAAAAACGCAAAACGCAAAACGCGCATTTCTATTTTCCAGACGTTACGTGATTTGCAATTTTCCAATTTCTCGCAGCCCGGCAAATGGAGTTGTTCGAGTGCGGTCGGGGTGCGGAATATGTAAGAGCTTGCCATTTGATTTTTCAGCTACTTTATTTGACTATCATGTGCGCGCGGCCACAGTGAAGCCTCGCCATGAACCAACTGACAAATGGGGAAATATATTCAAGGAAATTCATAGATAATAATGGGAATAAATAATTCTTATTTATTCGAATTATCCGAATTTCGAAGAGCCCTTTTTAGCGAGGAGCCACTGTACAGCTGTCAGCTGACTCGCCAGCCGTTTTTCCAGCTTGTTTGCACGCCCTGGCAGCGCGCATTTCTATTGCATTTTATTTACGGCCATTGCTGCTGCTGCTACTCCGGCTGCCGCTGCCTTTGCCATACGCGATATGCTCTTCCTGCCCTGATACCTCAACTTTGTATATCCGTTATTTCTTTAGCATTTCTCGAGCATTTCCTTAGCCGAGATTTCTATTTTAGCAGCTGCCAGCTCGCCGTTGCAAGCCAATAAATATTTTTCGCGTTGCACGCGATTCTTCCAACTTCTGCGCTCCATATCTGACCCTCTGCCACCACTCCCCCCTCTCGCGGTACGTGCTTGCCGCCATTGTCTGGCACACAATTTAATGTGTTTACCAGATAATCGAAAGCTCGCTTTCTCCAATTTTATTTGCTGCAGCCCGAAGGCAGCTGTACGCGCGACATTGTTAAAGGATTCACGCACAGTCCTGGGTATAAATGCGTTAAGCTCTAGCTCACAAATACATATATATATATATACGGGGTCTGCACATTTCAGAGTTCGGCAACAAATTAAGTTTTCACAAATTCGAAAGTTTTATAATTTATAGCAGCAGCCAGCACTCAGAGTTAACTATTAATTAAGCGCAGGAAATGTAAATGTTTCGAGCAATTTACACCCTTCAGCCAGAGGGAAGGGGCTCTCACGAAATACCCTACTTCAATTGAAGGGAGAGTCTATCGTAGGGCTGACTGTTTGCCCTTCCCAATAATTCTCCAACTATTCGATATATGTTTCCCATTGAAGGAGCTAGAGTTTAAAGAAAGGGTATTCCAGTTCGTCTATTGCATAAATTTCTTTTCCTGTGAGTAATTCACTCGCCAGCTGGCGAGAGGCGAATAATAATTGTAGAGGCCAACATGGGAACTGCACGAAATTCAACACAAGCTATATTTGTTGTGCGTGTGTGTGTGTGTGTCTGTGTGGCCTTGAAGAAACCGACATGTTGCTCAGTTATCGCCGTGACGGCAACAGGCGAAAGGAAATTGCTGCTGTCGGCACCAGTGAAAGGCCGGGCCGAAAAATTGTAAGCCGGCACACGCGTCGTATACGCTATGTGCAGGTGGCAAATGATAGGGTAAAAAGGGCCGTGCCGAAGCGGAAGCGGAAATGCCGCTGCATTTGGCTAATTTCATAGCATCCACAATCCTACATTCACCAAGCCTCACATACATATATATATTTCTATTTGAATAAATAAATATATGAGAGCTTGTTTACGGGCCCTGGCTGAGGTGGCGCTCGGGCCAAACTTTTATCATATGGCAAATATTTTGCTTGCACTTTTATTGTTTACCATTTGTTTGGCTGCAAAAGTTGGCACTTCAAATGAAAATGGGCTGGAGAGAGAGGGAGGGGGGAAAAATGAGGAAAAAGTGTAAGCAGGATATCCAACTATTGGGCATTGTTTCGCTTTAGTTTAAATGTTTGCTTGTTGCATTTCAGCATCGAGCAGGGATCTCGCTTGCTGCCAACATTCTCGTAATGGGAAAAGTTGGATGCAGAACCGAAAAAAAAAAAAAAACTGTTACTTCTGTCCCTTGACTGAGCCTCAATTTGAGGACTCGACTTTTAATTAGACTGCGACGCTGAACATGCGTTCCCCACTAATTAGCGCGGAGGCAATTAAATTCGGAACTGTCAGGATATAGAAGCCGCCGTTGCTGCAATTTCTCTGCTAAAAATCCTTCTCTATCAAATCGGACTTGGCATTCTCTCTGATCCTTTCAGCTATTGTTAGAGTGCTTGTCAGAATCCTTTCAATTTCGCGTCTGAGGCGGCTTTAGAAATATTTCACATTTCACTGGCAGTCTCTCAGTTTGGCAGGTGCAAAATTGTGTGAGCTGCTTGACAGCTGCCATTAAGCTGGCTGCAACTTAATTAACATGCAACATGTTTATTGTTGGGCGGCGAGAGAGAGCGGGCCGGCACGGCTATTAATATTGCGCATACGCGCCATGGGCCACAGCATTTCGAGTTGCAAATGAACACGAGTTGTGCTGTTCGCAAGCGAAAAATTAATTTGCAGCCAGCTCAGAGGGTCGACACCAGGGGGCGGGAGGGGCTGCAGCTGGACAGCGCTGGGCCAGGCGCCTAGGACTTGGCAGCCAAAACAAGCCGCATTAATTAGTGGCCAAGGACACGCTGCTGCACATTTTTCTTGCAGCCAGGCGCCGTGACAAATTAGATATGCGCTCGAGAGTGGCCAAGGCGAGTCCTTTGGCTGCCGCCCCCCCCCCCCCTCTGCCAGCCCCTTTTTTGCCGCTGTCTGCTTTACGACTTGGCCGCCCACAAAAGTCTGCAGCACACACAGTGTTAAACCAACTGCTGATATGCATTGAGTGCATGTGCATTACGCGCGTGTCTGAGCCTGTGTGAGTGGGTGGGTGTATGGGTGTGCGAGTGTGTGTGTGGGTGGGTGGGTGTGTGCCATGTATTTTGCGCTGACACTAAAAGCTATTTGTAAATTTCGTGGTTGCAATTATGTTTGCTGTGTTGTTAGCTAACCGCCACGCCTTTAGTCACCCCCCCCCCCACCCACCCCTCCCCCTCACCGCCTGCCCTTCAGACTCTTTATTTTTTATTCTCCATGCGGCTTTGCTGGTTATTATTAGTTTGCTGCGGTTTGCTGGCTGCGGTCGCTTTGCCCCATGCACTCTCAACTGCCCCCTCTCTCTCACTCTCTCTCAATCCGTTTATCTCTCTCTCTCTCTGCTTATAGTGTTTTCTGACCGCAACACACACAGAGGAATAAATGTATGCATATAAATATTTGCACTATCGTTTATAATGCGTGTGTGCATCTTTTTTTTATGGCTGACACATTAAAGCTCCGCTCTGGGCTCCGTTTTTTGGCACAGTTTTTATCGTAGAATGAAAATAATTTGGTCGCATTCATTGCGGACACGTTAGTAAGTGCTCTGGGTCACATTATTGGCCCACTTGCCGGGCGCTGCCAAAATGTTGGGCGGCGGTCCTCCATTAATGAGAAATCGCTGCTCAAATGTCCTGTCCGAAAGTCGGAATATATTTGCCTTGAGCTGCATATAATTTCCTCCAAGCTGAACTCTCTTCTAAACAAATTTAAACTGTAATATTTGGCCAGACCACACAGATAGCCATATTTCATCGGATGCCATTAAAAGGACATTATTCAGGGGGAAAGTATGGGCTGTAGTCTAGGTGGAAATATTTGGAAATATTTTGGAATATTTGCCCCAGAATTTATCAATTAATGTGTTATTTTTATCTCAGCCAATCGCCTTGCTCTTACCCTGCCAATATAGAGAGAATATCTCAGAGAATATTCCGAAATGATTATTTATATATCTGGCAGGGCAGTAAATAAAGGAGAAATATCCAATAATTTAGGCACACGGCAGCTGCTACGCTAAAGTTCACTTTTACCTGAAAATATGCCAAAAAAAAAAAAGGAGGAGAAAATACGCTTCCAGTCGGACAGCCGGCCAGCCGGACGGGCGAGTAACTAGGCCGCTTCGAGGCGCCTCCTTCAGCTGGTCCAGTGCGGTGGCTTCCACAAATCATTCAGTGGCATGAATTATTGCTGGCGCTTAGAACGTGCTCACAGCGCTAAAGTGTCATTACTGGGGCTTAATGAGTCTGCCAGCAGCATGCCCGAAAAAAAACTGAAATAATAATAATAAAAAGTACAACAAAAATACAACAAAGCCGCCCCCTGAGTGTGGGCGAGGCGTTGAAAAAAACGTGTGGCTGGGCAACAGGCGCAACACTTTGTGCTTTGTCTGTGTCTTATTTATGTCGGGCCCTCGGCCAGACTACGTAAATAAATAATAGTTGCAAATACCCTGTAAGGCTGAGCGACAATTGCCCAGGGATAAGCAGGAGGAAGTGCGGGCAAAATGATCTCAAATATATAAGCCTCCACATATTAGTTCAGGTCCTTCTGCAACATCTACCTTTTCATACAATTTTCCTTCTTCTCTGAATTTTCCACAGGGTATTCGTGGGGCTCATGGAGCTGGCTGACCGATTAGTTACTGAGTTGCCACTAAATGAA
>JABVZY010000307.1:1508667-1530322 GCA_020883555.1 Drosophila nannoptera
CATGCGCGCGCCAGCTGAGAGGGCGCTGGCCACGCCGAAAGCTGCGCAGAAGCTTAAAGCTTACAGTGTGGTACAGTGGCGGCTCGCAATATTGATGCCGCTCGAATTGGCCGTAAATATGAATACAGAGCTTAATTTTATATGAACAAATTTAAAAGGCAAGCCTAATTAGCTACTAATTTAATGAAATAGTTAATTATTTAATCGATTCTATTATATCTTCTTCCTTCTGCATTAATTGAACTTTATTTTTTTAGGCAATCAGTAATATATTCTTTCTGCATTAATTGAACCCTCTCTTTCAGGCCATCTGTTAAGCAATCCTAACTAGCTACTAATTACGTTATTTAACTTTAATTACTTACAAACTCTGTAAAAATTTATTTAAATATTTACAAATTATGAATTTAGCCTTCAATAAATTATGTCCTATAGACAATCTGACCTCATTTACAAAGTTTAACAAAATATGTGGGATTCCAAATTGTCAGCTGGTCATTGGCCATAGAGCATTTTCTTGTCGTTGTCATATATCTTGTTCCACACCCGGATACCCTCCTCCTCCGGCTGGATGCCGAACTTCAATTGGTTGCCTATGTTCAAGGCCACAAAAGGATTCTCTACGCTGACAGGCTCCCATGGTTGGCCCGAGATCTCGGCGCAGTTGGGATTTCCGGTTCGCGCGAAAGTCGTCAAAATACTAACCATTCGGTTCATTGTCTGACACTCGGCCGCATTCATGGGCTGCTTGCGTTTCGACCTGGGAAAGATATAGCCCAGCTCGTCGGCATGACAAACTCCGCGCAGAATGTCGTTGCCACACAGTTTCGATCTCATCAGATTGTTCTCCTCCGAATCGAAGTCGAACCGATAGAGATAGGTGGGAGCCTGGGCGAAGGCCAAGCGGGATCCCACCACACGATGGATGCCGTGCCAGAACAGCTTGTAGCTAAAGAGCTGCAGAGGCCAATTGGAGTCGAGTTTTTGTTGGATAATGCGGATTGGGCTTACTTACATCGAAAGTTTGGAGGAAACTGATGATCTGAATATCCCTAGGCCCGTAATGGAAGCGTATGAGCTGTTGGGCTTTCTCCTTGAGGTCTTCCTCGGGAAACTTGTGATAGATTTCGTAGGGCAACACCAGAGTCGGATCTGCCCTAAGTTGGTGCATTATCGGGCTATTATTGAGCTTGAAGTACTGACACATGAGGAGGCCCTCGAATGAGGTGCCGCCCAGCAGCAGGGGCATGTCCCTGGACCAGGCGTCTCGCATCAGTTCCAGAAAGGGGCGCTTCAGCAAGCCGTTATCACTATTGTGGGACTCCAGTGTTGGCACGAACGGATACAAATGCCCGAAGAGCACTTCGGTCGGGCCGAACAACTCGTTCCGCACCAGCTCCGCGGCGGGCAGCGAGCGCAGAAACTCCAAGGCAGGCGCTTCTAGCATGGCGCCTCGGTAGCCCTTCTCGTAGGCCAAGCGGCAAAAAAAGCCATCCGCGTCCGGCACCTGAACCCAGGGGCACGTTATGGCGCCCGACATCATGATGGCCCGATGGAATAGGCCACACGCCTCGGGCAGGCACATCATGAAGTGAACCGACGCAGCGCCCGCGCTCGTCCCCATCACGGTTATGTTCTCTGGATCGCCATTGAAATGCGAGACATTCTCCTTAGTCCAACGTAGGGCGAGCAGCTGGTCGTGTAGTCCCGCGTTGCCGGGCACGCCCAGGTCGGGACAGCTCAGGCTGAGAAAGCCCAAGGCGCCCAAGCGATAGCTGAACTGCACATACACGATATCCTCGCGCATCAGAAAGTCTGGACCGTACTTGGTTCTGGTCGCGCCGCCCGTCCTGAAGCCGCCCCCATGTATATAGACCACGACCGGAAGCGGTTCGGCCGAGTCGAACTGCAGGTCAGATATTAGAGGTCAAGTATTTCCCGAAGTCTGTGGACTTACATGCTTGCTGAAAACGTTGAGGTACAGGCAATCCTCTTGGCCAACTATGTTGCCCGTGGAGTCATCGGGCTGAACGGGCCAAGGCCGCTCCTCCAGGCAGTCGAGGCAGCCGCACCACGGCTCCGCCGGCTGAGACGGACTGAAACGCAGCGGCCCGATGGGCGGCTTGCCATAGGGTATGCCCTCGAAGCTGTAATACTCATGGCCAGCGACGCCAGTCTGACGCTTACCTTTGACCTTTCCCACTGGCAGCTCCACGATCTTCGTTTCGGGCGTGGATCTCTGGCAGAAGTTCAATTTGCTGGCCACCAACTGCAGGCACCTAGCATGGCCAGGCAGACGTCCTCCAAGGCTTAACATTTCCTGAGCTACCAGAGGGCGATGTCGATCTGGAAGGCAAATTTCGGTGCGGTCTGAGGAGGTCCCTAACTGAATACTAACGTCTTCAATACAGACTCTGTCTGGCCATAATATTTTTAAAGTCAAAAATGCGAAGTTTACAACGGGGAATATTAATCTGAATTTATTTGAAACGAGCCGGGTAGCCTAGGCTGTTAAAAAAAGGGATTCTCATTCTGCATTGTAGGCCAAAAGGGAATATAGTCTGATAATTCAAGCAAATTAAGAGTGCAATACGCTGGATCAGCCACCAAAGAGCCATCTGGCATTATTATCGTAAAGCTTCTTCCACATTAAGAGCGATTCCTTCTCCATCTCAGTACCAAATTTCAACTCCTTCCAATACTCATGGCCTGAAATGGATCCTTATATCTGGCTTCCATTCAACCTCTTTGGCCTCGACACAATTTGGATTTATGGTATGGATGTGTCGGGGCTGAACAAAGCGCGCACTGTTAACAGTCTGGCAACGCCAAGGCCATTACAGAACAGATGAGGACTTAAAAGGGAACTGTTAAGCCTTCTAAAAGAATAACAGAAGAACAAAAGCTTTTCTCTGGGCTAAACAGAGCACTGTTAACAGTCTGGCAACGCCAAGGCGGTAAAATTTGCAAATATATACAGAAAAGGGATTAATGGGAGCTGTTAAGCCTCCTAACAGAATAATAACAGCAGAACAGAAGCTTTTCTCAGGGCCGAACAGCGCGCGAATTGTTAACAGTTGGGCAACGCCAAGGCGATCAATCTACGAATATATTTTACACATATATATGAAGGAACAGAAGAGGGCTTAATGGGAGCTGTTAAGCTTCCTAACAGAATAATAACAGCGGAGCAGAATCTTTTCTCGACGCTGAACAAAGCACGCACTGTTAACAGTGTGGCAACGCCAAGGCGATTAATTTACGAATATATTTCCAGAAACTTCCTGAATGGGAACTGTTAAGCCCTCTATATTAACAGCAGAACACAAGCTTTTTTCGGGGCTGAACAGAGGACGCACTGTTAACAGTCTGGCAGCGCCAAAGCGATTAATTTACATATATATCTTCATATATATATGAAGGAACAGAAGAGGGCTTAAAAGGAGCTATAAAGCCTCCTAACAGAATAATAACAGCAGAAGAGAAGTTTTTCTCTCGGCTGAACGGAGCACGCACTGTTAACGATGTGGCAACGCCAAGGCGATTAATTTGCGAACATATTTACATATATATATGAAGGAACAGAAGAGGGCTTTATAACAGAATGACAGCATAACAGAAGCTTTTCACAGGGCTGAATGGATCACTGTTAACAGTGTGGCAACGCCAAAGCGATTAATTTACATATATCGATATATATATATATATATATATATATATGAAGAAAAAGAAGAGGGCTTAATGGGAGCTGTTAAGCCCTCTAGCAGGATAATAACAGCAGAACAGAAGCTTTCTTCTGGGCTGAACGGAGCACGCACTGTTAACAGTCGGGCAACACCAGGCGATTAACTTACAAATATATCTAAATATATATATATATATATATATGAAGTAACAAAAGAGGGCTTAAAGGGGAGCTGTTAAGCCTCCTAGCAGAAGAATAACAGCAGAAGCTTTTCTCGCAGCAGAACTTTTCTCTTGTCTGCCCAGCACACGCACTGTTAACGGGTTAACGACAGTCTGGCAACGCCAGAGCCCACAGAGCATGCTGTTCGGTTCAATCGTCAGATAAATGTTCAAAAAAAGTATGCGACCGACACGTGCGTGTGGTGTGGGTCGGCCAGCCCCAGCTCGATTAATGCGGATTAGTCAGATATGTAAGCTTGGCTACAGCGAAATGCATTACAGTAAACACTCGGAAGTTTAAAGTGCGATCTCTCGACCGGGTCGCGCTCGAAAGTCCGCGATAAAGTCAGGCGGCGCTCGGCGGCTCATTATGCGGTAATGGCGCGGACAGCATTCTTTGAGTCGTCGTTGTTGTTGTTGTAGTTGTGCCCTATGTACCGCCCGGTACAATGGGCGCTATCAATATAGTTGGCATGCCCCCATTGCCATATGTTTTTCAATAAGAGCTGCGACAACAGCAGCAACAACAACAGCATCGTTTATGGAGATAAGCGCTCGCTTTTGTTCGTTCGTGATTAAGACATCAAAGCAGACTCGGAGCACTCGGAACACTCGAAGATTGTAATATCTACATACAGTGGGCACTCGCCCAGACGGAAGCCAGCATGCGCCACCCGCCCCATGCATGTCGTATCAGATTATCTGCTCCAACTGGCACCCCACTGTAGCTCGTAGCGAGGGCCCACTGTGCTTGGAAATTGGGTGCGCGTATTGTGCCAGCGCCAGAACGTTCAGTTGCAGCCCGTCAATTGGCTCGGACGGAAGTGGAAGAATCTACTGTACTCGGAACGATTTTCCCTTCAATATGGATATACAAATGGGCGTGGCAGATCTGCTTAGATTGGCGACAAGGTAGGCGACAGCATAATTCAATTCGATCGCGATAAGATATCATAACCCGATCTGTCTCGCACTTGCAGACTGCTCGGCCACAAGATCGAGCAGTACAATCTGGCCACAAAGAACACGGCGGAGGTGGAGACGAAGTACGGGCGGGTGCGTGGCCTGCAGCGCAGGACTCTCTATGACCACGAGCCGTACTTCGCCTTCGAGGGCATTCCCTATGCGAAGCCCCCGCTGGGCGAGCTGCGCTTTCGGGCCCCTCAACCGCCCGATCCCTGGGAGGGCATCAGAGACTGCACATATACCCGGTCGAAGCCGTTGCAGCAGCACTTCGTGATGCATGTGGTGGAGGGATCGGAGGATTGCCTCTACCTGAACGTCTACACGAAGAGCCTCAAGTCGGAGAAGCCGCTGCCCGTCATGGTGTGGATCTACGGAGGGGGCTTCCAGATCGGCGAGGCCTCGAGGGATGTCCACAGTCCGGACTACTTCATGCAAAAGGACGTGGTGCTGGTCACCCTCAACTACAGACTGGGAGCGCTGGGTGAGTGCGAGAACAATGGGAACACTCGGGCGGAATTGGAATTAATTTTGTTTATTTTGAGGCAGGTTTCCTCAGCCTGGCCGATCGCGACCTGGACGTGCCCGGCAATGCTGGGCTCAAGGATCAGGTGATGGCCCTGCGCTGGGTGCACGACAACGTGGCCAGCTTCAACGGAGACCCGAACAACGTGACACTGATGGGCATCAGCGCGGGCGCCGCCTCCACGCAGATCATGATGAGCACGGAGCAGACGCGAGGTCTCTTCCACAAGGCCATACTCATGTCGGGCTCGTCCCTGTGCGAGTGGGCCAATGAGCCGCAGCGCAACTGGCCGTACCGGCTGGCCTGCCATCTGGGCTACGCGGGCAGCGACAATGAGAAGGCGGTCTTCCGGTTCCTGCAGCGCTGCTCGGGCAAGGAGCTGGCATGCTGCGGGACGCTGCAAACCCAGGACGAGCTGCGCGAGTACATACTCTTCCCCTTCGGGCCCGTCGTGGAGCCCTACGTGAGCGCCAGCTGTGTCGTATCGCGGCCGGCCGAAGAGACGTTGGCCGAGGCGTGGGGCAACGAGCTGCCGATGATCCTTGGAGGCACCTCCTTCGAGGGCATTTTCTCGTACCAGTTTCTGATGAGGGACTCGGCCAATCTGCTGAGTGCCTTCGAGGCGCTGCTGCCCCGAAGAGTGCGCGAGGCCTCGACACCGGCGGAGCTGAAGGAGCACATCAGGCGGCTCAAGGTGACCATCTTCGAGGATGCCACGCGCGGTCGCATGGAGTTCAAGGAGTGCCTGCAGCTGCTTTCATTCAAGCACTTCTGGCACGGCATTCATCGGACTGCCCTCGCCCGCCTGGCCTATGCGCCGACCACGCCCACCTACCTGTATCGCTTCGATTTCGATTCGGCCTCGTTCAACCACTACCGGATCATGATGTGCGGCCGGCACGAGCGCGGCGTCTCCCACGCCGACGATCTCTTCTACCTCTTCTACTGCATACCGGCCTACAAGCTGGACAAATCCTCGGAGGAATACCGCACCATCGAGCGCCTGATCGGCATGTGGACCTCGTTCGCCGCCCACGGAACTCCCCACTGTCCCCAGCTCGGTGCAGTCAGCTGGAAGCCGCTCGATTCCAGCTCGGCGCTGAAGTGCCTCAACATTAGCCGGCATCTGCAGTTCCTGGAATTTCCGGAGACCAAGTACCTGAAGCTCTGGGAGAGCTTCTACGAGAAGCTGCGGCTCTACTGAGGCTCTACTGGCACGCCCCACCGTAGGATAGATAGGAATAGTTAAAGTACTTAACGAATAGATTGATAATAAAAGACAGCTTCGATCCTTCGCCAGGACTTTCAGTTGGCCGAGTAGGCGAGCCGGAATATGTCAAACCCATTCGGAACGTAAAACAAATAGAAGTATGTAAATTTTTTGATGAAATGCGAAAGCTTCCCTAGTCGCTTCTCCATCGTGGACGAATCGAGAAGGATGTGAAGGCCGTACGAAATGCTTCTAACGATTGATAAGAGCGCCAAGGTCTACCTGACATCCAAGTGAGAAGAGGTCCTTTTTGCGACTATGCCGCACATACTAATTGCTCTTATCCATGCAGGATCATCGGACACAGGATCCAACAGCACAGCCTGGGCACACGCTTCACCGAGGTGGTCAACACGGCGAATGGCCGGGTGGAGGGACGCCTTCGCAAGACCCTCTACGAGCACAGGATCTACATCGCCTTCGAGGGCATCCCATTTGCCAAGCCGCCGCTGGGCAAGCTGCGCTTTCGAGCACCTCAACCGCCCGATCCCTGGGAGGGCATCAGAGACTGCACATATGCCCGGTCGAAGCCCCTGCAAGAGAGCTACATGTGGAGGGACGTGGTGGGCTCCGAGGATTGCCTCTATCTGAACGTGTACACGAAGAGCCTGAAGTCCGAGAAGCCGCTGCCCGTCATGGTGTGGATCTACGGAGGGCGCTTTCAGGTTGGCGACGCCTCGCGGGATATGCACAGTCCGGACTACTTCATGGAGACGGACATTGTGTTGGTCACACTGAACTACAGACTCGGAGTCCTAGGTAGGTCTCCCAGGATCTCCCCTCTCTCCTCCTCTCACCAAGTGATTGCCATCTCGTTCAGGCTTCCTCAGCCTTGACGATCCCAAATTGGATGTGCCTGGCAATGCCGGGATCAAGGACCAGGTTATGGCCATCCAGTGGGTCCACGACAACATACATAACTTCAACGGGGACAGCGAGAACATAACATTGATGGGACTGGGCGCTGGGGCCGCTTCCATTCAGATAATCATGGCCGCTGAGCACACGCGAGGACTCTTCCACAAGGTGATCCTGATGTCGGGCTCGTCGTTGTGCGACTGGGCATTCGCCACGGATTCCAACTGGCCGTACAGGCTTGCCCGGAAGCTAGGCTTTAAGGACGCGGAAGGCTCTGATGAAAAGATCCTGCACTTTCTGCGCAGCCTGCCGGCTAAGCAGCTCGCCCATAGCACGCATCTGACAACGCAGCAGGAGAAGCGCAACTATGTGCAGTGTCCTTTCCTGCCCGTCGTCGAGCCTTATGTGACCGCCGGCTGCATGATCTCGTCGCCGCCCAATGAATCGCTTGGCCAGGCCTGGGGCAATGCCCTGCCGATGATAATCGGCGGCACGTCCTTCGAGTGCCTGGAGTACTGCCAGTTTATAAGTAAGGATGCTTCGTTCTTCCTCAACTCCCACGACAGTCTCTTGCCCCGAGAAATACGCGAGGTCTCGGATCCGGTGGAGACCAGCAACTACATCAAGCGCATCAAAATGGTATGCGTGGAGGAGGATGAATCCAGCGAGGAGATGAGCCTGACGGGTTACCTCAGAGTACTCTCCGTGACCAAGTACTGGCATCCCATCTATCGCACTCTGCTCGCCCGGCTCACCTATGCCGCCCGTTCGCCCACCTACCTGTACCACTTCGCCGTCGACTCGCCCAGCTTCAGCTTCTGCCGCAACATCATCTGTGGCGGCCGGCTGAAGGAGGGAGTCTGCCATGCCGACGACCATTACTATCTCTTCTTCGGCATTCCGGCCACAACGCAGCCGACGTTCTCGATGGAGTATCGGGCGATCCAGCGACTGATTGCCATGTGGACGTCCTTTGCCGCGCAAAGTGATCCCAATTGCATTGAAATCCGCCCGACCATCTGGGATACGGTCAACTCGCACGAGTCGCCCATGTGCCTCAACATCAGCCAGTCCTTTCGCTTCATTGGTCTGCCGCACTTGAACGTCCTGCGGACCTGGAATAGCTTCTACAAGAAGCTCAAACTATTCTGATGCCGAGAAGAGCCCCTCACTGCCCCCGGAATCGGCCCACATCCCGCCAATATATCCTGCTAGATGCACAACTTGATTGGACTTACAGGAAGCTTTTTAATGTGTAAATACTGAACTTCTTCAAGGGAATAAAGCAAGCTGTAGATCCTTAGAAGAGGTCCTGCCTCTGGTACATACTATCCCAGACCTGCAGCTTCTCCTGCTCGGGCAGATCGATGAGCTCCAGCTGCCGGCCAATGTTGAGCACCCGCTGCGGCTGCTCCTTCCGGGCGGGCTGCCAGCCCAGGTGCGCCGTCGCCCCGCAATTCGGATCCGACTTGGCCGCAAAGGATGTCCAAATGTCCACCATGCGCTGTATGGTGAGGTATTCTTCCGACTTCGGGTCCAGCTTCCAGGACTGCGCATTGCGGAACAAGTAGCTCAGCTCGTCGGCATGGGCTACCCCCACCTTGAGGTCGTCGCCGCAGAACTTCTTCCGGTAGAAGTTGAAGTCGGGCGAGTCGAAGTCGAACCGGTAGAAGTAGGTCGGAGCCGTGGCATATTCCAGCCGGGCCTGGAGAGTGCGATGCAGGCCATGCCAGAAGATGCTATAGGAATAGTACTGAAGGCCGTAAAGGATTAGACTTGGAGCTGGACTACATCTGGAGAGCCGCCTCCCACTTACGTCCAGGAAGTTCATGATGAGCTTGGAGCTGGGCGTGGCGTCGCCGAAGTACAGTTGCCGCAGCTTGTTGCTGTACTCCACGTTCTGCTGCTCCGTGTTCTTGACCCGCACTTCGTACGGGGTTAGCCGGGTGGCGTCCTGCGGCAGGCTGTCCATGCGGCTGGGATTGGCCTTCATGGCGGGGTACATGAACAGGCCCTCGAAGGACACGCCGCCAATCATAACGGGCAGCTCGTTGCTCCACGCCTCGCGAACCATCTCCAGCTGCGGCTTGGGCGCCACACAGTCCTCCATCACGTACGGCTCCTGGGTGGGTCCAAAGGCGTAGATCAGTCCGTTGCGCCGATCCTCAGGCGTGAGCAGGCTGTGATTCACCAGATCATACGGCGCCAGGCCGCGCAGATGCTCCAAGACCTGCCGATCCTCGTTCTCCCCCTTGTAGCCATGGGCTTTGGCCAGGCGGTAGGCGAAGTCCACGGGCGGCGTGTTCGCCCAGTAGTTGTGCAGGGTGCCGGACATGGGGATCGCCTTGTGGAAGAGGCCGCGCGTCTGCTCCGTGCACATCATGTAGTGGGTGGAGCAGCCGCCGGCGCTCTCCCCGAACACCGTTATGTTGTTGACGTCGCCATTGAAGTGGGAAATGTACTTGTTGACCCACTTAATGGCCAGCACCTGGTCCTTGAGGCCCGCATTGCCCGGCACCTCCAGGCTGGGATCCTTCAGGCTGAGAAAGCCTTTCGCAAAGAGACAAAGCGAATTGAAAGCGAGAGTTACGAAAGAACTGAGACTTTACCCCCATTCTGATAGCAAAGATTGCCCGCTCACCTAACGAATCCACGCGATAGTTGAGTGTCACGAGTATGACATCTTTGGCCATAAAGTAGTCGGGCGCGTAGGCCTCGCGGGTGGCTTCGCCTATGGAGAACGCCCCGCCATAGATGTAGACCATGACCGGCAGGGGCCTTGCGCTCTTCAACTGTTATCGAAACGTTATCAATCCATCTAAGAGATATCGGACGGCATTATCACCTGCTTGGCGTACACGTTGAGGTAGAGGCAGTCCTCGCTTCCCTCCACAGCGCCTGTCAGCAGGCCCTTCTGCACGGGCTTCGCGCCATAGTGGCTGCAGTCCAGGACGCCCGACCAGGGCTCAGCTGGCTGCGGCGCCTTGAAGCGCAGCTCGCCCAGCGGCGGCTTGGCAAAGGGCAGCCGCTCGAAGCTGTAGTAGACGTCGTCGTACAGACTGCGACGCTTCACGCCTCTTATCTGGCCCATGGGCAGGCAAATTTCACAGGTCTCCAAGCTAACCCAAAGAATGCGCATAATTAGTGCTCAAAGGGCAGCAGCTGAAGATGAAGAAGGAGAACGCACCTCTGTGACATAGCAACTTCACGTCCGATCGCTCCGAGTGTCGGCGCTCGACTGAAAGGCGCGTCGGATGCGAGGCAAGCTAAGAAGCGGGCGTCGCTAAGAGGCGAGCGTAGCTGCGAGGCGAGCGTCGCTGAGAGGCCAACGTCGCTGAGAGGCGAGTGTTGCTGCGAGGCGACCGTCGCTGAGAGACGAGTGTTGCTGCAAGGCGACCGTCGCTGAGAGACGAGCGTCGCTGCGAGGCGTTCGTCGCTGAGAGACGAACGTCGCTGAGAGGCGAGCGTCGCTGAGAGGCGAGTGTTGCTGCGAGTCGACCGTCGCTGAGAGACGAGCGTCGCTGAGAGGCGAGCGTCGCTAAGAGGCGAACGTCGCTGAAAGACGAACGTCGCTGAGAGACGAACGTCGCTGAGAGGCGAGTGTTGCTGCGAGGCGAACGTCGCCGAGAGACGAGGCGAGCGTCGCCGAAGAGCTACAGTCGTGGCTGTAAAAGCGAGCACACCAAATTCTAATCTTATTCTAATCGCTTATTATGATAGAGTCTATATTTGCGCTGTTGGCCAAACAATTGTTTTTTACAGCTCAAATTGCACTTGGTATCTCAGCTTATCTACGATCCGGCCAGATTTTGTTTAAATGGTCTCTAATCCGGCATTCCTATAAAGCTGATCGTAAAACTTCAGTTTCCAGCGCTCCGGCAGCGGCATGAACTTGAGCTCCTCGTTGATATTGAGGCACATGATGGGCTCCTCGCGGGCGACGGGCTGCCAGTCGACCAGCGACTTGGTCAGCGGCCCGTTGGGATTGGAGCTACGAGCGAACTCCGTGAGCAGCGCGACAAAGCGACAGATGGCCGTGTACTCCGGCCGAGACTTGTCCAGCTTGAACGTGGCGGGTATCTTGAAGAGATAGCACAGCTCGTCCGCATGCGTAACGCCGCGCATCTCCGGCCCGTGATAGCGAATCCGGTAGAAATTGAAGTCGGGCGAATCAAAATTGAAGCGGTAGAGGTAATTGTTGGCCTGGCTATAGGCCAGTCGGGCCTGGATCATGCGCTGCATGTAGTGCAACGTGTTGAGGGTGAAGATCTCGACGATACGTTGGAAATGCTCCGTGGTCAGCTCCGAGCTGTGCACGCCGCAGAATTTCCTCAGCAGCGTCTGGCCCAGGTGGCGGCACGTGGAGGGCTCGCAGTGCCTCAGTATGGTGCGGGGAAGGACGTATTCCGGCCGCTGCTGGAGGGCTTTCAGCAACGCGGGATCCTTCTTCATGTTGAGGAACGGACTGAACAGACCCTCCTCGCTAGTGCAGCCCAGCATGATGGGCAGCCGGTTGCTCCACGCAGTTCTCTGCAACACCCGCGGCTCGTCCAGCAGCACGGCGGAGGGCGTGGCATAGTGCTCCACGCGGGGCAGGAACAGGGGATACCCGGAGCTGCCCAAGCGGTCGTACAGAGGCCGAGAGTCGGGCACGTTCAAGACATTCGGATCGGCCGAATTGATGAAGTTGAACACGTCGACATCCTTGTTCTCCCCCTCGTAGCCCAGCTGCTTGGCGAAGTTGTACTCGACGTCGGGAAAGGTGCAAGTCTCGGGATAGAAGCCAGCCAGAAGAATGGCCTTGTCGAAGAGCCCCTCCGTCTGGGGACTCACCATCAGCATGTGGACCATGGCGCTGCCCGAGCTGTGGCCGAAGAGCGTGATGTTGTCCGGGTCGCCATTGAAGCTGGCCACGTTCGCCTTGATCCACCTGAGGGCCCGCACGACATCCTTCAGTCCTGCGTTGCCGGGTATGTCCAGCGAGGGATCTGCGAAGCTCAGGAAACCTGCGACAGTTCAGTACGGGCGTATCCATTTCAATGCATACCCACTATACCCACCGAAAGGCCCCACCCGGTAGCAGATGCTGATGTAGACGACCTGCTCGCGCATCAGATAGTCGGGGGCGAACAGGCGCCGAGACGGATCCCCGTTCTTGAAGGCTCCGCCGTGCACGTAGACCATCACGGGCAGCGGCTTCTCGCTGCTCAGCTACAGTCGACAGATCTTTTAGTCTTGACTCCGATTAGCTATCGCTCCACTTACGCTCTTCACGGCGATGTTGAGGTAGAGGCAGTCCTCGCTGCCCTCCAGCTGCTGGGAAAGGCTGGCCACCTGCAGGCACTTATCCCTCGGCTCGGTGCAGTCGAGTATGCCCTGCCAGGGCTTCGCGGCCTGCGGCTCCTTGAAGCGCAGCTCTCCCAGCGGCGGCTGGGCATAGGGTATGCCATCGAAGCTGAAGAATTGCTCGCCGTAGAGCGCGGTGATCAGAGAGCCGCGCACCTGGCCGTGGGTGGTTTGCACCACCGGCGAAGAGTCGGAGCCGCGGTTTAGATTTCGGTTAGTCATCGGGAGTGTTCGGTTTTATTTCGGCTCTCACAAGCCCGTCGGCGTTGACTAATGGCAGAAGAGCCAGAGCTTTTCTCTTATAAAGGGGTGAAGCGAATGGTGGAATTTGCGTCATGTGGTGAAATTACTCCGCGTGGTGAAATTAGTCAGAAGTTATGAGTAGCCCGCCTGGCGTCGACTCTTGGACAAGTTTGCTGCTCTCTCTCTCTCTCTCTCTCCCATTCCCGCTCTTCCTTATGATATGCCCAAACTGCACTTATCTCTAATTAACTGTAAATTTTTAAATAAAAAGCACAAATAAAAGTTGTTTTTTGGCAGAAGCAGGCAGATAACCAAACCAAAATCTAGATAAAGCTTTTTACTTGACGACCAAAGTATACTAGAAGCTCTTACTAAATGTTTAATTAGTTATTAGTTAAAGAAACCACAAGCTGTGACCTTGACCTTGACCTAATGAAAGCAAGAGTTAAATGGTCTCCACTTCAGCCGCCTGATATAGCTGCTCGTAGAACTGGAGCTCCCCGCTCTCGGGCTGTGGGATTAGCTTCAGCTCCTCGCTGATATTGAGGCACATGGTGGGTCCGTCTCGGGCGTGGGGCTGCCAATCGACCAGGGACTCGGTAAGCGGTCCATTGGGGTTGGAGCTGCGCGCGAATTGCGTGAACAGGCCGATGAAGCGACAGATGGCCGTGTACTCCGGCCGGGACTTGTCCACCTTGAACGTGGTGGGCAGCCGGAAGAGATAGCCCAGCTCGTCCGCATGCAGGACCCCACGACTGCCCGGGCCGAGAAAGCGCGCGCGGTACAAGTTGAAGTCGGGCGAATCGAAGTCGAAACGGTACAGGTAAGTCTCGGCCTGGCCGTAAGCCTGGCGGGCCGAGAGAAGGCGCTGCTGGCAATGCAGCAGGTTGTGCGCGTAGAGCTCGGCGATTCCGGGCACGTGCTCCTGGGTCAGGTCGGCGCTGGGCACGCCGCAGAACTTCTCGACCAGCAGCTGGCCCAGATGGCGGGCCGTGTCGGGATCGGCGAGCTGCAGCAGGGAGTAGGGCAGGAAAACTTCCGGCTGCTCCCGACACACCTTCAGCACCTCGGGATCGCCTTTCGCAAGAAACGTGGCGGAAACCACGCCCTCGCTGCTGTTGTAGCCCAGCATGATGGGCAGGCGGTTGCTCCAGGCCTTCCGCTGCAGCACGCGAGGCTCTGCCCGCAGCACGGCGAGGGGTGTGTCATAGAACTCCACGCGCGGCATAAACAAGGGGATGCTCGAGCCTCGCAAGGACTCCTCGACGGATCGGTAATCCGACCTGAGAAGTTGCTCGGGATCTGCAGCATTGAGAAAGTCGAAGACATCCCGATCGACGTTCTCGCCTTCGTAGCCCAGGTGCCTGGCCGTCCGAAACTCCACGTCCGCGCGGGAGTACGTTTCGGGCATAAGGCCGGCCATGAGGATGGCCTTATCGAAGAGCCCCTCCGCCTGGGGGCTCACCATCAGCATGTGGATCATGGAGCCGCCCGAGCTGTGGCCGAAGAGCGTGACGTTGTTCGGGTCGCCATTGAAGCTGGCCACGTTCGCCTTGATCCACCTGAGGGCCAGCACGATGTCCTTCAATCCCGCATTGCCGGGAATGCCCAGCGAGGGATCTGCGAAGCTCAAGAAGCCTGCCAGCATTTTGGCAGCTGTGAGATTGGATTCAATGTGGAGCTACAGGTACACCCACCAAATGGACCCTGGCGGAAGCCAATGCTGGCGAGGATCACTTGCTCCCGCATGAAGTAGTCCGGTCCCAGGCCGCGCCGGCTGGCGTCTCCCGTCAAAAAGCGACCCCCGTGCACGTAGACCATCACAGGCAGGGGCCTCTCGCTGCTCAGCTGCTCAGCATAGGTCTATCAATAGGAATCCCCCTCGAATGGCCGTGGATCCTACTCACCTTCTTCGCATATATGTTCAGGTAGAGGCAGTCCTCGCTGCCCTCGAGCTGCTTGGACACGCTGCCCACTTGCAGGCCCTTAGGCTTCGGCTCGGTGCAGTCGAGTATGCCCTGCCAGGGCTCCGCGTCCTGCGGCTCCTTGAAGCGCAGCTCTCCCAGCGGCGGCTGGGCATAGGGTATCCCATCGAAGCTGTAGAATGGCTCGTCGTAGAGCGAGGTTAGCAGCGAGCCGCGCACCTGGCCGTGGGTGGTCTGCACCACCGGAGACGTCTCACCGCTGCAAGGGAAGAGGCGTTATTTCTCCTGGACTCTGCAGGCTCCGGTCCAAGTTCAACCTACTAGTCCGTTGCCATTCCGCGTGCAGCCCGAACCAAGTGCCGATAACTTCTGCAGCGGTAACTCTCAAGAGGCTTTATATGGAGCCGATTGTAAGGGCGATTAGATTATATTACGGCCAAGGAGAACCCTCTGATAAGGCTCTCCGAGCATAAAACGCAGTAAAACATAAGCCAAGAGCATAAACCGTTTACAGGGTATTCAAGGTTATCAGTTCAGTCCAAAGTAATGGCTGGACCGACCCGGAGAAGTTAGTGAGGGATTACAGACTGGGATTACTCTTTATTTGGAGGATTTAGAATTTGGAAGTTGACCCCTTCACTTATGCGTGGTCTTGTAGATGCTGTCCCAGACCTTCAGCTTGTCCAGCTCCGGCAGGTCGATGACCTTCAGCTTCTCGGCTATGTTCAGGCACTTGATGCCCTTGTCACCCAACGGCCTCCACTGGGAGCCCTTGCCGATGTTGGCCTCTACGCTGGGGCAGTTCGGGTCCGAGGTCAGGGCGAACGTGGTCAGTATGTCGATCATGCGCTCGATGGTCTGGAACTCGGCCGTGTGCTTGTCCAGCTTCCACGAGCAGTCGCCATACCATATATACGAATGATCATCGACATGGGCCACGCCCCGCATCTTATTCCCGCAGTACCGCAGACGCTGATGGTTGAACGTGGACGAGTCGAAGTCGAAGCGATACAGATACGTGGGAGCCGAGGTCTTGGAGATGCGGGCCCGGATCGTGCGGAGAATCGGATGCCAGAAGACCTTGTAGCTGGCGTACTGAAAGGGGCCAAAGTGAGAAGGAGACCCAAAGCATATATATATGTATAGGTATACCCACCTCGCAGTAGGCCTCGACGGTTTCCGGCAGCAGATCCAAGGGCTTGTCGTGGAAGTGCAAGTTCTGTATGCGCTTGCCCAGCGTGCGGGCCAGAGTTTGCGGCAGGGAACGCTTCAGCTCCAGGGGCAGCAAGTGCTCCGGATGGGCCTTCAGGCTGGTGAGCAGATACGGCGCCAAGTGCACCCGGCCGTACATCAGCAGGCCCTCGAACGAGGTGCCGCTCATGAGCGTGGGGATCTCATTGCCCCAAGCATTGGCCAGCAGCTCGACGGGATCCCGGTCGAGCACACAGTTGTGGGATATATACGGCTCGACGACGGGCCCGAACTGAAAGACGCAATCGTCCAGGTTCTCCTCTTTGCTCAGCAGATACGGCTGCACCACCTTCTCCCCGGGCAGTTCCTGCAGGAACTCCAGGACCTTGATATCCGACGCCTGGTCGATCTTCTTCATGCCCAGTTCCGCGGCCAGCCGACGCGACAAGTTGGGCACCGAACACTGCGCCCAGCAGCACAGCACGTTGCCCGACTGCATGATGGCCTTGTGGAAGAGACCCCGCGCCCTCGGGTTCAGCATATGGTAATGCACGGACGCGGCGCCGGCGCTCTCGCCAAAGGCCGTTATATTGGCGGGATCCGCGTTGAAGTTGCGCGCATTCTCGGAAATCCATTTCAGAGCCAACAGCTGATCCTTTAGGCCCGCATTGCCGGGCACCCCGGCCGCGGGATCCGCGAGGCTGAGAAAGCCGAGGGGCCCCACCCGATACGAAACGGTGATCACAGCCACATTGCGCATCATGAAGTAGTCGGGGCTGTGCAGGTCTGTGGTGGGATCGCCCTTCTCGAATCCTCCGCCGAAGAAGAACACAATCAGCGGCATCGGCGTCGCAGTATTCAACTATTTTGAGGCATGAATGGCAGATTAGGATTTATCGCTCGCGTCTCCTCATCGTCGACCCACTCACCGACTTGACATATACATTGAGGTAGAGACAATTCTCGACGCCCTCCAGCTGCTTGGTGTAGTGATTGAACTGCAGCGGCTTCTCGCCTTTCTGCCGACAGGACAGCGGCTCAATCCACGGCTTCACTGGCTCGGGCGCTTTGAAGCGGAGCGCACCCAGCGGCGGGCTAGCGTAGGGTACACGCTCGAAGCTGACGTAATCATCGTTGTAAATGCTCGTGCAGTGCTTGCCTATAACGGGCCCGCAACTTGTCACCACAACCGGGTCATAGGCCCTGCAGATGATATAATTGCAACATTACGCGATTCTTGCGCCAGCCGATCCGTGGACGTACTCACCCCGCCATGTCCAGCAATGCTCTGAGCTTCGTTCGTAGTAGCGCACGCTCTCTTTAGTTGTTTAGTTGTCGCTTGCTGGCGGCGCTCTCTTCCGGTTTTATCTAGGTAAAAACATTTATAATGCTGAAAACAAAGTCAGTTATTCGAAAGAAAGATCAGTAAAAGCTAATAAAAACCGTTTGATGTTTTGGCCGTTAGTTGCTTTGTTTTCGTCAAGTTCTCAATTTGATTAACGAAGAACTGGCAGACGGCGTACTGCTTGTTGTTGATTTTTATCAGCAAGAGCGCAAGCAAAGCTCCGTCTCTGCCGCAATCGCTGTCTGCTGCGACGCCGACGTTGCATGTGACTGACAGCTGCTTCGCTTACCAGGGCTGCAGAGATGCAATTCAAATGAATCGCAGAATTGAATAAAATTAATTAATCTCTTGGTTTTTATGTGTTAACTATAAATTCACCTTAAAAATAATATTTCAAGCCAATTACAAGTTTCGTGTTACTGCAGCCCTGGAATATTTTTTTTACATGATTCAAATGCACTTGAATATTAACTATTCTCAGCGATTAGCACTATGACAAACGAAAAGCGTTTTATCAGTCCATATATATATTTGTTGATTATTTCAATCTAGTTTATCTGCAGATAAATAAAATAAACCTTTGAATTTGCTGGCACGTGCTGGTTGGGCTCAAAGGTATATTTCACCATAAAATGCAATTATTACACTCCACAACACAGCTTAACATATTTAAGTGTGGAAAATATTGCTTAAGAAGATATACATCTCATCTCAGCTTTACTCACATTCATTCAAAAGATATATATTTATTTAATTTTCAAAAGAATAGTTTCTATTACATTGAAAGGTCATCCAGGCATAAAGCTTGATGAACCAATGCGCTCTCTTCGTTCGACGAATATAACAGCTGTTAAGCGGCACGCTCTGTTAAAGATAACGCTCTATGTTGAAGGGGAAAGAGCGAAACTCAGATTTATTCTCCATGTTAAGTTGAGAGCAAAGCAAAGCGCTCTCTGCGACAGCCGCTGAGTCACATAAGCTGCCGTTACCTTTTCTTACGTTAAAATAAATAAATAAATAGGATGAGGGTGAGAGCGAGAGAAAGAGAGAGAGGCCAGACGTTCAGAGTACGCTTACACATGTTCAATGATATATTTACAAGCAATAACACACATATGAATGTGTGAGTAAAGAAAAAAAAGTTTTGCTGCCGATCTGTCGATAGAGGGGGATGCTTAAATCTACCTGCAACGCGGCGAATATGTGTCAAATGTATTGCGGCGGACAACAGAATTGAAGCAAGCAGAGCAAACGCTTCGAAATTTATTTAATTCTGTAGTTTTTTCCCCTTGTCGACATAAGCAACTCGAACCGAATTGATACAAATACGTACATACATGGAAAGATACTCTTGCACGAGATCATAAAGAAGCAAGTCGAATGGAAGTGCACGTCGGGTTCCCCAAGCTGCTGCAGATGGGCGCCAAGTGAGTGCGGTTACAGGGTATTCGGTTAGCGGCGACTGCGAACTTGACCCAATCGGCTAATCGCATGACCTTGACTCAGCTGTATCTCTTTACGTCAACCCACAGATTCGTGGGCCACAAGGTGCAGCAGTTCCGGCTGTCCACAAGCCGGACGGATATCGTGACCACCAAATACGGCAGGGTGCGCGGCCTGCAGCGCAAGACGATCTACGACCAGGAGCTGTACTATGCTTTCGAGGGAATACCCTATGCCAAGCCGCCGGTGGGTGAGCTGCGCTTCCGGGCGCCGCAGCCGCCTGAGCCATGGAAGCACGTGCGCAACTGCACCACGTACGCGGAGAAGCCGCTGCAGCGCAACATGGTGGTCGGGCTGATTGAGGGCTCCGAGGATTGCCTCTATCTGAATGTGTATGCCAAGCAGCTGCACTCCGAGAAGCCGCTGCCCGTCATGGTGTGGATCCATGGCGGCGGATTCCAGAAGGGCGAAGCCTCCAGGGATATCTACAGTCCCGATTACTTTATGAAGCAGAACGTGGTCCTTGTGACCATCAGCTACAGGCTGGGCGCTCTGGGTAAGCTCTGGCCCGATTCACTCACTCAGCTTCCTAATCTAATGGTGTCCCTGAATAGGCTTCCTGAGCCTGAAGGATCCCAAGCTGAACGTGCCGGGCAATGCCGGCCTGAAGGATCAGGTGCAGGCTCTGCGCTGGATCAGCGAGAATATAGCCAACTTCAACGGGGATCCGAACAACATAACGCTCATGGGCGAGAGCGCGGGCGCCGCGTCCACGAACATCATGATGACGACGGAGCAGGCCCGCGGCCTGTTCCACAAGGCCATCCTGCAGTCGGGCTGCGCCCTGTCCGCCTGGGCTGAGACGCCGGATCGCAACTGGGCCCTGCGTCTGGCCCGCCAAATGGGCTACAAGGGCGCCGAGGCGGATGAGGATGTGCTCCGTTATCTGAGCAAGGCTTCGGCTCGCCAGATCGCCGCCACCGATCAGACGATTGTGACGCAGGACGAGCTGCGCAGCTTCTACCTGTTCGCCTTCGGACCCGTTGTAGAGCCGTACGAGAGCGAGGACTGTGTGGTCCCGAAGCCCCACAAGGAGATGCTGGCCAGCGCGTGGGGCAATCGCCTGCCCATCATTGTCGGCGGCAACTCGTTCGAGGGGCTCTTCTCCTACCAGCTGGTCCGCAAGGATCCCTGGGTAATGACCCACTTCGACAACATCATACCGCGCGAGGTTAGCGAGGCGAGCACGCCGGAGCACGTCGACCAGCTGGTGCGCCGCCTCAAGCAGGTTTACTTCGGGGACGAGCAGCGCCAGTGCATGGAGCTCTTCGAGGCGCTCTACATTTTCTCGCATCGCCAAATCTGGCATGATCTCCATCGGATGATCATGGCCCGTCTGACTTATGCCCCCGACACGCCCACCTACCTGTACCGCTTCGACTTCGATTCGCCGCACTTCAACCAGTTCCGTCGGCTCGTCTGTGGAGGGCGCGTGCGCGGCGTCTCGCACGGCGACGAGCTCTCCTATCTCTTCTACAATGTGCTGGCCACCAAGCTGAACAAGTCGACCATGGAGTATCGCACCATTGAGCGCATGGTGGCCATGTGGACCTCCTTTGCGGCCCACAGCGATCCCAACTGCTGGGCCACCGCCGACAGCCAGTGGTTGCCCGTCCAACAGACGCCAGATGGCGCTCACAACTGCTTCAACATCAGCGAGCAGCTGGAGATGATCGGCCTGCCCGAGGCCGCCGCTCTGGCCGTCTGGGACACCTTCTACGAGAGGGCGGCTCTCTACTGAGATTCCCCGCGTTCCCCGCGTCTATGTACAGGTGTACAAAATCCAGGTGTATGTAACTTGTGGGCCCGTTACAGCCAAATTCCTCGTCGAATTAGTTCCGATTTAAATTTAAAAATTAACTGTAATCGATGCAGTGTCGCATGAGTAAATATTTGATATTAATTTAGAATTTATATATAATAAACTTAAAATATTAAGAAAACTAATTACGAATAAATTTAATATAATAAAAAAATTTATTAATAATAGATTTAAAATATTAAAAAAATTAATTAATAATATTTTGAAAATATTAAAATAAAAATAATTCTTTAGTCAATTATTTTAGGGCTCCATAAGGAATCCCCTTCACGATCCGAAATTTCTCGAACGATTTCATCATCGAGTCTCGGTGGAGTTCAATGCAACCCTGCAATCGAATTGACTTTCTACTTCCGGTTCGTGCTTTAGTTTATTCTCCGCTTGGCAGTCAAGGCGAACAGATCACCTTTGGAGTTCGGACTTTCTGGAAGTGTACTTTATTTTTGATTTTTATTTTATTTTATTTTTTGAAGTTTTCTATAAAATTTTAAATTGTGAAAGTGAACTTATCTGAAGCTATAGAAAAGTGTGGAATCGGCCCGAAATTATGGCAGAGGTAAGCTCAACTTATTGCATATACATTCCCATTCGATATTGCGACAGCTTCAATGCAAATAAATATGAGATTATTTACTTAAATCACCCTTGCTGCAAATGCTGAAGCGTAAATATTTTCGAAAGCGTCGCGGTCGGGCGGCGTCTCATATTTTCTAAGAACTGCGCGCAGAAGCCCTTCAGCCCGTACGCACGGTGAAGA
>JABVZY010000307.1:1573789-1585942 GCA_020883555.1 Drosophila nannoptera
CGCCCGCCCTCAATCAACAATAAGCGCTTACTGTTAGAGTCAATATGTGTGTATAAGTTGACAAAAGTTTTCCCCCCTCCCCCACCCTGCCATGTTGGGGAGTTTTTTTCCACCCCTCCGCCCGTTGAGTATTTATGGGTTTCCATCAGCACTTCACGGTAGTTTCACGGATTGCATTAGCTGTTGTTGTTGCCGCCAGAAATATGCAATCGCAAGCAGCAAACACAATCTGCCACGCCCCCGAGGCGAACGAGCAGCTTAAACGGATTTCCCCCGAACATTTTGGGACTTGTTGCCTACTCCACGAATTATTCCGATATATTGAAAATAGAGCTGCGCGCACGCACAAGCCATGCTCGATTGATTGAGGCGTTCGAATGGAGTTTGAATATTTTTTTTGATAAATGTTAAAATGGGAAGGACAAGTTTGATGTATTTCAGGATGGAGACAACATTTCGATAGTTCAATATTTCGATATTTCAATATTTCGACTTATTCCGAAATATTGAAAATAGTGCTGGAGGCAGGCCAAAGCCCATGCTTGATTGATTGAAGCGTTCGAATGGAGTTTGAATATTTTTTTGACAAATCGAAAAATGTGAAGGAGAAGTTTAATACATTTCAGGATGAAGCCAACATTTTCATGTTTCGATATTTCGATATTACAATATTTCGAATTATTCCAAAATATTGAAAATAGAGCTGGGCGCACGCACAAGCCATGTTTGATTGTTCGAAGCGTTAGAAGGGAGTTTGAATATTTTTTTGATAAATGTGAAAATGGGAAATACAAGTTTAATATATTTCGGGATGAAGCCAATATTTCGATGTTTCGATATTTCGATATTTCGAATTATTCCAAAATATTGAAAATAGAGCTGAAGGCAGGCTAAGGCCATGCCTGATTGATTGAAGCGTAAGAAGGGAGTTTGAATATTTGTTTGATAAATCGAAAAATGGGAGGAATAAGTTTAATATATTTTAGGATGAAGCCAATATTTTGATAGTTCCATATTTCAATATTTCAATATTTTGAATACTTCCGATCTTATATATATTTTAGGTTGAAGTCAAGTCTGTATTATTTATTTCAAGCTCTGCTAGACAAGAGTCCCCTATATCAGCCGTTTACTATATAAATTGCTTCTGATTCAGCTTCATCTTTAATAATTGCCGTATTCAGTCTAAACTCCATGGGAGATCCTTAAATTTATGTAAATTTCTCGAGTAATGTCGGCTCTTCCTTTAGCCGCTTAACCAATTCACATAGTTGCCGGCATAATTCGGGAAAATCCCCAGTTGAAGAGTCGGAGTAAGCAGGGGGCTAATTTCGAATAGAGCTCAAGGCCATATGCCCCCCCCCCCCGCACCCAGTTCTTACCCCGACCGACTTTCGGGGCGACCACGTGCCGCGGCGATTTATTAATTAAGTTGGAAATTTTTCGGACGCGCATTTCATTTAGCTTGCATTTAAATTGGCTTTTTAATTAGCCAAGAATTAAAAACTTTTCTGTTTATGAATGCTGCGGGGCCGAGTTTGAATTGTGGCTTAAAAATGTATTAGAAAGTTTGCGCGCTTCTGCTTGAATATTGATTGTATGCTTAGCATAACTAAAAATACCAAAACACCCAAAATACGGTGCCAAAATCTCGCATTGATGGGAATTAAATATTTATAAACAATTTGCTAAACAGGGAATGAAGAGCAGAATTCCCTTCTCATCTTTTTATTTGTTGTTTTTGTTTTCTGTTTTTGGCTCCATTGAAGGAATCAAGTTGCAAATGTTTAAAGAGTTTTATTTGCCATGCATATTCATGGGCAACTTTTGCTTTAATCTCGCTCCGAAAAGTTTTCACTGCCTGGCCAAAGTTTGGAGGAAAGCGAAAATGTAATAAATGTAATTTTACAACAATTCTTTTTTTGTCTGACTTCGTCTTCTTCGTCTTCTTCTTCCCGGAGCAGTTCTTTGCAATTGTCTGCGCGCAGGCAAATGAGCATCAGCCCGGAGTGCAGCAGGGGAGAGCTCTACCCAGCTGTGAAATCCCAGCCTGGCTAAAATATCTGCTGACTTCAAAGTTTTCCTCGCAGACAAAGTAAAAAGTTTAGTTCTGATTCGCTTTGCGTTCTTTTATATATTTTTTTGGTATTTTTTCGATATTATGATGGTATATTTTTGTGCCCGAATCGTTGTTTTTTCGAGTGGATTCTTGACCAACATTTTCATTTCCGCATGCAACACGCAGACTGCGCATCCATTTCCGTTTCCGCCAGCGTCATGGGGTTATATTGCGTGCTGTCTGTCACACACTCAAACACACACACACACACCCATGCAATCTGCACATTTATTTTGTATTCTATTGCCATTTGATATTTATTGGTTTTCCCAACATTTTGTTCGCCTGACTGCAGCCAGCTCTAGAAAAATGGGACACTTTTTTAAAGTTCAACGGGTTCATTCAGAAGGCGTGGCTGGTTCAGGTAAAATAGTATCTTAAAGGGGCTCCAATATGCTGTTGCTGACTTCATTATCATGAAGTTGATTATGGTTTATGTAGCACGAAAGTTGCGCTTCAGCTGGCGCGGCTTAGAAATTTCTGATAGCAACTATTAGTTAGCGAGTCGATTGCAGTTTTCCAATTATCAGAAGCGAATAGCTCTCAGCAGCAGCTTAAAATCTCGCAAGTTTCGAGAGATTGGCCAACGTGCACAGTTATCGCAAAGTTTCGAGGAGATTAGCTCGGCCAGACTCCAGTCGTTGGCAGCTCTTAGCCGAAATATGTTCGCGCTCATCATCCTCTGGCGCACTCTGCGTATGATAAATATTGGCTTGCTTTATGTGGGCACGCGTCGAAAGTTTACTGATTGCGAGCACTTGATTGGCTTATTGATTTATGCGCCGGCGGGCCGGGGGCCGGGGGCAGCTAAGCCGAAAATATTGCATTATCCACATGTGTAGGGGCTGCAATTGTCGGTCACGTCTGGCAGTCGTCGGCTAATAAATCTGGGTCGGGGCGCCTATTGGCCGATGGCCGCAGCGGCGTTTAATAATGCGCCATTAAGTGATGCCAACAGATGTTAATCGCATGGAAATGCTGGAGATTAGGAATTATGACATTACATTAATCTCTTGCTGAATGGCAGCTCATTTATTTGGGGCTCGGTGCGCGACTCAGTTAAGCGCGAAATATGAGCGAAATGCAAACAGCTGATAAACTTGAAATCCGAACACGGCAAGGCGAACAATGCAAGCCAGGACGGCCAGGACCAAGGACTGGACTTTTGGCCTCAAAAGCGGCAAATCATGCTTAATGTGGCATTCTCGGCTTTTTTTTATTATTATTATGCTTTATTTATTTATTTTTATTTTGAGCCGGCAGCGCGAACAAGCTAAAAATTTGAAAAAAAAAAAGAGAAGGGAGGGAAGACGAAGAGCCGAAGATGGGAAGCTAACGGCTCGGCCATAAAAAAGGCAAGCGAATAAAATGAAGAAAATGGGAAACGGCAAAAGGCAAATAAAAGCCACAGAGGCGAGAAAGGACTTCACTAAGCAGCCGAAAGGAAAGATGATATAAATTTTATTGTCATGTCCGAGTAGATTAAACTAGCTGCACATGCCATGCCCACACACTCCGGGCCGGGGACCCGAGCTAAGGCCACAGCTCAGACCGGGATGAGCTCTCGGCGCCGCAAAGTATGCTGCATAAAAGGCACGAGAGATTTATGAAGAACCTGACGCGTGAGAACAAGGGTGTGTGTGTGTGTGTGTGTGGGTCCTGTGGCTGTGGTCATGTGAATCACATAGATATATATATGTATAAACATATAGCCAACCGTTGTCTGCAAAAAGTTTCATTAATTTTGACATTACGCGCTTAGGTTTTTCACTCGCTTTTGGCTATTTTTTCCTTGGCTCCTTTGTAAATTTATCTGGCCATTCAGTTTGACATGACAGCCAAATAAATAATGATTTATTTCGTTACGACTAAAGGTAAGGCTCTGCCCGAGATGCGGCCACGCCCACCTTAACGACTCTCTCACCCGGGCTCATTAAGTGTCTGGGCTTTGTTGCGGCACCGAGATGGCCTTAAACTGTCAAAATTTTAATAAATTGCCGGCTGTTATAAGATTTATAATCCGAAGAGCTGATAAACGAGTCGGCAGTCCGATCAACCCTTTCGCATTCGTTCTCAAATGGGACTATTTCGAATGTAATTGTCTAGCCAAATCATATTTCAGTTCAGGGCTCAATTAGGCGTCCTTGAGGCAGACATTAAAAAAAAAAAAGAAGGGAAAACACGGAGAGCAGCCGTAAAAATAAATGCCCAAATCCAATTTGAACCCTTCGTCTGTCCCGAGGTCTCACGGCCATTGAACAATTTATCATAATTTCGCATAAATTCTTGCGATTCAGCACAAGACAACACTCCACGAAAGGAGCCACCTGCTCCCCCTCTTCAGCTCGAATATGTATATATACATATATATACACGTCTGGCATCGAAGACAAATTACAGACAAATGTAAATTTTTGTCATTCCTCAACGATTCCCAGATGAAGGTAAGGTTTTAGACATTTTTCATGCTCAGCTGAAATCGACATAAACATCCTTCAGACCTTCCAACCTTTTTTCCTACCTTCGTTAATTGGACTTTTTCGTCATTTACATATATATATATATATATGATTGTGGCATGTCACGGCAATCGAAGTCTAATTGAATTCAATTTGAAGGGATTTGATTGACTGCTTTCCGTGGAAAACTTTTTTGCGGTGTTATTTTGAAAACTTTTGACGAATTCCCGATATAAGCTGATGTCATTTCTATTCATTAACTTTGCCGACTTTAACTTCAGGCTCTTTGTCTTGGGTAAACTCGAGTAATTAATGCAAATAAACGAGGTAAACAGCGCAGAGGCTTAATTACAAATGGCGTCGTTGGCTTGTAGGAGAAGCAAATAGAGTAATCAAGGGGGGCAAATACCCTAGAAACTGCGGCAGCAGCGGCAGCAGGAACTGCTAACATAACTGTAACTGTTATCGCGGCAGATATTTGGGGGCTTAACCGAGCGGAATCTAAAGTTCTAATGGGCCTTATTTGCTTGGCAAAAATATTAAGTATACGCATTGGTGAACGTCGGGCTGTTAATTGATTTTCGAGTCAACTTCAGATTGTGTAAAACCGGGTTGATTGACTGGCTGACTGACTTGGCTGGCTGTTGGACGGACGAGCAAACGGCGTGGCCCTGTGGCTGATGCCTTGACAGCACGTGAAGACATTCGCCCTCCTCAGCGCAGTTAGACAATTGAATTTCACAGTTCTACGAGCGGTTCGAAAGGAACGCCATCGCGCTTCCATTTCGGCTGGTGGGCTGACGGGCTCTGGCCGGGAGGCGTGGCATGACTGTCGATGATAGCTTCCATTAGAGCCTCCCGCTGCTATCCGGCACACAGCTCGACAGCGCTGAAGCTCGCCAGCTCGGCAGTTCTTTAGCTCCCCAGCTATCCAGCTCCCAGCTCTCCCGTTCTCCCGCTCTCCCGCTCTCTCGCTCTCAGCTTTCGCGTTCGCTCTTTGCTCCGTGCCGTGCTTCCTGTTATTTTTGCGTTCGCTTTGCGCCTTAATTAAAATGTAATTAACTGGCACGTCGAACGCGGGCTATTGCAGCTCTTAGCCAGATGCACCGAATGATTGACTGACGTTGCGTCCGGGCAACTGACAGCCACTTCTTTTATACAAGTTAGTTAACTGAAGCCCCAAAGATGTTTCCGTTTTTGGTTTCTATAATCTAATTGCTGGCTGTGCAGCAAATTGGTTTCGTTTATGACTGGAGTGCTGGCACTCGACGTGGCCCCATCCACCCATCGATTGCTTAAATTCCAATCATGACGTTTGAAGCTCATTAATTTTCAAGAGCTCAGACGCTTACCGAATGTATATATCCGATATGGAAATCAGCGCGGGACAGTGGACCAAAAATATATTTCAATAAAAATAAATCTCTTAAAAATAAATATATATATTTCTAGAGCTGAAAAGAAGAAACGAAGTAATTATGATATATAAAATCTGAAATCGCAGTCTATTGTGAATAGATGCCATCAATTATGGGTAGCAAAAAATCGTATTCAGTCCACTGTGCAATCGACTTTTGTCATAATGCTCGAAATAGAAATATATTTATATTGGTTTTATATAATCAGCAGTCACAGACATGAATTGGACGTCGACGAGGACGGGCCCAGGGACGGCTAGGCACAGACAGACAATAGGGCTATTCGTTTTTGCATAAATTTGGCCACTTTGTGTCGGTTCTTTGGCACTTTGTGTCCCCCGCTTCCCCTCACTCCGGCTGCTTCTTTTTTCTTTTTTTGAGCTGCTCGGCAAATTCTTAGGCGTCTGAAAAATGTCGAAACATTTGTCCATTTGCGCGATATGGATAGGAAGGAGCAAACCAAAGAGCAGAAAGGAAAAAATTTATATCTCTATACACACACACATACATACTTATACATATAAAAATGCGAAGAACGAAAAGTGAAAACTTTGGGAAAAGCTGACCCTTTTCCGACATGGTCGCCGGTAGCCTTTGGGATTAGTGTGTATCTCTGAGGGCGGGGCAAGGCTGAAGAAAAATTGAAGCACGTTAGCCCAGACCATTTTCATGCCGCTTACCGCTCACCGCTCACCGCTCACCGCTTGCCAATTTATTCAAATGCCTCGCAAAGTGCTAAATAAACAAGACTGAAAAATGCCTAGGCAACACGCGGGGGGAGATTGCGGGGTGGCTGGTGCAGCGGCAGGCTAAAATTTTCCCGGCCATGTGCGTCATTTTTCTTGGTCTTAGTCGCAGAAGCCGACTGATAGAAAGAGATGGAAGTGCGAAGCCGAACGGGCCTCGCACTCGCACTCGCTGTGGAACACGCACTCACCTTGTATGGGCACATAAATATTTAGATAAAGACAATCCTCTGATTGATTCTGCAGATAGGGCAGCAAGCGCTTCAGATACTCCAAACGGCCCTTGGGCATGCGCTCCATGGCGGCGGTCTCGTTGTGGATGTCCGGCAGGCGCTGCGGACAGACCGGGCTGAATCTGAAAGACATCGAAAATTGGATGAGAAATTTGTGGCTTAAATGCAAAACTTTGCTAAGCCCGTTGTAAATGGGTAAAGGAGACTATAAGCCTATCAGGGGGAGACGTTGGGGCTCCCCCGAAGGATATACCGATTGCCCCATGGTGTTGCATTGTAGAGTATCTCCTGGGCGGGCATTTCCGCTGCTTGTTATGCAGAATCGCGAAGCGGAGACAATTTTTTATAGAAGACCTTATAAACAGATTAATTTAGTTTGCATTTCGTGTAATCTGTGCCGTCGAGTCGCATCGTCGGTTTTGTCTTGGGGCCGTAACAACTTTTTGATTTGAGCTGACAAAGTTTTTGGCGCTCTAATTTATTTGGGTCAAAGCTTATTTTGGTTGCCTCCGAAATTGGTTTTCGATTTTACTGCCCCGCTCCCCCCCGTCTGGCTGAGCCTTTATCTACTTTCGTCTGCTACTCCATCAGCAACATTTGCTGCAATTCTCTGCCGTGCTTGGCCATGTCATGCAAATGCCATTTTGTCCTTGTGCTCATTTATGACTGGCTTTATGGCACGTTCCGCCTTTCCATTGGATGTCAGCTTGTGCCTTGAACCCGCTTCAAATTCCTAGTATTATTTGTTTTTAATCTGCCGTGTGACAGACATCATGCCGTATAGCCCCGAGCTAGCCAAAAACGATCCGAAAACTCGTTGTTTGTGTTCAATATGCTAGCCAATTGCACTTTGCCGAGTGTTTGGCCCGCAAATTGTGGCCAACAGAGAGAGCGAGGGGGGATATTTGCAAATATCTGATGGGCTTATTGCCAGCTTTTGGCTTAAATTTGACATTCAATTTCAATTGCCCGAAATGCATTCAACTAATCTATATAATTATATATAATATCTGTTATGCGAGAAGCTTCTGTTCCACTTTCTACGGAATCTTGAGGCTTAACTCTGCTTAACATAATTCTTTTGTTTGCCTTTCTTTGATGAGAATTTCTCTCATTTCGACAGGTAATTCCCTGTGAAGTCATTTTATATATTTTTTGTATCTTTTTTTGTTCCGAATTCTAAGGAAATCTAATTTCGTTGAGTGCACTTGTCTATACTCCCTCTCTCTCTCTGGCTCAACCCATTTAGGTTTGAGCCATTTGTAAGGCGGGTTTTCTGCAGTCAACATCAAATTGCCGTAAAGCGAAAATCAATGTAGGCATTAAAAATTTTCCCTTCCGGGCCGCATATCTATGCGCGTTGAGGGTTCATTAACGATCCAAGCATTAACTTTGATGGCATTGCGAAATGAGAATTTATTTGATTTAATTTTTGCTGTGTTTTTGTGCGGAAGTATATTTAATGTTTTTTTCTTTTTTTTTCGACGCTTTTATTATATATTTTTGCACCGCGGGCCGTGACCCATTGACCCCAAAGAGCATTTTAATGGGCACTTGTGGTGGTCGTGCGACTGCCATAATAATCATTAATTTTATGGTTAAACAATAAGGCAGGTAATAAAAGTTTAATTTTTGGCTTCGCCTCGCGCACTCGCCGCTAAATGGCCAGAAAGAAGCTGTTGCCCAGCGACAACTCGGTCCGAGAATAAAAGACAGGATAAGAATGGCAAAAAAAAACGAGGGAAAATATACTTAAAATAATGAAAGTGAAAAGTTTGAATGGCAGCAGTTACCAGAGCCAGTTGCTGTTTTCCTTGTTTTTCCGCTCAGCAGCCAGGTGACACGCACCACGCCCCCAGCCCCCGCCTCCCGCCTCCCAGCTGCCAACCACTAACCGGCAATCCACCCACTCGACCTCGCTGTCGAACTCTCTGCACCAGCTTCAGCTCGTAAAAGCCACATTTTGAATTTTTAATGCTCGCCCGCAACCCCATCGAGTGCTGTCCTGTAGCTTCGTGGAAATGTGCTCGGCTCTCAAGTGGATGCGATCTTGTTTATGTGACTTTTGTGTGTCCCGCAAGCCACTGCAGCCCAGCGTGCCTCTTATGGAGCTGCTCTGATAAGCCGGCTCGAGCAGCAAGAGTAATGGGCATTAAGCTTATAAAATGGCCGGGTCAATTGAGGTCACGCCGTCTGGGTGGGTTACAGCCAAACAGACAGGGGTCGGGGGCCAGTCCTAGTGACTGCCGAGATTTTAACAACATTCGATAAAGGGCCCCGAATGCGATGAGTTCACAACTCTGTAAAGTTTTCGACACTCTTGTCAGGGCTTATGCCATATAAACTTTAGCCACACGGAGTGGAGTTGGGGCATAGCCTTGGCAGAGCATATATGCGGCGATTCGATAACTCTTTCTCAGTCAGATCCCCATGGAATACGAAAACTTTAGCATACTTCATGGGGGAGCTATAACCAAGGCAGAGTGTATATGCGGCGATTCGATAGCTTTCAGGGTAAACTGTTCCTTCTATGGGTATTTGGGGAACGATCCCCATTGTATACAAAAACTATAGCATACTTAAAGGGGCTGTTATATAGACATATATTTTCTAGCACCTTAAGGGTAAACTGTTCCCACTATGGATATTTGGGGAGCGATCCCCATTGAATACAAAAACTATAGCATACTTAATGGGGCTGTTATATATATAAATATATTTTCTAGCACCTTAAGGGTAAACTGTTCCTACTTTGGATATCTGGGGAACAAAAACTATAGCATACTTCATGGGGAAGCTGTAACCAAGGCAGAGTGTATATGCGGCGATTCGATAACTCTCAGGGTAAACTGTTCCCACTATGGATATTTGGGGAACGATCCCTACTGTATACAAAAACTATAGCATACTTCATGGGGGAGCTATAACTCAGGCAGACCATATATGCGATGATTCGATAACTCTCAGGGTAAACTGTTCCCACTATGGACATTTGGGGAACGATCCCCATCGAATGCAAAAACTATAGCATACTTTATGGGGCTGTTATACATAAATAAATTTTCTAGCACCTTAAGGGTAAACTGTTCCTTCTATATATATTTGGGGAACGCTCCCCATTGAATGCAAAAACTATAGCATACTTAATAGGGCTGTTATATATATATTTTTTTTTTCTAGCACCTTAACCTAATCTTGGGGGACCTCTGGCATCACAATCGCCACAACACCAGCTTTGACAGGTTGGCAAAGCAAAACACAACACACACTCACACACACACCCCTTGCCGGCAACATAAAGCTTTGACTGGCTGGCCCGCCCTTTGACGCCCCCTTCTGGAGCGAGCAGCTGCAATAGTCGGTTCTGAAATATATTTTTTGAAGCACTTTGCACTTTGGGCTTTGGCTCTTAACGCAAGGATTATGAACAGCAAGCGGATTAGCAGCGGCAAGGCGTGTGTCCCGGCAGTGCCACGCCCACAAGTGGCCGCCCATTCCTTTTAAATCAGGTGTAAAAATCAAAAGGCGAGAGTTTTATGCGGCGAAATAAAAACAAACGCCGGAAAATTAAGCTTAAGGTAAAAGCTTCGGCTAACGGATTCATTAATAAAAAAAGCACATTAATGAGTGGCCCACTTGAGGGCTTACTCTCCTGCAGAGAGAGTGGAGGGGGGGATATATGAAAGGGAGAGCGAAAATATATTTGTGCCCATCATTAAAAACGTTAATTCCAATTTGAGACTCAAGTGCGGTGCGCAAGTCAAGCCGCAAAGCTGGGTTAAGGGGCGTGCCACCAGCAGTCGCCCCGCCCACACACACACACACACACACACGCATCGCACAGCATCGTGGCGGGGCTGTTGCATAAATTGCCGTTGCCCAAGGTGCTTGTTGTTGTAGTTGTTGTGCTGTAAATGAAATTGCGAAAATTCATTTTAAATTGGATTTTATTTAATTTGACTGCGGCGGCAAAGCTTTATGCGTGAACAGCAGAGGCGATGGGCGTGGCACGGTCGCTCCGACTGCCAATCTAATTTGTGAGCAGGTAGCTCCCAGCACAACTAGAGCAGGCCAGAGGATGGGACAGGAGAGGGGGAGAGCGGGAGGCAGCGACTTCTGCGAATCTTCCGCTCTGTTGGCCGCAGGTAAAATTAATCTATTTTGCTCGACGTGGTCGCAATGTCGCATATCATTTTCGGTATAGCCCACGCCCAGACGTACCCAGCCACCCACTCTGCCGCCCCCTCCCCCCTCCTCCCGTTCATATCTATATAAATATCTCGGGTTGGCCGCTCTCTCGGGCGCATGCATTTTTCCGCTTGGCTGAGATTATGCTTCTGTTTGATGTATTTAAGCCCAAAGCAGGCCAACTGCTCCGAGCACCTCAGCCAGAGTCCTTGCCACGTTTATGCGTGTGGCAACGGGCCTGCCGCCACCTGCTGTCCGGTCTGCGGGGCCATGATCCGTGCCAACTCCTTGCCTCGGCCAGACGACATGCCGAATTGCACGTGTCTGTCCTCTGTCCTGTGTCCCGTGTCCTGCGTGACCTGTTTGCTTCTGGCCACGTGATTTATATGCGTGTCGTGTTTTTATTTTCCACGAATTCTAAGACATTGTTTGTTTTCCTCTAGAAGATTAAAATCTACGCGCCTGATGGCTTGTGGAAAATGATAAGCGATAGGCTGCGCTTTTCCTGAGAGGAAAATTGCGAAGATCTGGCCGAATGCCGGACTGGGCTCTATAGAGAGGCGCAGAAATTATGAGAAAATTTAGAATTCTAATTGGAATTCTATTTTCAGTTAACGATTGGGCATTCCCGTTAGTGTCAAGCGTTTGGCCATAAACTCGTATTATATTCAACGCGAAGCTAATAAGCCGCAGGTCTCAGGCCAAAGCGATTGGCAGTCGGCAGGTGCCGGCATGACGAATCCGCTTTCGCATTTGGCTAATGATCTTTTGTACCTGCTGTATTAGGCCGTCTGTCCGACAGTCCGATGATGGCCCAAACAGCTTTATTACGCTGACGTGCTGAAAAATCTGTGGCACATTACTCAAGGAGTTTATTGGCCTGCCAGGCCCGAGCTGTCAACAGGCCCGCCGGCAATGCCGGCCTGACAAATAAAGACGCGACCCCGCCTCCGTGCCGGCTGCCCACGACAGCTAAAGATGACGACGCGA
>JABVZY010000307.1:1741643-1753926 GCA_020883555.1 Drosophila nannoptera
TGCTCTAATATCGCTTTAAATATACTCTTTAATTTGAGAGATCGATTTGCTTCCATGTGAGCAGCTCAGCTGGCAGGTTTAGGAAGAAGAGATGCAGCATAAAGAGCAAGAGAGCTTCACTCAATTTATACGTGTAAAGGGAAGCATAAGGAGGACTCATAAAAGATGAGAAGAAGCTTATAGCAAGAATAAACAAAAACAAGCGCAATAGAACTTCGTCTTTCTCTTTTCACAGAGCAACAATTCATACGCAGCCCAGCCGGCGCCCGTTATTCACCGCTGTGGTGAAACTGTGCTGTGTTGAGATTGTGCGTGGTGAATCTGATTGCATATGAATGCAAAAGCGAGCAATTAAACTCTTGCGCGTCATAAATAAGCTTTTTTCTTGTGAATAGTTCTTTTTTTTCTGCACCCTTCTCAGTTTGCAACTTGCTGTCATGACGTCACAGCAGCAGGCAGAGGAAGTCGTGTGCAGCTGCTAGCTAGTATATAGGCGATTGCCTATATACATGGTTTTCCCGTGCAAATAACGCATGCATACGATATAAATTTACACATATTACAACAAAGATAAACAATTCTTCAGCTTATAACAACAAATGGTGTTGCCTTTGCTCAGCTGTTAAATGTATATGGCTTTTATTTTCGTCATTAAATTTTGATGAGTTGTTTATTGACTCTGCGAGGAATGTCAGATGAATGGACCGAAATCTACGCTGCAGGTAAATCGAAATAGCCATATATATATTCCACATAGAGACAGTTCAAGACTAACTAATTGAATTATTAGCAGCCCAATTCAGCGCGTGCCAAGCGGCATGAATCAGTATCTATTCGTCGGGTCTATCCCACAAAAAATTTACAACTTCCAACAGCTCTTCGCAGAGCTGCCGATAAGATAGGAAAGGCGCGTGAGTCACCGGGAAGAACAGACCAGACAAGAACGCACGCGAAGTGCTTTTTGGCACAAATTGGCATTAAGTGTTAATTATTGCGTTCTCTTACCTTTGACCACCTTCACTTTGTCCAGCTTGAGGGTCACTTTGCCCGACATTATCTGGCCCGCAAAGTAGGTGCCATGCGGATTGTTATCGAAGTCGATGATGCAGGTGACGCCCATTCTGATCAGATCAATCGCCTGCGCTATCTGGCCGATAATTCTCAATGTTTGTCAATGTTTCTATATCGGCGGCACCGATTCGCCGCGATTCGCACTTGTCGCTATCGGGATCCAAAACACAACTGATTGAATTGTAATTAAGACCCCAGCGATTTGCCGTTTTGCGTCCCAACAAGTTTGGCAAGCTCCGAACGTCTGCCGCCGCACGTTTGAAACGAACTGGAAATGGAACAAACTTTCGCGCGCTCTCCGTTTCCTCCCCTTTAGCATGACCATTTTTTTATCTTATCGCCGTGTCAACTGTAAATTCAGCATATCGCCCAAATGCAGTGCCCGGAGGGAGGGAAGGTCTATTGGTTTGGTGGAAAAATAAATAGTTTATCAAATTTCAGCTAAATCGGGATTCGGGCGAATGCATTTCAACGAGCTTCCTAATGCTTTTATTCGATATCTATGTTTCTATGATAGGAAATAAAATAATTCAAAAATGCTTAAAATATATATTTGTATATATATTCAAAATTAAAAAGAGAAAATATGATTATAATATTATTGTGGAAAATAAAAAAAATAATAATAATAAATAAATTTATGAATAAATAAAAAATTAAATTAAATAAATTTACAAGATTTCTATTTATGCAATTAATATAATTTTTTTATTAATTGGAAGAGCAATAATTTAAAATAAGTTTACCAGATTTCTATTTACGCTATTAATATAATTTTTTTATTAATTGGAACAGCAATAATTTAAAATAAATTCACAAGATTTTTATTCAAGCAATTAATATAATTTTTTTTATTAATTCGAACAGCAATCGCAATGATAATAACAAATGAAAACTTAGCTCGCTCATTTTTATATATATCTAACCTATATAATCTAATCTTGCTCTGTTTTTGTGTTGTTAAATTTCTTTCATTTTTATTTGTCATATGATTTTTGTGCGTGAGTAAATATTTGGATCCCTTGGAGAGATCAGATGATCTAAGCGAACGTAAACAAAGTCTTATAATAAATTATAATGCATTTTCCGTAAAACTAAAATATAAACCAGGTTCGCTCTCTTCCTCCCCCTCCCTCTTTCTCTCTCCCGCTTTCTCGCATACTCAGATCCACGTGGTGCGATCTGTGGCTGCGGGCTTGCCTCTGGAGCTGCTCTGCCCATGGAACACGGCGTAGAGCGGGGTGAAAGTGCAGTTTTCCTTCGCCTGCGTCAACGATGGACTGAACTCCTTGATCTTCCTCTGGCTGGCTGAAGGCTTAACGCTGGACTTGACGGGTCCCACGCGGATGTGCACGGCTTCGGCATAGCTGGGCGGCTCTGGAAGACGAGCATAGTCAAGTCGGAGCTACAGGTAAGGCTAATCGAGTGGACCCACCTATGTTGCCATCGGCTGCCCAGGGGCTGGCAGCGGGCGTTACGGCCGCAGCCGCTGCCTCGTCCAGCAGGACCAGCGCCTTCTCGTCCACCTGCTGGGCCACCACCTCCACCTCGACTGGCTTGGAGCGTGGCTGTTGGGTCTGCTGCCGGATCAGCGGCACGTTGCCTATGGTCACGGGCATGTGCACGCGCTCGTTGATGTGCCAGCCCTTGAGCTTGGCTTCGACGACCACCTGGTAGGCAATCTGTATGATCCGGCATAGGTCGAAGCAGGTGGGCGGCGTGGCGGGCACGGCCAGCTCACAGGTTAGCTCCTTCGTGCACTTGTCCGTCACGCCCTCGCTCTGCGTCCTGCTCACCACGAAACGCTCGGTGATGGTGTCCACGCTGTGCTGGCTGTAGTAGAGCACCATCATGACCAGACTGACCTCGATCTGCTCCACCCGAACGTGGCTGTTGTTGGTGATCTGGACACCCACGGGTATGCTCTGGCCGGGCACAAAGCCGCGCTGCGGCAGCGACAGCTGCAGCCGCAACGGCGCCGAGCGGCAGGGCCAGCAGTTGTAGGTCTTCTTGTCCTCCGACTGGGCAGGAGTCTGCAGAATATAGCAATGGCTTTAAGTGGTTTGATCCGGACTTGATGGGCCCGTGCTCCCGACTTACGTTCAGGAATAGCCCCTCCCTGTTGAGATCCATCACCTTCAGCACGGTGAAGGGGCGCGAGTAGGTCTGATCGAATTTCCAGGGCCTGATGAGCTTCACGCTCACCATGTAGCGCACTCGCCCGTGCGTGCCCTCAAAGGAGGAGGGGCAGACGGCGGGGATTTGGCAGGCGAAGTGGTAGACATGACTGCCAGGCTTAAGCGTCGAATCTAGAGAATCAATCAGCTCTATATCAATATATATGCTCAGATCATTCACCATGCTCACTCTCTCCCCCGGCGGCTGCCAGGAGATCAACTTTGGAGCGGATGTACTCCTCGTATCCACTGTAGCCGGCGTTCGAGTCGTCCAGGTTGTCGTCGTCGCCGCTCCAGGAGGTCATGGCGAAGCCTTTTATCTTCAGGACAATGGCTGTAAGTTTATATTATTTATTTAAAATTTATAATAAATAAATATTATTTATTTTTTTATAATAATAAAATTATAAATTAAAAATTTATTTAGTATAAAGAAAAATAATTATCTTGCCTCTCCAAGTATTTTTATACAAATAAATATTTTTATTTATAATATATAATAAATAAAAATTATATATTTTTTTTAAATAATAAAAGTATAAATTAAAAATGTATTTAGTATAAGGAAAATTTATTATCTTGTCTTAGATAATGATATGTAATTGTAGATAGCCGAAAATTCCTCTGATAAGAGCCTTACAGGCATTGCCAAAAGTATGCCCACAGCTGCACTTCCCACACTTAATTAAGTATATTATAATCATAGGCTCACCCTTGACCTGCTTCTCCTTATCCGAATTGAGGGTTACACTGCCCGAAATCACTTGGCCCGCATAGTAAATGCCAAACGGATTGTCCTTGAAATTGATTTCGCAGCTGAAAACCATTTTCCTCCCGCCAAAATACAAAAAAAAAATCTCTTTGGCTTGTCTTACGAATTGTCTGCGGCTCGCTTAGCTGGCAAAAGTCGCACTGAATATAAAACAACATTCTTTTTTTTTCCAATCTAACGACGGACAGGAATTGACATGGCCTTTATCTTATCAATAAAAATATATTAGAATTAGGTGTTTATTTATAATAAGAAATGAGCATAAAAACTGTAAAATTACATATGACAGGTGACCCCTAAGAAGAGCCGAAAAAATTGAAATAAAAATTTTATAAAATTTGATATATATTATATAATATATATAGATCTGTTAATATGGAAAAGGGAATTTATAGACAGAATTTATATAGAATTTATCTTATAGAACTTAAAGATCTCAATAGTTCAGAGATTTCCATTGTGAAACAGCTGCTCGAAGCCGTCACGGCCCGATGCCTTGCCAGATTAGAGTTCTCATATGCCCACCCACACACACACATATATACATATATCTATATGTAAATCCAAATACATGTTGGCTGTCAGATAAGATAGCACTCGCACTTGTTATATCATGTTAGTAGCCCTCGGAATAAGGCGCTGGATCAGTTAACGTTTTGCCACGAACGGGTTCGGGTAGCTCCACAGCGGCCGTTTGGCATCGCTGCAACAATAACAACAACAAGAACTGGAAGAATAGCTAGTAGAAGCCACAATCATGGCCAACGATTGCCAGATCACATTCGATCAGAACGAACATGGAACCTACTTTACGGGCCAGGTGGTGACCGGCAAGGTGATAGTCAATTTGAATAAGACCAAAAAGCTGCGAGGTATGTGAACGAGGTAAAGGAGGGGTAACTGAAATCCATATCACGGAGACCATGTCGTATACGTTATCTAATCTGTGCCTGTGCATTCGCTTTCCATGTTTATCTCTCTCCCTGTTTTCGTTTTGTTTTGCTTTGCTTTCCTTCGTCGCATTCGCATAAGGCCGAAAAGAAGAAGAGCGAGAGTAGGGGTACCGGGGCTCCACTCGGCGATTGGGGCAGAGCGAGTGAGTCAGCGATCGTGGATTTTTTTAGAATTTTGATTTCGCTTGATTAATAAAAATTTTATTCCATTGTAATTTATTGATAACGACGCGTCCTCCCTGCAGGCATCAAGCTGATCATCAGCGGCTATGCCTGTGCCCAGTGGCGCCGCAAATATGGCCAGGCCGTGCCCACAAACCAGATCCGGCCAGGCCGGAAGAACTACTTTATGGGCCGGGAGGATTACATAGCCTCGACCACATATCTGATGGGCTCGGACCAAGCCGCGCCGTTCAATATCGATGCTGGGAGCTATACGTATACCTTCTCGTGCCCCATACCCAGCCACTGTCCGTCGTCCTTTGAGGGCATCTATGGGCACATACGGTACTTGGCCAAGGTGATGTTCATACGGGCCGGGGCCTCGAATCGCACCACCAATGTGGGCTTCACAGTGCTCAAGGTGCTCGATCTGAACCAGGAGAACAAAATGCTGCGCGAGCCGGCCAGCAGCGAGGGCGTGGAATACCTCTGCCTCCTGCACTCCAAGCCGGTCCACATGAAGGTGACGCTGCAGCAGCAAGGCTACGTGCCCGGCCAGTTCATGCTGGTCCATGCGGATGTGCACAACAGGTCCAGCAGCGACTGCCGGAAGCTCCTGATCATGCTCTACCTGCGCGCCACCTACACGGCCGACATGCCCGCCGTGCGCACCGTCTCCGAGAAGATTCTGCTGGCTAAGCGCGAGGCGGGAGCCGTGCAGCACAACTCACAGAAATCGTACACGGAATCGCTGCGCATTCCGGCCACGGCGCCCACCTGCGAGCACCTCAGCAAGGTGGTCCGCGTGTCGTACGAGGTGCGGATCGTGGCCGTGATGGACTGGCTGATGGCCAACCCGAAGGTGGTCATACCCATCACCATTGGCAATGTCCCGTTGGCCACGGTCGGGCCGACGGCCGCGTTTGGCATCGCGGCCGTGCCACGGGACCTGCCCTGCACCTCAGCCAGGGCCATGGAACTGGCCTCGGGCGTCAGCAATCCCAGCTATGAGTCGACGGAGCAGCTTGAGGAATACGCTCTGCCCGAGGACGGCGACGATGAGTTTGAACTGGAAGAACTGCCACCCGAGCTGCGTAAGTCATGTGATGGCTCTTTATATAGTCATTAGACCGATATGAGATAACAGCACATATACTAGATTAAATCAATATTAGTCCATAAACACTTACGCTGCAATTATAATAATTGCTCTGATCGATTCTTTCAGCGCCGCCCACCTACGAGCAGGCGATGTTCATGACCGCCGACATCGCGGATACCGATGCGAATACAGTTAGTGAGGCGGCTCGCTTTACACCCCGTTATCCGGTTTTCGATGTGGATACTTTCCAAACTCCACCCCCGAATCCGCCGCAGAAGCGACGCCGTCGCCGTCGCCGACGCACCGAACAGCGTGCGGATAAGAAGCATTCGGCGAGAGCGGAGGATAGCCTGGAGGAAAGAGAGCCTGTCGAGTCGCCCGTGCAGATTTGAGTGCTTATCAAGTGCAATATCTTATCGCAACAGTATTTATATATCATTCAGTGTTCAATTGTGCATAGTTATCCGGCAGCTCTGTGTGTTTTGGTGTCTGAAGATATTTCATAAATAAACAAGCATTGTAAATGACGACGTTATTCGGTAAAAACTTATCGGTTCTCCCAAGAGCTGACATTTCCGCTGCATACTAGATTGCTAAGCAGCTGTTTGCGTGCATTGCTTTTGTGCATTCGCGTTGCAACAACAACTCCCATTGCTAAGCTCTTAAGTAACGCGAGCGACGCCGAAAGCTCAGCGGCAATCGTTCTCTCTTCCGTTTAATGCCTCTCGCTCTCTTCACCTTGAGCGTCAAATGTTGTCGAGCTTTTGTTTTCGTTTCTGTTTTGGCCCGCTCACTCGCTTGATGATGTCACACAAAATTCAGCTCTCGCATGCTCTCCCGACTATACTCTCAGCAAGAAACATTTTATTTGTGTTTTGCCCGTTCAGCGCGTCGGTGGCTAGCGTCGCGTGCATTCCATTAATAGTTGAGAATCGAAAATCGCGAAATATCTTCAATGTATCTATCGAAAAACATAATATTATCACTGCACGAGTTATGAAATAGACACTATAGTTTAAATTGGAACTACAACATGCCGTCGAATTGTGTGTTCGAATTTGATCGGCCCAGCCCGATTTATTATAGCGGCGAGACAATCAATGGGCGTGTTTTACTTACAACAACAAGCAACAAGTCTGTCAATGGTAAAGCCATATAATTAGCCTCTGTTTCCTGTCTTTCGCAACTTTTTACACAAATATCTATTGCTTCATAATGTGATAAGATGCGTCGAATGCAATCAAAGGCTTTTCGCTCAAAAAAAAAAATACTTGTAAATTGTTATCATGTTCATGCGATTGGTCTATTGTTTGCTTTGAAGTAATGCATTTTAATTCCGAAGATTTTGATTGCAAGAATTGAAAGAGAGCCTATGAAGACTATGCATTGTGAAAGCCGGCAGAATGAGGGTGGAAAGTGCAAGCAGCATAATAGTCTGCCGGCTGATTCGCGTTTCAAGCTGTTCACTCTCGCTCTTATCGCCGCAGCCGTCTACATCTTGTTCGAGGGGGAGGCGAAGGTGCGCTGGGAAGAGAGTAAGTCGCGAACGGTGAACGGCAAAACGGAAACGTACATTGAGTACTATCGCGGATCTGAAAAATATCTGGATTCCCGTGCGAATGTGTTCGGCGAGGGTGACCTGCCCCCCGGCACTCACACCTACACGTTCTGCATACCCCTGCCCCTGGAGTGCCCGACGTCGTGCGTGGAAAAATATGGCAAGATCGGGTACGTGGTGTCACTAGTCATCGACCGCTCCTGGCGCTTCAACAATGAGTTCAAGCAGCCGTTGACCGTGCTCCAAACCTATAATCTGAACATGCACCCCGAGATGCTGGTAAGAAGCGAGTCGCTGCAGCGGGAGTAAATGTAATCGGTATAGTTTCCTTTGCTTAACAGGTGCCCCTCAAGGCCGAGGACATCAAGTACTTCTGCTGCTGGCCATGCTCCTCGGGTCCCGTCATCTCTACGCTCACCATACCCTTCGGCGGCTACGCTCCCGGCCAGCGTATAAACTATACCGTGCACATCGACAACCAGTCTCATGGCTACGATCTGGAGGGCGTCAATATCTCGTTGGTGCAGATCTACGAGTTCAGGGCTTCGACGCCATACTACAAGTCACGGGATCATAAGAACACCCTCGCCTCCGTGTATGAGGTGGTGCGGGTGCGGCGGCTGTCCAAGCGCTTGGTCAATGTCAGCATGATGATACCTCCGGTGCCGCCATCGTCCCGCATCGAGCGAATCATCAATGTATCCTATCGGATCGAGATGGCCATCAATACAGGAAACTGTCACAGGGACTCGGAAGTCGAGATGCCCATCACCATCGGTACCATCCCTCTGGTCCAGAGTGCCGCGAATCCCAGCAATGCGGCGTTATGGATACCCCAGACCCCCGATACGCCCGCTGGCGCCGCAGCCGATCTGCCACCGAGCTACGATGCCTGCAGTGAGTACTCGTTCTACCGCCTGGAGGACATTGCCTTATACTCGGTTCTCTTTACAGAGCCGCCCACCTTCGAGGAAGCCACGCACGTTGGCGAAAAGTTTGTGGACACGGATGTGGATGTGCACAATCGCACCGACGATTTCATACCTCGATATCCGATGTACACCGACTTCGCCATGCCGTCGGCCCCGCCCGCGGAGCCATCTGAAGTGCCTGTGCTGTCACTACCACACCGTCCAACTGCCCCTTCAGGGCAAACTTAGGATGAGCCAGCAGTGCCTCAGACATTTAATCTCAGTGGACCAGCTTGATATGTAACCCGTGTTCATAGTTTACTCGAGCGTAAGAATGTCAGAAGAGCCAAAGCATTCAAAATTTTGTATATATAGAGAAGTTCATAAGTTCATAAGCGTATCTTGGAAGCAGTACATGAGAATACACAATGCATCTGTCTCATATCAAAGGGCTTTACCGTAACATAAACAAACTACTTCATTGTAGCTCTTCTTGTCTTATCGTCTTATCCCCGCTCTTCAATAAGTTCGATACTCTCAAGCGTCGCGTCATTTTTTCTCTTCAGTGTTTTTCTTTTTGTTTCTCATGGCACTCGCCATGAAATTATCTTCACAAATAAGAGCAACGCTTTGTTAAGCTTTATCGGCCGCTGCTGTACTCTCTCTTTCGCTCGCTCACGCTCTTTGATTTTCGCCGCGGTTGAGGCTAGGCGACTTACCCTGCTTGCTGATGTTCCACCAATTCGCCTCACTTAAAGAAATTGAAATTGCATGTAAACTGGCGAATCCGATTGGCATCAAATTGAAGATTGATTAGTAAATGGTAAATATTATAATATTATAATATAATTCTCTAAAAGCACATGAATTCGACTATTTCCTGGCTTTATTCAATATGTAAGCCATGCGAAAAATTAGTCTTATATTCACCTCGTAGGTCTGATTAGTATATCGAAATGTATATATAGGATGTAACTATTAACAGGGGCACATGGCCAAGGATAAATTAAGATTCATAATAGGCGAAGTACAGGTACAGGGACAAGGTGTGGGGCATAGATCATAGAAAGATAGATTAGATTTAAGAGGTCCAGATTTACAAAACCTTCTCCGTTTCGACATGTTCCATTTCGTAGTAGAGATAACGTGGCCTAAAGTCGAGCTGATCCCCGGACATGGCGTGCTTATTCTTGTTCAGATTGGTGGCCATCATGAACTCGGCCTCCCTGAATTGGGTAGCTGCAATATAAGAGAGGGGACTCACTGTATATATGTATATCTCTTATGATGCTCGACTTACGCAGCGAACAGAGGGAGCTGCTGAGAGTGGGCGCTGCTGTGGCGAAGCTGTTCGGCTCGGGCGTCCGGTTGGGCGCACTGGCCACGCCCATGGGCTGAGCGTGGGCCAGCTCGTGGCTGGGGCGCGGAGGTTCCCTCACGATGATCGGGATGCGGGCAGAAATGAAGCGTCGCTGGGCCTTGGTCTGCAGCAGCACCTCCAGCTCGTAGCTGACCTGCAGGCACGCACAGACGCCGGACTCCAGTGTGGGTGGCACCGTCTGGGGCACGTGCAGGGTGTGCAGGTGCTGAAAGTTGAGCAGCTCGTTGCGCGGGCAGGCAGTCAGCTGGAAGCTGCTGCTGACCAGCTGTTGGCGGTCCACCTGCTGGCGCAGCACCCGGCTGGGCTGGCGCCGGGACGTCTGCACCTGGTGGCCCCAGTAGGTGCTCACCTGGTTGAGCTTGTAGGAGATGCCCAGCAGCGGCAGCTCCTGAGCGTTGTGCAGCCGCACGTGCACGGAGATCCCCTGGCCGGGCTCGTAGCTGCCGCGCGGCACGTTCAATTGCAGCTGCAGCGCTCGCTGCCAGAACTTCAAGGCTGGCGTCTGCTCCACGGCCGTCAGCTCGCAGGGCTGCTCCAGCTGCGGCGGCTGCTGTTGGTCCGGCCCGCCGCGCACCTGCAGCCGGTGAACCAGAGCGGGCTCGCTGGCCTGCTGCCCGCCGTGTTCCACGTGCAGCTTCAACTCGTAGCGGATGTGCCCGTGGGCGCCCTCGTAGCTGCTGGGGCAGCTGGCCGGCAGCTGCACACTGAAGTCGTAGCGATAGGCGCCGGCCGCCAGCAGCTGCGGCAGCGCTGCCTCCGAGCCCACGAAGTATTCCACCTTGGCGAAGTAGTCCACGCGCTGGCCGAAGGACACACCGGCCGCAGGGGGCTGGCCCTTCTTCGTGCTCTTTGGCACGCTCCACGATGTGCAGGCGAAGCCGTTCGATTCCAGGGCGACGGCTGCAACGAAATTCGCCAGGATTAGCTGATCGACCCCGTAATACTCTATTGCGAGCGATTTTCCCATTTTCCGATTTTCCCGTTAACCGTTCTCTTCACTCGCGTCACGCACGATAAGATTACGGATTTGGTTATCATTTGATTGCAGACGATCAATTTGATCGGAGGGTGAATCATGTGTGACTCACCTTTGATGAGAGCCCGCTCCGGCAGGGTCAGGTAGACGAGTCCATTGACCGTCTCGCCAGCGTGGTATGGCCCATGGGATCGCTCCAGCAGAATCTGGCAGATGTGGCTCATTTTGCGGCTCCTTCCCGTTCGGCTGACGCGCTCCGTCTGCCGAGCCGCCGGCACAGTTTGGCCTATTCGACTGGCCTTATCGGCATAATGCATGTCGGCCCGGCCGCTATTAGGATCCTTATCTAATCGGCTCTCCCTGACGCTGCGACGGCGGTCGCTAGCACCGAGCACCGCTAGTCGTAAACAATTTGCGAATTTAATTAAGTCAGTTTGACACCTGCCAAGCACTGCATACACTCAGGCGAATCAAAACGCGGCAATAAACGCAAATCGATCAGGTATTTCTCAGCGCGATTACGAATCCACTCTCCGGGTTTATAAATCTATTTATGAAGAGATTTGATTAATTTAATTAATAAAAAAAATTGAAGGCATCAAAAAATTTTACAGATCGTATATAATTAAAATAAAGAAAAACAAATATATAAATTATATATAAAATATATAATATATATTATATTATATAAAATATATATAACAGATAATTTATCTACAATTAATTATTAATTTATTACATTCAAATTGCAAGCATGAAATATTTTTTTATATTTTAAAAAATTATTACAAACAATTTTTTTTAAATATATAAAATATTAGCAAGTAATTGATATTACTTTAGAAGAAAAATAAACGAATTAGAAAATTAGAAAAAATATGAAAAGCATTATAGATTGTTCAGCTTCATAAAATAATTAAATTTAAATAATTTATAAATTTACTTAATATAATATATATAATAATATAATATAATAATATATATGGATAGAACTGTGCGCAGTATTAATTCGACTCACAGCAAAAGCAAAATACTAATTATATTAAATTAAATTAAAATATATTAAAAATTGTATTAAAAAATATTATATTACAATATATATTAATTTATATAATTATATTTAAGATACGAAAATAGGATTTATTTTTAAATCCGTCGCAGAATCAAAGCCTTTAATAGCTAGATAGACTTTAAGGTAAGTAGCGAGTCGGAAAGTGAGG
>JABVZY010000307.1:1794686-1805162 GCA_020883555.1 Drosophila nannoptera
TGCCCACTCGGCGTGACAAATGGCTTTCTGTGTTGACGCCTGCAACTGAATTTATCAATATGCCATTTATTCTTAAATAATGGAATGCAAAAAATAATATATATATATATTGTCAGCAGGAGATATTCAATGCCATCAAACTGTCATAAAAAGCCAGCAGAAAATGCATAAAAAATTATATTAAAAACTTGAACTGCGTAAATTTGAAAATAATATAAATAAGAGAAATATTTATTGCGCGTGTTCAAAGGAGCTTTAAACTGGAGTTGTACATTTGTAGGACGTAAGCGGGAAAGTGGCTTACGGCTTCAAGCTGTGCCACGCGCCAACTTCGAGATGCACGCGCGCCCCCCTTCACCCCCCCACAAGCATGTAATCCCGCCCTCTTGCGCCCTCACCTGCAGACGGAGCAATGGCTAAACTGTTTGCTCCAGAGCGTGGCGTATTGTATTCGCACTCGAGTGAGTGTGTGAGTGAGTGTGTGCGTGTGTGTGCACACACTCTCTCGTGTGATTGTGCGGTAAGAGCTCTGTTAACAAGCTCTTTGTGGTCTCTGATTGGCAGCCGTTTAAATGCGAGGCTCTATGTAATACCATCTAAGACCCAGCAGAAGCTTGCAAACAGTTTGCATTTGCCGAATGCACTTTTCTTTGTCTGTGTGTGTGTGTGCGTGTGTGCAGGTGTGAGGGTGTGTGGGTGAGCAAGAAATCCTCTTACGTAGAAATAAGATTATGATTTACGCAACAAGTGCTATCTGGAACCACCTGTTATATAAATTTGTGGCCTCCGAAATATACAGATGCAAGAATATATATATATATATAGAGAGAGAGGGAGAGGGGCAACGTAACAAGGCTAAGATTCGATGCGCCAACAAAGCGTCTAATGAAACCTGGAATTCCTTTGAACGAATTAATCCAATCAACAATATTCGCCCAAAGCCGGCGACATGCAACGGCCTCCTGGTCGAGGAGCATGCCGAGGTCAATTAGGAAATGTTTCGTAAGAATCTCAAAAGTTGGCGTCACGTAATAAGCAAATGCCCAGTTTTGACAGGACTCTGTCCAGAAGTTTCAAGCGAAACTCTTGTGGCTCTGCGGCTGATGTTGTCAATTAGACGTTGAACGGATATTGCGCATTACGCATACGCCATGTTGTGCGGCGGCGCAATTAGAAGACGCCGCTGTTATTGTACTGTTACCCAGCAGCTAAAACCGCCCTACATAATTGATGTGGCGCCCCACACACACACACACACACACACGCACACCCACTTATCGGCTGGCATTTCGCATGCAAAGGCAATCAATCAACTTGATTGACTCCGACAAATTCTCGCACTTGAGAGCGGCGCATCCATGTAATTGTACTTGAAAATTGCGCATTAAATGCGACGCGTAAATTACATTTTCATCCGAAAGTTCACATCTGCCGTCGCCTGACTGACTGACTGACGTGCCAAGAGAAAGTACTTCAGCTTACAAATGACACGAATTCGATTAGGGAATGCAATCTCGCAGTTTATGTTAGCTAATCATTTTCTTCTGGCCGGATAATGTCAGACTTCTCTCCGTTGACGGGCCGTAATTATAATGCTTCTTAAATAATTCAAATGAACCAAACACAAACAATAATAAGCAAACAATAACCAGCCAGCCCATTGGGGCCAAAGGGAAAGTCGATTTCCAGCAGCTGAGGCTCGGCCCGGGCTCTGTTCTAGAAGGATGTAGAAAAGTGCAAAGTTCTGCACAATGAAAGATTTGATGAATTCGATAAGGACCAGAGCCGAGTGAACAATAGAGAAGTGGGCCCAGTTGGAGTGCGGGGAGGAGGTTGGGAAATTTGATTCATGAATGCGAATGTTCAACTTCTGTAAAAGCTTTTAGTCTGATAAATAAATTATTTCTATGCAAATGTACAAAAAAACATCGGAGCTAAGTGATTGACCCCGTTTTTAATTAATTAAGCCAAAAGATAGATTTGCATTGTATTGTTAGTTTTACTGCAAAATGACAACAAAATACAATCTGAGCTCTGGCTGCATTTTCCTCTTCGATTCCCCATTCCAGAAATTTATTTCCTTAAATTTATCTCAACATAAATCCCTTCCCTTTCGAGTCCCCCCTCTGGTTCGTCTATCAGGCTTCTTAGAGGTGTGCTGTCACGCTGCTTTCCTGGAAAAATTTCCGAGTACAAAGCGCTGAAAGCGTTAGTTCCTTAAACTCTCAGCTAGGGGCAATTGTCCTGTGGCGCTGTTGGCGGATGAAATGAAATTTGAAACAATAATAACAAGCGAGGAGCAGACGCTGCTCCTTAAGCATTACTTTTTGAGCTCAGCCCGCTCTACACACACACACACACACACACACACACGTGTGACCTTGAACTTTGAAATTTAGCGAAAAACTCGTACAAGAAATGTTGTCATGCACTCGAGAAGATTGTGGCAAAACTGCGGCACAAGGACCTCCAACGGGCTTTATTATTTTCCTTCTTTGCTCGGTGGCTCGGTCGGGTCTTTGATATTTACCTGTAGTTGAGCGTTTAAAATTCGTTTATTTTGCTTTTAAAATCCAAAGCGGGCGAATGCAAATCAAGTCCTCAGTTGAAGGAACTTCTAAATATTTATGCATGTCGCTCATACGCCAAGTGGCACATTTTGTCAGCCTCCTGCGTTGCGTCATAAAAACTTTTTATTTCAGATATGAGGGTACATAGGAATCCTGCGAAATAGCCGTCGGCCATTAAAATTTCAGAAGTAATTTCAACATTGCGCCGGGCGGCACAACGCGATAATGAAAAAGAGCATTACATACAAATTCGTATATATATGTGGGTATATATAAGCGAATTTGTGTGCCTGCGCGCACGCAGGAAACGTGTGAGTGCACTCGGGGAATATACAGAGCAGATACAGATACTGTGAAATACTCTCGGAAATGCTCTGATGCGGGCTAAAATGTAGCAAAACGAATTCGTTCGGCCTGCCAATCCATATCAAGCACTGCCATGGGGACAACGCGGCGTATGCGTAATGTGCGGCTGTTGCTTCGACTGGGGCTGTTGCTCCAGCTCATGAATATTTTCGAAGGAAAATGATGCGTGGCAGCCACGGCCACGACCACGTCCACGGCCACGGCCGATGCCCGGCCCCTCATCGCCTTCAGCCTAATGAATTCAGGCAGCCGCTCCGCTCCGGCTGTGCCTTATTTTTGTTTGCTTTTTTGATTGGAGTGCACAGCGAGCGGAGCGTAATGCCGCTTGTGTCTGTAGCCGGAAGCTAAATACAGTTATACTAACATTTACTGCCACTGAGGGGATAAACACACACACACACACACTCGCCCCTCATACAAAAATCATTTTTATCAATTTTAGATTACTTTAATCTCTCCGCAGCAGCAAATAAAATATATGAAATATAATATATGCACGAGTTTAATACAATGTTTATCTGAATTCTGATCGCAACTGTCATAAATATTGTAATCTAGCGAAAACTCATTAAAAGCAAACCATTCCCAGAACTTGATGCATTAATTATTGCAGTAATTGTAAGTCCTAAAAATAGGAGAAATTTTGTTTTATTCCAACTTATTATTGTCTATTTTCTTTTTTGCTTTATTTCATGTGACATTCACTTTGTATTCATTTGATTCACAGCATCCAATTAGAGAGAATATTTTTCACAATTTACGCTCTTAACACCTGACACGTCAATCGCGAGTTTTCCGGCTTCATTACAGCTACCGTTAGCTGTTATCGCCAACTTCGATCCGTTGCGCTCTCGTTTTACGAGATTTTTCTTCTAATGGGGAACGTGCCAGCGAGCACGAAATGGATTTCCAAGTGCCGCATTTTATGGGCGAATCAAGAGCTAGCCTTCAGCCCGAACATCGATCCAGATCGAGCCATACTATAGAACTCATAGTAAGGGGACTTCATATGTCAAAGTTCAGGGTATTTACGAAGCTCTTCCATTAAAAATATTCCCAAACATATGGGGGCATCCATTTGCGTCAAGGAAAGTTTAATTGAAACTGAGCTGGCGAGGCGATAGGCGAAAGTTTAAAGGTAATCGAATGCCATTGCATTCGGTCCACTTTTTGTCCAGTGAACGAAAACCAAATAATTTCCGGCCTATTGAGAGCTGAGGCGGGCAGCAATCGCTGCAGACGGCCGGACAAAGAGACGGACTGTGAGTGAGTGACAAGTTAAGCGTCCGCGTCAGCCAGGCTTGAAAGCATATTCGTGTTGCATGTGCCACAGCCAGGTGGCAGAAGCGAAGCACTCCCAGCGTTGCACTAATTGAATAGCAAAAAGGCCACACCGGCTGAGCGCCAGCAGCCCAGCCCGCACACAAAAGGTCACCGAGAAAAGCGAATTAGGCGATGCAAATGTCGATGGATGCGGTTAGATTGTGGCATTGGCTGCCTTAATTGCAGCATTTGCATCATTCGCAACATGTGCTGCAACATTCGCTGGCCCATTGACCAGGCCCAGACCCGACCAGACCGCACTCATGCTGACGGCTTAAATCTAATTAATGCCTTCGTATGTAATTAGTGCATGGCTCACTTGTGGCTGACCGGGCAGAGCAAGTCAAGCGTCTAAATGGCATTCTAATAGTGTTATCAAAATTCACACCTGTCGACTGGCACCTGCCAGCAACACGGCAGGGATATTTAAAGAAAATTTTATAGATTTTTCTAAAGAAGTCTGAGACTGGCCTTCATTGTTGCTTAGGGTCCTAGGTCAGAGGTAGAGTCCTGTGATTAGTTTACAATGAAGGCAAATCCTGCTAGTAACATTGTAGCATTGTATGCAATTAGTTAGATTTACTTGCACTGTACCACCTTAGTCAGGTCAGGTCATAAAACCTTCTGCTTCGACATATTCCCTTCCCCTATACAGAGCTCAATTTGTTCGCAGCGGACAGACATAGGGCTCATCTCTTAGGCCAAGCTTGCAGTCGGACTTATCGAACTCAATAAACTGGCGAATTGTAATACTTGCAGTTGGGTTCAGGATTAACCCAACCCCTGGGCTTGTTTTGCTCTCGTTCCTGCCCTCAGAACTTAGACCGGCTTTGGCTTATTTCACCTTTGCTTAGTTCAGTTCGATGAGCCGGGCCGGGCCATGCTGGGAGATTATAATGTTGACGTGGGCACAGCCTTACGCCCCCCTCCCCGTCCAGTGGCATGCATGAGGTTGTCATGTTTGGCATGTCAACTGCCATTAAATGGGTCAACTGTACCTAGATATTGAACTGCTGACTGTGATGGGCATCCATTGTCCCAGACAGAGCAATTTGTGAGCGTACATGTGGAGCACAATCTGTCAGGTCAGGTCAGGTCAGGGGCCAGACGCCGTGTTAACTCATTAATTTGATGAAAGCGAAACAAAAATATGTTTACATAAGGAAAAAAACTTTCTGACATCAGTTGCCCGACTGAACTTGGCCACGAAATGCCGGCCACGGCTGAAGGACATGTGTGCCATAAATTAGACGATATGACAGCGCCAATCATAATCAGGTGGCCGACTTGCGTTAGCTGGAATTATCATTACCGTTACCTTTGCCTTTGGCTTTGGCGTTTTCATGACCGCCACGCCTGCTGCCCCGACCAGCTCCCGCATTAATTACGGCGCTAACAAGTGGGGCGGGCCAAGGGGCTTGTAATACGCCCTCGTTCGGTGCTCTGTTCCATTTAAGGGCTTGCCGCATTCTATTCCATTCCATTCAAGGGGCGGGGCCGACGCGCCTGTCTGCATATTAACATAAATATGTGCGAGTTATTTGCATGTTAATGAGGCCATAGAAACTAATAGACCCATCTTTGATTACACAACTAATCAGGACATGGGCCAAATGCAAAATTAAAATGTGTGTCCAGGCGAGAAGGCATGCATGCCCTAGTGCAGTTGAAGCCTTATTAAAAATTTAATTTAATTGAATTGGGCTTCCCCGCAGATAATCACACCCACCCGCTCGCTGGTGCTGTGCGCCGACTCCAGACGCGACATGGAGGACTGGCTGGGATCCCTGAAGACGGCGACGGCGCCGCAGCGTCCGCGCGGCGATAGCTTCTTGATCGATCAACACGATATACTCTCCAATCATCATCACTGGTATGCGACCTCACATGCCCGCCCCACCTACTGCAACGTGTGCCGGGACGCCCTCTCGGGGGTCACATCGCACGGGCTCAGCTGCGAGGTGTGCAAATGCAAGGTGCATAAGCGGTGCGCGGCCAAAGCGATTGCCAACTGCAAGTGGACTACGCTGGCAACGGTCGGCAAGGATATCATTGAGCAGCCGGACGGCAGCATCATTATGCCGCATCAATGGATGGAGGGTAATCTGCCCGTATCTGCCGTTTGTGCTGTTTGCAAAAAGACCTGCGGTTCGGTGTTGCGGCTGCAGGATTGGCGTTGCCTCTGGTGCAGGGACACGGTGCATGTAGCGTGTCGACCGCAAATGGCCGTTGCCTGTCCGATTGGACCCGCCAAACTCTCTGTGGTGCCGCCCACAAGCGTGCACTCGATTAGTACGGACGATGCCTGGGATGTGGTCAGCCCGAAGGGCAACTTTTCGCCCCTGCTGGTCTTTGTCAATTCAAAGTCGGGCGATAATCAGGGCGTTAAATTTCTGCGTCGCTTCAAGCAGCTCCTTAATCCGGCACAAGTCTTTGATCTGATCTCCACGGGCCCGAGCTTGGGTCTCCGGCTATTTCGTCACTTTGAAATGTTTCGCATCCTCGTTTGCTCCGGCGACGGCTCCGTCGGCTGGGTGCTCAGCGAGATCGATCGATTCAATATGCACGTAAGTTACACCCGTCACACTATATAGATTTCATTAGGGGAAAAACCTCTCTATGCATCTTTCGACAGAAACAATGCCAAGTCGCTGTAATGCCTCTGGGCACGGGCAACGATCTGGCCCGGGTCTTGGGCTGGGGATCCAGTTGCGATGACGACACCCATTTGCCACAAATACTGGAGCGTTACGAATCAGCTAGCACTAAGATGCTGGACCGCTGGAGCATAATGGTTTTCGAGAAGGCCATCAGTGTGCCCAAGATACCAAAGATGTCCATTACCACGGAGCAGGAGGCCCTACTTAGCAGCATGGTCACGTCGGCCAATCATCATCTACGCTTCATAGTTGAGACGAGCGATACGCAAACGTTAATCTCGTCCACGCGTACCCTCTGCGACACCGTCGACGATCTGATCTCGCGCATCTGTGAGCATCATAAGGAGGATGAGCAGCTGGCCATGAAATGCGACATTCTACGGCAGAAGCTAACCATGTTGCTGGATGCCTTGCAGGAGGAAGAGCTGGGAGCGCACAGCGGTGACGACTTGGTGGCCACCATCAGAAGTCTAATTTCCCGCGACGTCTCATCGCCAGCGACGCGCCCATCCCTGCTGTAAGTAAATGGCTCGATTCGTTGCCAGTGACAAACTGCTTGCAATGATGATTTCAACTGCTTGAATTGCACATGAACTGCTTTAACTGCAAGCTGACATTGCATATGAACTGCTTGGCCAGCAAGCAGTTGAATGCAGTTCAGGGCAGAACATTGAATTCGAATTCAAAACTTTTAAATATTTTAATTAATGCTATAAATTATTTTAGTAATAATTGATGATAATGCTAATGACAATGATCTCTTTGCTTTAGCAATCCGAGCCTGTCCATTGAAAAAACCGAAAAGGACAGCATCAACACCAAAGAGCGTCGCAACAGCCGCTCTCTGCGCTCCAGCGAAAAAGAGGCCCTCCAGTGCCGGGCGAATAGCGTGAAGCGCGCCATTTACAATGTGGTCGAGCATTCGGAGCCGGGTCGGCCGAAGCGATACCAGCGCAAGCTCTCAATCACTCCATTCGAGGCGCTCAAGATACCGGTTAATAATTCGGGAGAGTCGACGCCTTGCAGCTCCCCTCTACCCATTATACCTCCCATCAACATTATCTCGCCCACAATGGAAACATCGCGTCTCACATGTATTTCTCCGCTCCCGGACACGCGTCGCGACTCGATGGATGAGGGTTTCTTCAACAGTATTAATTTGCCGGCGCCTCGTCAATTCGCGGACAGTCGTCGCAGCTCGGGCGTACCCGAAGTCATACAAGAGTTGGAGGAGGCCAACGGCGAGACCATCTATCGTATAGGTCGGCTCTCTTTGAGTGGCGGAGCCAACATCGACGATGCTGGTAATCGTCTTTCGCCGACCAGCGACGGAGGCGACAATACGCCAACCGAACGAAAGGTCGACTTTCTCCGAGTGCCCATCGTCACGAACGAGCCGATCGTCGATCCGCTCTCCAACTATCGACCCATCGAGGTGTTCGAGCGCACCTACTACATGACTCGTGAAATGGACAAAGATAAGGAGCGCGCTGCCAGTCTTCAGATCGACGCCGAGAAGGAAGATGCTGCCGTGAACGAGAAAGCAGAAACGCTCCAGCCGCATCGCGCCTTGGTACACACTTGTAATCTCCAGGTACCCGGCATTGTCGTAACCCCTCAATCCCAAAATGTCTATACGAGCGCAAACCTCACTATCATTGATACCGATGCCCAGCCCAACACTGTATGGCATTAATTGACCCTGAGTTGAACAGATAACTTAGTTGGCTCCTCTTCTGCATTCACAGGAACAATCGTCCTCGGAGGACATGGGTGGCGAGGCGAGTGACGTGCTGTCCGCCATCAGCAATGAGGAATGCAGCGTGGCCTCCGAGATCTTCGACAAGCCGGAGCCGGTCCAAAGTCTGGGCGACATTTTGCAGGTAGGTCGCATGTGGAGGGAGCTTTCCGAGATGCATATGCATCAATTTCGAATTGATTTGTTCCTGAATAGAATCTGGATGCGAGCAACTTCACGCACATTGACTCGCCCGAGACAAGCGACGAGACGGAGGCCATGCACGGCGAGAGTCTGATGGACGACATTAGCTCGGTGCTGGGCCACGATATAACCAATGCGTTGCAAGATAATACCATCACGGATGACACCACCACGCTCTGCTCTGAGCATGTCGGGCCACCGAAGCCGCCTCGCAAAAAGTCCATGAGCGCCCTGACCCAAAGCAAGCCGCATCCGCGCCGACGCAATTCGTCGCCACCGCGGATGGCCCGGCTGGCGCGCATGGACAGCGATGACAATCCGCAGCAATTCGGCTTCGAGAATATCGTATTCGAGATCGATAATCGATGTGACGACCAGAAGATTCGCGAGCCGCCGCGATACTGCAGCCTGGCGCAGTTCGTGGAAGGTAACGATATTGCGCGTCAGAGTTTCAAGGTATGTGTTAACCGCCGACCCGGCCTACAGTAGGTATATTGTATATACATATACTAGTGTAAACATATATATATATACATATATATATATAAATAGAGCTATAGCTATGTTACGTTTATCGAAAGTGCTCAGACATGGCCACTTATGGTAAAACAAATCTTTGTTGCTCTCCGTTTGCTTCTTTCTTCAAAACTTTTCTTTTCGTGTGTATTTAAACAACCGAATACGTTCACTTGCTTGCCTCAACCCAATCAATCTAACTATAATAAAAAAAATCTATGATAATATCGACAAACCAACTGCCAAATGCCAATGTATATGTCCTGCTCCTGTCGACTCTGTCGTGTGAAGCGTCACAAAAAGCGCATCTCTCTTAAGAAATTGAAAGAAACTACAACAACAACCATCGTATCCCAACAGCAGCTAATGCTCGAAAGCAATAGCAACAACAACAACAACAACGAAGAGGCTGATACGCCCACAAACGCTTCCTCCGTAACTAGAACGTATCGAAATCTAACAACGACTACGACTAGCGACGAACTGGATGAACTGTCCACGCAGACAGCGATTAGAATTGAAATCGAAAATGCTGAACAATGCAGTACAATGCGTACCACAACAACAACAACAACAACAAGCACAACTACTACTACAACAACAACAACAACAACGAAGCCACTTGAATCGGCAATGGCCTCATCGTCATCGCCCACGAAGAAATCGGGCCACGGACAAGAAGTAAAGCGCATTACCTTTGATGAGTCGTGTAAGAAAGAATCCTTTGATGATGTAAATCCCAACTATCCACAGATAAGTGTTGTTGTAAGACCGCCAACACCATTGCGCGGCGATTCGGTAAAGCCAACAACATCGACAGCCTCGTCAACCATATTGGCGACCTCGTCGTCGCTGCTCGGTGTCCGAACGTTGAGCTCCTCGGAGATACGACGGCACTCGAGCCATGCGCCTAGCTTGGCTGTACGCGAATTCGACAAGGATAAAGATCGTCGGCATTCCGGTTTCAATCCAAATTTCTTAACATTGGATCCGGAACACGCGCGCTTCCTCAGCAGTTCACCAGCGGCTAGTCGTAGAATTAGCTGTGGCAGTCTCTTCAAGGTAAGTCCAGATCCCAAGCAGCTCCCCCCACCCCTCC